>CM055884.1:14295536-14645536 GCA_029582165.1 Portulaca oleracea | reverse complement strand
CTGACAGTTACAATTCAAACACAACTCAAAACTGACTATATCATAGTATTAAAATCCAAAATTAATATTGAAAAATACATATTAAAATATTAAAATTAAATTAATTAAAATATTAAAATGAACAACAAATTATAAAGTATCAAATTTGTCTCATTGATAAGACAAAAGATTTAGAATTTGAGATCATTATATATGATCATTTACAACAAGTAAAATATTATTTCTTATTAGAAAATGGTGAATAAATAACAAATATGATCATCATCAAATACATAAATTGTAAGTTCATAAAAACATAGACCCTAAGATTCTTGATTTATTCTCCTAATTTAATTAATTATACAAAACTAATAATACAAAAAAAATTATAATATAATTAATATATAATTAAAATAATATTCATAAGCTTTTTTATAAAAAAAATGTAATTATGAGTCAATCTTTCTTCCACCAAAATTATAATTACAATATATCAATGCCTATATAAAAATTAGATTAAAATAAAATATAAGAGATATTAAAACGTAAGACTCCCATAAAAAAATCTATATTATTGTTGTATGTTTTCTTTAATAACTAAAAAAGAAAAAAAAATACTAACATAGTGATTAAAAAAAAGTAAATTAACCTCTCTTTGTTATGAAAAAAGTAATGCAACTTGGTTTTGACTGATGTTGTGATTGTTGATATATGCTTAAATTTAGAATTAATCATTACTGTAAAATGAATTTATAATTAGTAGTTTTTACTACTTAATGGTATAATGATTTATAATTTCTCTAAAACATTTTTATTTCAATTACTTTTATAAAAAAAATTAGTATTTATTTATGAAAATCAGTTTCCAACAAATCAATATTTATAATGTATATACTCCCTCCTTCCCATATTATTTGTCTCTCAAGACATAATTTAGAAAACCAAGAAAACTTCCAATTACATTAATTTGCATTGTTGGAAATGAGAAAAATGTGAATAAAATGGTGAATAATAGAGAAAAATGGTGAATAAAAGAGAAAAGTTGAAGAAAAAGGTGTATTTAATAAGGTTAATTTGATAAATTAGTAATTAATGTTTTATTGGAATAGTAAGATGACAGATATTATGGGAAAAAAGAAGATTAGTTAAAGTGACAGATAATATGGGAATGAGGGAGTACATAGTTTCTATTATTTTAATCATTTATTCCGATGTTTAAAATTAATATTTTTGAATGTTATTGAGAAAGATTTAAAGAGAATTATAAAGTTCCTTGCATTTATTCAAATTAAATAATAAAATATTAATATTATTTTTTATTATATGTAACTAATATAATATTAAAAATAAATATAGATTTTAGTATCCTTTACTGCTAGATTATGTAAATTAATTTTGAAGACAATTTGTACGAAACAAATACAAAAATAATGATAGTACAATTGTTATATAATTGGTTTTATTATTTTTAATTATTATTTTGATTGATAATTATTATAAAATTCCTCCAAAAAAATTACAAATAAATACTGAAAAATTTACCCGTGCATTGCACGGGATATACAATGCTAGTTTATATTAAAAAAATAAGAAAACAATGACCAATTAATGTTTTTCAAAGTTGCCCTTTTTGAAATACACACACACACACACACACACACACACACACACACACATATATATATATATATATATATATATATATATATATATATATATATACAGGGAATGGATCCAGTAGGAAGAAGTTTCGGGTAGGAAGGTAGGAAGGATTAATATCGCGCGTTAGATCTTGATCTGACGGATGGGGTTAATTATTCCACACATGTGAGAATTACAGTCGAAAACCAATTTCCTCTAGTCAAAACCACTAGTGGTTTTCATTAAAAAAAATAGAATAAGATTTTGCTGAGATTGGGCGAGATTTTAGGGGATAATATGATTCAGTTTATCCAGTTGTCGTAATTGACGTCGAAGACTGAGAAGATTATCAATCTCAATCAAAAAACGTTTGTAGAATTTGCAAATCAACCGGATTGAACTGTTTACCAGTGAATTGCAGTGAAAACACAGAGTATCAAACCACAATAATCACATAATAAACGATCGACAATGGAATCGAACAGGTTTGTCGATTGATTTATCAATCATGACCATATTAATTGATTTTTTTCCAATCACTGATTGATACCCATTCATAAAATTAGGGTTTCGTTTATGGTTTTCGATGTTTAGGACTGATTTAATCAAGAGCGTCGTTGTAGATCACACAAACAGTATTGATCCCACGCATATGTCGGTCGGGAAACAGTGAATCCGTGAATTAGGTAATCGAATGGTGACCAACACGACAATGAATGGAAGGGGGGTGTTTTCAAATGGTTGGTAGTGTATTTGTTTGATAGTCAGTAAATATGATCACGTTGCCCATAGGATTGTGGTCTGTCACAATTTTCCACACTTTCTAACTCACTGGGTAGTTAGGTGTGATTATGTTGAATTAGGATCGTGTACCATACCAGTATGGATGTATGTGATGTTGTTGGTGGTCAAACATGTAAGATATAATCTATACACGAACATGACCACACTATTGTATCGACAGTGGTTAATCCTTGACCATAATTTGTTCATGATTGATTGATTATATATGCGTCCAGTCAAGGAGGTTAATTTACGCATCAATCAGTGGCCAGATTGTGACTACAATTGTGCTTAATTAGAACATGTGGTTAATTTATACATGTGCTTTACGTCAAATTCAGTACATTTACATTGGAGTGAAATTATGTTGCTGCAATAGGGGTGTTCGATGTTGTCCAATTAATGACTGACACATGTTTTCAAAAGTATCAATTATAGTGGTACACCCAACAATCGGTCCCAATATGTAGCCCCACCCCCAGTCGTGTTAGATGGTGAAGCCAGTGTGACTATCTATTGGCCAACTTGCAACGATGAGACGATTGTCCCCAGGTTAGATATGGTATTTGGTACGCTGGATGAAGCAAAAGTATTTTACGAAAGGTATGCTATCGCAGCTGGGTTCAGCGTACGTAGTGGCACGCACACAATCGAGAAGAATGGAAAGGAATGGAAGTATATTTTTTTGCTCACGCGAGGGATATCGCCGTAAGAAGCAAGAACAGTATGAAACAACCGGATGTGGAGATGGTATTATCATTGGCAGTAAAGGGAAACTTCCATCAGACAACGACGGACAGATTGCATCGAATCCACCTTTGTGCAAGCGCAGAGTTCCTGAAAGTGTTAGGCTAAGATGGCGGTGCGGACCTCTGTCGACGACATCGGGTTCATGGTTCACAAGCTTGTCTTATCGCACAGGCATGAATTGATGATCCCTGGTCGGATGCATTTCAACAACCCTTAGTTTCAAAACCCCAAAATTCTACAACCGAACAATGGCGCCATTGCCGGGAATGGCGTTATTTGGTAGATTAGGTTATTGGTTTTGTAAATAGTTTATTGCTTTCGTAGTTGTAATTTAATTCAACAAAAAAAGATGTGAACATAAAAATTGAAAAACAAATAAGAGAAAATAAAAAAATAAAAAATAATAAAATTAAAAAAAGAGAGTTATGACTGATGTCCAATTTCCACAATTTGAGCAAGAAATATTTTGGAGATATTTTGCTAGATTACAGGATCATCGTGCTCAATGTGAATCGTATGGTATCTCATATGATACATTAGATATTTTGGGAATTGTGCATGAGGGTTTGAATTATGAAAACCGAATTCTCTTAGAATATTATGGGTTTTCTAATTTAGGAGAAGATGCTACATGGGAATTTCTTGAATGATTGTCTAGGGATACTTATGAATTTAAACAACAAAATTCTCCCATTTGACCCCCATATTTCAAATTTTGCACTATCCTATGAAATTTTAACTAAACAATCATGTCAATATTGCTTGTATTTTGATGATCAATCTTGTGGTAGGGAATATATGGAAAATTCTTATGATCCTCCCCAGTGTGATGTTGTTGAGTTTCATCCTTTGTGCTCATATTGTGAATCTTCGTGGCATGATTCTAACTCTTGTAGTTGGGTTTCCATACGAGCTAAAGTGGATGAATTTTGTGCGAGAATGAATGAATATACACATGAATTTTTACATAAGACTAACCCTAGGGTAGAAACTTCTTCTTCACAAGTGGTTGATTCGATAGCTGAAGTAGAATATTCACCATCCTTGTGTCCTGAATTGCATGATGATTCTCCTTTGTATGATTCTGACGAGGATGATGCCTAATTTAACGGACCTCGTTTTGCATGTATAGAGCTTAGGAGACCCTCAGCTCTAGCTACATTTAGAGAGCATGAGAAAAATGATGATTTTGTGTGTGAGGATGTAGAACTTGATAAAAATATGCTAAATGATGAACCATTGTCCATACCATTATCCTTGCTTTTATGTGAAGAGAAGGTTGAGTCCAATGAATACCATAGTGTTTGTGATATAACTGAACATGAACGTGTTGAGAGTGAAATTGAATCCTTTGTGATTGAATGTGTGCTTGATACTGAACTTCTCACTTTTATTAAGGATCAATGTATTAATGAGGCATTAGCTACCCTTTCCTACGAGTCCATTGAAAATAATGTAAAATCTTGTGAGGATGAACTTGAGTCTATGGGGATTGATCCTGAGTGTTTGAACTTGGTTTGTGACAATGATATTTTTTATAGTGATATGCTTTATGAGTCATTGTTTGCATCCAAATCGTTGCATGAGAAAGTTAAGGAATGTATTGTATTGCCCCCTCCCGTTGATTTGCAGATTAAATCTCCATTTACAAGTCAATGGGAGGATTCATTTGTCATGTCTCCATTTACGGTGCCTAGGAAAGTTCTGTACATCCACAATAAGAAAATAGACATCGAATTAAAGATACTAGTGCAATGAAATGAACATCCAGTAACAAGAAAAATGAACATCAAAATGAACATCCAACACCTCCAAATAAACATACAACAACATCATAATGAACATGCATCATAATAAAAATGATGTGGATGTTCATTATAATGTTGCATAATGTTCATTTGATTACGCTTGATTTTCATTTTCTTGTTATATATATTGTTGCCTGTGTTAGATATTCATTTTGATGGATGTTCATTTTTATTATGCTGGATGTTCATTTTTGTTGTCACACAGATTTGTGTCTGTATATGATCATTTTCTTTTTATTAAGCGTTCATTTTGATTTTACTAATTCCCAAACAACATTTAATTCTCAAGTAGATGATTCCCATGCAGCATTTAAGTAAAAGTAGCAAAAAGAAAAATGCAAAAGGGTGAAATAATTACAACCCTTGATTCAACATCTAAGGGTAAAAAATGTCAATGCTCACATGCTCACATTAAGTCCATGCTTATTTTATCAATTCCCATATATATATATATATATATATATATATATATATATATATATATATATATATATATATATATATATATATATATATATATATAGGGAATGGATCCAGTAGGAAGGAGGTTCGGGTAGGAAGGTAGGAAGGATTAATATCGCGCGTTAGATCTTGATCCGACGGATGAGGGTAAATATTCAACACATGTGAGAAAATTTGAGTTGAAACCCACTTTCCTTTAGTCAAAACAACTATTGGTTTTCAAAAAAAGAAATTGATGAATTATTTGAGATTTGGCGTGATTTCAGGGATATATGATTGAGATTATTCAATTACCATAGTTGACACTGCCGCCTGGAAAAATTATCAGCTTGGATCAAAAAAACGTTTGAAGGATTTTCAAAACAACACGCTGAATTGTATCACAGTGAATTGCAGACAAAACAGAGATATCTCGTCGGCAATATTCGTATAATAGACGGTCGAAAATGGAATCGAACAGGTTCGTTAAGTGATTTATCAGTCATGCCCATCTGAATTGATATTTATCCAAGAACTGATTGTTACCAATTCATAAAATTAGGGTTTCTTTTTTTTTTTTTGATTTGAGAGTTGGGGAATGATTTAAACAAGAGCATCATTGTAGATCGCACCAGTAATATTGAATACACGCATATGCCGATCGGAAACAGTGTTTCGGCAAAGCAAGTAATGAGATGGTGACCAACACGACAATGAAAAGTAGAGGGGGGGTGTCTGGAATGGATGTTAGTGCATTTGTTGATAGTTAGTGAATATGATCACACTGCCCATAGACTGTGGTTAGTCAAAATTTTCACATTTTCTTGCTCACTGGATAGTCAGTTATGAGTTGGGGATGAATGGGCAATGCATACAATTATGGAGGTCAGTGAAGTTGTTGGTCAAACATGTAAGATGTATTCCAGACACAAACATGATCATAGTGTTTGTAAACTGTGATCAGTAACAATGACCACACTTTCTAGCTGAATAAATGGTTAGGTATGCGATTGATTTGGTCGGTCAATGTACAAATGTAGGGGGCATATAATCAAAACAAGTAACCATGTAATATTTAGGCACATCACCATCCTGACGATAAATACAAACTGAGTGAGGTCATACATGTGACCACGTGTACTTGTTTGGTGTGTTATATATGCATATGGGTAAAGTGGTTGAGTGGAAAAAAGTATTGACGTGTGTTGTTAGGTGAAATTGCAAGTCGCCGATAGTTGACTGACACAATGACAACAATATATGGGTAGTTTGATCAAATACAACGCCTTGAAACACGTTTGATAATTACGTATGTTGTTGAGTGGGAGAATCGATCTCTATAAATGCAATCAAATCATATCGTGACCACAATTGTGATTAATTAAAACTTGTGCTTTCAATCCAATTGACTGCATTGTCATTGGAGTGACGTTATGCCGTTGCAGGTAGTAGATCAACTTCGTATATATTATGACTGAACCCTTTTCCCTATTGTTTTAATTCAAGTGGCACGACCAACAATCAGTCCCCGTACGTAGCCACACCCCCAGTCCTCATAATTGATGAAGCGAGTGTGACTATCTATTGGCCAACATGCAACGATGAGACGATTATCCCCAAGATAGGTATAGATTTTGGTACGTTGGATGAAGCGAGATTATTTTACGAAAGGTACGCTATCGCAGCTGGGTTCAGATATATATAATATAATATAATATAATATAATATAATATAATATAATATAATATAATATAATATAATATAATATAATATAATATAATATAATATAATATAATATAATATAATATAATATAATATAATATAATATAATATAATATAATATAATATAATATAATATATAACTATCTATTGGCCAACGTGCGACGATGAGACGATTATCCCCAAGATAGGTATAGATTTTGGTACGTTGGACGAAGTGAGATTATTTTACGAAAGGGATATTGGATGTAAATATACCGACCTTTGAGGGTATTGGATTGTAATATACCGACCTTTACTATTGGATAACAATAACCCTGACCTTTATACTTGGGTGAGATTATTATACCAACAGTGACTAAGGGGGTAGTGACTGGTTAACTGATCTCTATTCTGACGTGATAGGCGGAGGGAAAATAATCGACCCTTGCCCAGTAACCCCGTTAACTCCTCCGTTTTTCTCACTAACCCACATTTTTTAAATAAAACGGTCCTAATACAGTGACTAACAGGGTGGTGAACCGGTCTTCGTATTGACGTGACACACAACCAACCAATATCTTTTAAAGTGGGTTAGTGAGAAAAACTAAGCAGTTAATGGGGTAATTGGCCTGGAACAGTTTTTTTCCTTTTGCCAGCTACGTTAGTACTCATGGAGACTAGTCTACCACCCTCTTAGTTATTGTTGGTATAATAATATCACCTAGGTATAAAGGTCAGGGATATTGTTGTCCAAGAGTAAAGGTTGGTATATTACAATCCAACAACCCCAAAGGTGGGTATATTATCATCCAAAAACCCTTTACGAAAGGTACGCTATCGCAGCTGGGTTCAGATATATATATATATTTTACGAAAAGCAAATCATAGCCCTTGATTTTATATCTGACGGTTTGTGGTCATGGATATCAAGGACTGTGGTCATGGACTTCGTGACCACAATCCCTTAAATCCATGACCACACTCCCTGAAAGCTATGACCACACTCCTTCATATGCATGACCACACAGTGTCAGATGCAAAATCAAAGGTTGTGATTTGTTATTTTCACCTTCCAACCTAAACATTCTTTCTACTGGATCCATTATATATATATATATATATATATATATATATATATATATATATATATATATATATATATATATATATATACCGCATACGATTATCTTCATTATATTTTTAAAAGAGTTTTTGGATGCTAATATACTGAACTTTTGGGGTATTGGACAATAATGCGCTGAACTTTGACGTTGAACAATAATACACTATACTTTGGGGGGTGTTGAACAATAATTTACTCAGAACGATTTCGGCAGTGGCTAACTAGGTGGCAATCCTACGTAGCAGGTGAAGGAGATGAATTGGTTCAAAAATATTTAAATTTATGAAATGTCAGCTAATCCAGATATAAGCAAAGAAAATCAACTTTGAAAAGAGTAAAAAAAAATATAAAATCACATTTGTTTAAACGTGTTTCCGCTGAGAAATTGTTGTTGTAATTGTATAAAATCACCTTTGTATGTGTAAATTAGCTGACATGTCATAAATTTAGATATTATTTAGCTTATTCATCTTCTCGGTCTGCCACATAAGATTGTCACCAAGTCAGCCACCGTTGAAATTATTTCAGGTACATTATTGTCCAACACCCCTAAAAGTTCAGTGCATTATTGTCCAAGGTCAAAGTTCAATGCATCATTGTCCAATTCCCAAAAAGTTCAGTATATTAGCATCCAAAAATGCTTTTTAAAATTGTGCCAATTGTATTACCAAAAGCTATGTTGGAAAATGTTTATGAAATTTGGGAGAAAATGTATTACCAAAAGATAAAGTGTGTAGCTAATATTTTTACTATTTAGAAGTGCATTCTCCAACATTTACATTTGTTGGTAAAGGTGACTTACAGATGTTAAATGTTGTTATAAAATTCCCAACAACAACAGAACAAAACTATTGGTATTAGTTACCAATACCAACAGAAGACAATATCTGTTGGTACTACTTTTATGATCAGGTTTATTTTCAATAGGTGTAAAACCCCGAAAAATCCAGAGGTATTGACCATTAGGACGTTAGTAAATTAGGTTTGACTCCGTTAATTGTTAAATGTTCGTTTGTGATTATTTTGCTAACACTTGAGCTCGTAGTATCGTTCGAGGACTAAAAAGGGTATATCGGCAATTTCATGGGGTTATTATTATTATTATTATTATTATTATTATTACTCTTATTATTATTATTAGTATTACTATTAGTGTTATTATGATTATTATAATTGTTATATGAATAATTATGTGAATATTATTTGTTATGTAAAATTACTATTATTGTCATTAATATTGCTATTATTATTATTATTATTATTATTATTAGTATTAGTATTATTAGTATTATTCTTATTATCATTATTTTATGATTATGTGCTTTTATTGCTATTATTATTATTGCTAATTATATTATTATTATTATTATCATTATTATTATTATTATTATTATTATTATTATTCCAGAAAATCAAATTTTAATTGTGATAGTTTTGGGTTGGATTAGAATTAGGAGTGTTATTAGTGGGGCCTTAATAGTTTAATATAAAAGCCAAACTCCTCTCAAAACACCAACTCCAAAAACCCTAACCCTACACCTCTTCCTCTCTCTCTGCAACCGCCCCACCCAGCCAGCTGACCGCTGCCCTGAGCGCCGCCACCGACGAATATCACCGCCCTGCAACCACGGACCGTCGCCCATCTCTCTCTCTCTCTCTCTCTCTCTCTCCCTCTCGATATCTCTTTCTCTCATTCCGTTCGACTGCCCTCCATCGATCACCAACTGACGCCGCGCCACTCAGACACTGTCGCACCATCGCCTTCGCCGCCGGAGCCGGCGTCGATATCGCCCAGAACGAGGAAACCCGAAATGGTGTTGTTGTTGTCGTGCGAAACCTACTGCCTTGACTCAACTATGCCACCAACACCACCCGCGACCACCTCTTGACCGGCTGCCACCCCGTCACCGCCCTGGTCGCCGGAAACCACCAACGCCAGACCCCTTACGTAAACCCTAATTACAGTTTTGAGTTTTCTTTTTTTTATTTCTTCTGTTTTTTATTTTCATTATTATTTATCTTTATCAATATTATTCTTCTTATTAAACCTTTTAATACGAGTTAAGTGTGTAAATTATTAAGTTGTTAATTCTGGTTGTAATTAAATTTGTTCTTGTTTTGTATTATTATTATCCTTTCATCATATTTTCCTTATAATCTAATTTGTTATGTATAAATTTTATGTTATAATTTGGTGTAGTAAGTATGTAATTATTATAGTTTAAATTATTAATGTTAGATTATATATGATGTATTTTGATTTCTTGTAAATCATGTTTAGGGTTTTAGATAATACTATTCTTGTATGAATGAATTAGGATGTGTAATTGTCAAGATTAATTCATGTTCGTTTAGTTAAGTGTTTACATATTTTCTTTGATTCTCATAGGTGTTTAATCATATTTAATTTTGTGTTTAATCATGCTAACTAACTTAGATTGATTAAATTATTAAAGTACGATTCTTGTTTATTAATTTCATGTTCTTGATTAAATCTGGAAAGAAAGAATCAGTTGTGGTGTTCTTGGATCATTCTTGCGCCTTGATTAAGAAATTCATGTTCATTAATCATCCATGATGTTATTATAGGATTTTGAAAGAGTATGTTATAGAACTCATGTTTAGGGTGATGTTAATGTTATTTCATGCATGCTTTTAGGGTTAGAGAAAGTATTAAAGTTGATTTCATGTTTTACAATTTTGGTTTTGATGGTAGGAAGCTTGATGTTTGGACCTTGATTGGTGGAAATCAGAACAACCAAGGGAGGCCAGCAAACCCGCCTCGTCAGCAGCAACAACCGCCGCGGCGCAGGAGGACGGCTGTATGTGATGAGGAAGGATGAGGCTGAAAATGAAGCGGATATCGTGACGAGTACCTTCTCTCTCCATCTCTACAATGTCTCTGTTTCATTTGATTCTGGCACTAGTCATTCTTTTATTGGACGAGCTATAGTAGAGAAGGCAAAGATGAAACCCTCGGAGAATAGTAAGCCTATGTCGGTAGCCCTACCCATCAGGGATATCGTTATATGTGGAGAGTTATATGGGGGATGCCCTATAGTGATAGCAGGTCAGGAATTTGATGTAGACCTCTATATGTTTGATCTAATGGAGTTTGATGTTATTTTGGGGATGGACTGGTTAGCAAAATATAGAGCTCAGATAGATTGCTACAAGAAAAAGGTGACTTTAGTAGGACCGAACAGGAAGAAGGTAGTGCATTGGAGTGATAGGAATCTTCAAAGTGTACGGATCATCTCTACCTTCAAGGCTCAGAAGTTGTTGGGCCAAGGTTGTGAGGGGTTTTTATGCAATGTGATTGACACCAAGGCGGAGGAGCCTACGATTGAGAACATCTTGATAGTCCAGGATTTTCTTGACGTCTTTCCAGAGGAGATTCCTGGGATGCCCCCACTTAAGGAAGTGGATTTCTGCATCGATTTGGAGCTCGGGGCTGCACCCATTCCAAAAGCCCCGTATCGAATGGTGCCCGCGGAGCTTAAGGAGTTGAAGACTCAGCTGGATGAGCTGCTAGAAAAGGGGTACATATGACCCAACACGTCACCACGGGGAGCACCCGTACTGTTCGTGAAGAAGAAGGATGGTAGCATGAGGATATGCATCGAGTACCGGGAGTTAAACAAGATTACCATAAAAAATTGATACCCTGTACCTCGCATTGATGATCTCTTTGACCAGTTGTGGCGTGCAATAGTGTTCTCAATGATAGACCTTAGATCAGGTTATCACTAGCTAAGAATTCGAGAGGAGGACATCTCTAAAACCACTTTCCGAACTAGGTATGGATGGTCATTACGAGTTCGTAGTAATGTCGTTTGGACTCACGAATGCCCCAACCGCTTTCAGGACTTAATGAACAGAGTGTTCAAGACGTTTCTGGACAAGTTTGTGGTAGTGTTCATTGATGATATATTGGCATACTCGGGAACACGGGAGGAGCACGCGAAGCACCTGAAAGAAGTGCTGAGGACCTTATGGAGCAACGAAATTCTATGTGAAGTTTAAGAAATGTGAATTTTGGTTGGAGTAAGTAGCATTCTTAGGACACGTGGTGTCTAGGGAAGGAGTGGAAGTAGACCCTCAAAAAGTGAAGGCTATCACCAAATGGCCGACGCCGAAGAATGCCATTGAGGTTAGGAGCTTTCTGGGTTTGGCTGGCTATTATAGGAAACTCGTTCAGGATTTCTCGAAAATCGCTACCCCGTTGACCAATGTGACTTGGAAGTCAATAAAGTTAGCGTGGTCGGAAAAATGTGAACAAGCATTTCAGGAGTTGAATAAGAGGCTTACCTCGCCCCCTATTCTCGCTTTACCTCAAGAGAACGAAGGGTTTATCATCTACAATAACGCATCACATGGTAGATTGGGTTGTGTGCTCATGCAGAATAGCAAGATGATTGCGTATGCATCCAGACAGTTGAAGGCTCATGAAAGAACTACCCCACTCATGACCTGGAGTTGGCAGCGGTAGTATTTGCATTGAAGATTTGGAGACACTACCTTTATGGGGTACACTGCGAGGTATTCACCGACCATCAAAGTTTGAAGTACCTATTACAGAAGGAGCTAAACCTTAGACAGACTCGGTGGCTGGAGTTTCGGAAGGACTACGATGTAAACTTTCAATACCATCCTGGGAAAGCAAATGTAGTGGTTGATGCCCTAAGTAGGAGACCCTATCCTGCTGTAAACTACTTGATGATGATACCGCACAAGCTGTGCGAGGAGTTTAGGAGATTGGAGCTTAACGTGGTGACACTAGGAAGGAAAGCTGTATTGAATGCCATGGAGTTGCAACCTACTCTCTTGGAAGAGATCAAGAGGACTCAAGAACTAGATTTGCAGCTTGTCAAGATACGAGAGGAAGTTTTGCAAGGGAAGGCCCCTGGTTTCGTGATTCACGAGGATGGTACATTATGATTTTATAACCGCATCTGTGTACCTAACATGGAGGAGCTGAAGAGGAAGATTTTAGAAGAGGGGCACAACACACCATATTCCGTGCACCCAGGGGGAAACAAGCTTTACAAGGATCTGAAGCAGATGTTCTGGTGGAGTAATATGAAACAAGACGTGGCGGACCTTGTGGCGAAATGCCTCACATGCCAACGGGTCAAGGTAGAACATCAACGACCTGCCGGACTCCTGCAGTCGCTCGACGTTCTTGAGTGGAAGTGGGACTCGATATCAATGGACTTCATAGTGGGCCCACCCAAGACCAAGCGGAAACACAACGTGATATGGGTGATTGTAAATCGATTGACCAAGTCAGCTCATTTCCTAGCCATCGCCAACAACTGGTCCCTTGACCAGCTAGCTCAAGCCTACGTAAGAGAGATCCTAAGACTACATGGAGTCCCCAGTTCTATAGTCTCGGACAGAGATACCAGATTCCAGTCTGGATTCTGGAAGAAGTTGCAAGAGGCATTTGGTACCAAGCTCAAGTTTAGCACCGCTTTCCACCCAGCTACTGATGGGCTGACCGAGAGGACCATCCAAACCCTCGAAGATATGCTGCGAGCATGCGCATTAGATTTCAAGGACTCGTGGGATGACGAGCTGACTCTCATTGAATTATCCTACAACAACAATTATCATGCTAGTGTTGGGATGTCACCTTTTAAAGCTTTATATGGGAGGAGATGTAGGACTCCCCTCTGTTGGCAAGACATCGATGAAGCTCTAACGATCGGACCGGACCTAATACAGGCCACTACCCAGAAGGTCCAGGTCATTCAAGATAAGATGAAAGTTGCACAAAGTCGACAAAAAGCTATGCTGACAAGAGAAGAAGACCTTTAGAGTTCGAAGTAGGAGAATACGTGTTTTTACAAGTTTTACCTACGAAAAGAGTTATGGGATTCGGTCAGTCGGGGAAGCTAACACCTAGATTCATCGGGCCATATACGAAAGGAGAAGTTGCCTATAGGTTACAATTGCCAGGAGAACTTCCAAGAGTACACAATGTCTTTCATGTGTCATAACTCAGGAAGTATGTCCCTGACCTGACTCATATGATTGATCCTGAGCCGCTTCAGCTACAAGAAGATTTGACCTATGAGGAGCAATCGCTGGAAATATTGGAACGTAGAGAAAAACAACTTCGAAGGAAAGTCCCTTGGTGAAAGTGCGATGGGCAAATCACGCCACAACGGAAGCAACTGGGGAAATAGAAGAAGAGAGAAGAACGAAGTACCCCCACCTGTTTCACTTTTAAAGGTACGTCAAGTCTCGAGGATGAAACTTATTTTAAGGAGGTAATGATGTAAAACCTCGAGTTTTAGGAAGGACGGAACCGTTGGGATTATTACCGAACGGTTAAGTCTAAGTTTAAGTTTCGAGGACGAAACTTCTTTTAAGGAGGTAATGATGTAAAACCCCGAAAAATCTAGAGGTATTGACCGTTAGGATGTTGGTAAATTAGGTTTGACTCTGTTAATTGTTAAATGTTCGTTTGTGATTATTTTGCTAACACTTGAGCTCGTAGGATCGTTGGAGGACTAACAAGGGTATATCAGTAATTTCATGGGGTTATTATTATTATTAGTATTACTCTTATTATTATTAGTATTACTATTAGTGCTATTGTGATTATTATAATTGTTTATATGAATAATTATGTGAATATTATTTGTTATGTGATTACTATTATTATCATGAATATTGTTATTATTATTATTATTATTATTATTATTATTATTATTATTATAATTGTTGTTGTTGTTGTTGTTGTTGTTATTAGTTTTGAGTTTTGAGTTTTCTTTTTTTTATTTCTTCTGTTTTCTGTTTTCATTATTATTTATGTTTATCAATATTATTCTTCTTATTAAACCTTGTAATATGAGTTAATTAAGTGTGTAATTAAATTTGTTCTTGTTTTGTATTATTATTATTATTATTATTATTATTATTATCCTTTCATGATATTTTCCTTGTAATCTAATTTGTTATCTGTAAATTTTATGTTATAATTTGGTGTAGTAAGTATGCAACTATTGTAGTTTAAATTATTAATGTTAGATTATATATGATGTATTTTGATTTCTTGTAAATAATGTTTAGGGTTTTAGATAATATTATTCTTGTATGAATGAATTAGGATGTAATTGTCAAGATTAATTCATGTTCGTTTAGTTAAGTATTTACATATTTTCTTTGATTCTCTTAGGTGTTTAATCATATTTAATTTTGTGTTTAATCATGCTAACTAACTTAGATTGATTAAATTATTAAAGTACGATTCTTGTTTATTAATTTCATGTTCCTGATTAAATCTTGAAAGAAAGAATCAGTTGTGGTGTTCTTGGATCATTCTTGCGCCTTGATTAAGAAATTCATGTTCATTGATCATCCAAGATGTTATTATAGGATATTGAAAGAGTATGTTATAGAACTCATGTTTAGGGTGATGTTAATGTTATTTCATGCATGCTTTTAGGGTTAGAGAAAGTATTAAAGTTGATTTCATGTTTTACAATTTTGGTTTTGATGGTAGGAAGTTTGATGTTTGGACCTTGATTGGATTAGATTGGATTAGATTAAATACCTTTAACCCTAGTCACTATTTTAGGCCCAAATTAGAACCCCTGGACCGAATGGTGAAAGTTAGAACCAAAATTACCAACTATATGGGAACTGGAAATGGGACAGTTTTGATAGGGTGTAAAGGATGGGCCACCATGAGAGGTATAATCGTCTTTTGATCGAACCCTTTGAACTGGAGGGTCCTTCAGATGTTAGCTTTCATAAAAATTTTACGGATCGAACTTTGGACTTGTATAAATCGAGTTATACCCCTATTACCAGACCTATATCAGATCTGGACAATTTGGATTGATGACCGTTTTTGAGGACCTTAGAGCGTGTTTTGGGTCTCGAGTTCAACATACGAGTTTTAGTAGACATTTCGCGGTTTCTGAAAGGTTAAAAAACTAGATCCATAGGATGTCTGGAAGTCAAGTTATGATCCTTTTTATGTGAATGTTGTAATCTGTCTTGTTGATATTAATTAATAGTGAATGTGTTGTTGAGTGGAAAGGTTGTTTTGGTTTTATTATGTGATTACTTGGAATGTGTCGGGTAATTCAAGGTTTAAATTCATGATTGATGGGAACTGTATAGTGTTCCTAGGGGAGGCTTAGATAAAAGATAGTTAATACTAACTTCGAAGGACGCGTTTTAATTAGAGTAATTATTTCTATTTTAGGCCTGAGCTAGTTCGCATCGTTAGTGAGCTCAAGTGTGTTCGTTATTTGCTGTGAAGTGAATCTAATCAGGTAATGTCTATACCCTAATCCCCACTGGGATGCACTTTAAGTGTTTTAATTTTTTCTAATCTGTTTTGAGAATTGCATCCCGAAAGGGGACTTTGTGTGGAAAATGTGACCATCTATTTTGGATAACTGTTTGTAATTGTTGTACTTTGATTTATGAGTTGAAAAATTGGATGGTCTTTTATGAGTCGTTTTGTTACTGGTTTTAATAACCTGGATTGGGTTTGACTTGAGAGCTGTGAGCTGAACTGCATAAGATACTAATAATTCAAAGTGAAACATTAAGTTGGTTTATTTTGTTGATGCCTTTGGTAGGCGGTTACTTTGATGCCTTTGGTAGGCGGTTACTTTGATGCCTTTGGTAGGCGATTGTTGATGCCTTTGGTAGGCGATTATTGATGCTTTTGGTAGGCGATTATTATATTTATGCCTTTGGTAGGCAATTATCTTTGATGCCTTTGGTAGGCGAATGTTTTGATGCCTTTGGAAGGCGATGTTACTTTAAGGGATTTGGTATCTCGCCGGCATCATAAAATGAATTGGTTGGGTTGAGGAAAACAGTTGTAAGGGTTAAACGGTTTATGAAAAGGTTTGACTTGCTCCCTCCCCTTTAAATGAATTGAAATGAACTTGAATTGTTTTTAACGGTTAGGGATATACATTATTGAGATTTCCCCCCTCATTTTTGAAATGTTTTGTTTTCAGGTAAATGATCAATGTGTTGGGAACGGGAATTAGCAGTGAGGCTTGGCATGCTTAGTTTTTATTAGTTGTGTTATGTTTCAATTCAGAAAGACTTGAAGTTAGTCATGTTGAGTTTATTTTCTAAGTTTGAAGTTGTTCAGTTTGTTATAGTAGAATGATTGTTAGTTTCTCTTCTTGCCTTATATTCCTTCGGGGATACGGCAGTGACGCCCAAATAAGAGTTGAGCCTTCCACTGAAACTTTTCCGTTAACGTTAGGTTGACTTTGACTTTTTTATAATTGAATTTTCGGGGCGTTACAATAGGCTAGTGACATATAATTATCTATTGGCAAAACCTTTTACCAATAAATAAGCCTTGTTGGCAAAAATCTTTTTTTTTTTTTTTTTTGGTAGTAAGCATGATATGGTTTTTTCCTAACACATGTAAAACCACGCAAAGCCATGTAGAGCATTAAAATCAAGATGACATATGTTAAAATACTCAAAATCAAGTTTTCACTTTTTGCCTTCTTACTAATTAAGTTATCCCCAAGAGTCAATTGCCACTGTAGGTACCAAGACCCTACTAACTAGGAGGATCCAGGTTACCCCACATATGTGTTCACTTGAGCTAGGATTTGCTTAGGATCTACGTTATTCACTATTAACTGTTAAATTTGAGTTTGATAAATTGCATGCAAATTAACTGATGATTCATATATTATTGATTTAATTGATCCAACCAACAAAAAACAAGAATCAAGCTGAAATATAAAAGCATGAACGTAAAAGGAGTTGCCTGAAGGCAGATTTTTTTAGAACATTGCGCAACATTTAACACGACAACTGCTCAACGTTTCAAGTGAAATGCCACGCAGTGCTAATTAATCCTGGACAGCCTCAGCGGTTCCGAACTGTCTGACCGGTCAACCTACAATCTGTTAATTACATTGAATTAAACAAAAAAAAAATACAAGAGTTTAATTTCCAGTTAATTTTGTAAATAATTAACAAACTATGAATCTAACTTCGAAACATGTGATAAAGCAAAGATTGAGGGATCAGGTGTAAGGTTATGGATTTTAGATCCAAAAAATTTAAAATTCGCTTGTCAAAGATGAACTCTATTAGATTGATTTTAAGTTGAGAAAAGCAATAACAAAGCACAAAAAAATTGTTAAGCTTGACTTTTATTAATCTAAACCCTGAATATACAAATTAGTGCAATTTACAAGGATGATCAATGAATGAAAGTATAGAATTCACAAATGTAACTCTAGAATTGTCTACTACTTAATCAAAAGTACATAAACTAACAGAATAACCTTAAGGTTATACATGAGCCAAATTTAGCAAAGTGACATTAGGTGGCCAACCTACATGTGAATCATGAATTTCAGCAGAATGACTTTAGGTGGTCGGTCTTAAGAAAAATAAAGAGGGAATGCCTCTATTTATAGTGGTGGAATGAAGAATATTATTAAAATCAGAATAAAATAAAAGTATTCAAAAGATATCATTGTAATATATTTGTAAGTCATAATATATTGTTTCTTCCTTAACTCTAGCTAGATAATTATTCATAATAATATTTTCTTGAAATTAGTAAATTATCAGAAAAATAATAATATTTCAGTTCAAAATAATACAGGCCAGTGGGTTGACACATAAATTGAGGATCCCAGTCAACGTTGCGAGAAATTGAACACCGAGCAATGTTCAATTCCAGAGCCAAGACACCGTGCAGTATAACGCTTCCTAATAATTTTCTTTATATAGGTATGATTATAAGCATTAAAAATCATCAGGAAAATTTATGTGATTGTATTGATAAAAATTTTGTACGTCAAAAGAAACCTGGTTCCCATTTGGTTATATAAGCTTAAAATATTTGTACCTTATTATATATAGAGTCAAATGAGAAATAATAATTTAGAGATAACTATTCATAAAGCATATAAATTATGGTAAGGTATTACATATTTTTGGTGATCAAAATTTATGAAACACATAAATTATAAAAAATGAAAATATTGGACACTTTATCCAATTAAAAAAATGTGAGTTTAATTAGTAAAATTCCCTGATAATTCCCCCCTCCCCCCAAGAGACAGCCAACAACCCACAATAAAGTAAAAGAAAAATGAACACATCCAATAATAAGAGAACAATGATAGCAAGAGATGACCATTGTTTAGAGAAAACTAGGTAGACCCCAAAAGTTCAGTCCAATAATGCTACTCCCTCCCTCTCAAATTAATTGACATTTTGACAAAATTCACAAATTATAATGAGTTACGATATAAAATTATTGTCATTAAAAAGATACTTTACTAAAAATTATAATAAAAATAATTTCATATTATAACTCATTATCATTTGTGAATAATTAACAATTAAAATTTAGTTAAAATATCAATTAATTTGGGATGAAGGGAGTAATAACCATGGATAAAATTCTTAATTGATGTTATCAGTGGTCCAAAATCAAATTGCATGTGGCAGCCATTCAGGGCCTCGTAACTTGCAACCATGCAAATCACAGACAGAAATAGGATGAGAGGGAGAGAGGGAGGGAAGGAGGAATCATGTTTCTCAGATTCCCATTTAGCGTTGCGTGGAATTATTCAACATATGCATGGTTGGCCCTTCGCCACTGTTTCGTTCTCATCAGAAACCATTTTTCTTTTTCTTATTTAGTTAATCGGTCCATTTTATCGACATATTAAATACAGACCTGTACGCTGTTTTTACATTTGACTCATCTGTGCCCAAACCTAGCATATGCTTCATCTATATTTAACCTGTTCATCTGAATTTATAAGTCTAATAACTTAAGATTTATTTGATGCTAAGATTCTCGTTGTTGTATTTCAATATTGGAAATTATATATGTGTGTGACCAAAAATATAAATATTTATCTGAATTTGAAGTACACTTGAGAGCACCCACAATGGTGAGTTTGAGTTTGACTAATTATATGATGTGGAATCTGTGGAAGAGTCAAAATTTAACATTTTATTTAGCTAGCTTTCCAATTGTGAGAATGAGTTTGACTCATATTAATTAAAAAAAGTAAATCGGTCCCACTTAAGAATATAATTAATTTGGTTATATTGATAAAAAATGAGGTGGAAGAGGAAAGAGAAAAAAATATGATTAAAATATTAATATTTTAAACTCGCTTTCAAACTCGTCTCGCGAGTTTGAAAGCGAGAATCTCGCGAGACGAGTCTCATTCTCACCATTGAAATGTCCTATACAACCTCATTCCGTTCTCGTTTCATGCCACGTCAGCAGTGAGTCGAATTAAAACTCACTATTGCAGATGCTCTGATAGTAGTTTTAATATTGAATTTGTCTTTACTTGAAATATATCCGACCTGTGTTTGTCCTAATCGGATATACATATGACCCATATTTAACCCGTCCATTTGAATTAATAGTCTTAGTAACTTAATTCATTTGATGCTAAAATCCTTAATTATTTTACTCGATGACAAAATAATAATTTTCTATATGAAATCCTTAATTATCGTACTCTATAACAAAATCCTAAATTTATCTGTAAATACAAATTACAATCTAGGCACACACAAGCTTACAATATAACAAAAAAACCTCTGTCTTTTATATTTGTTAAAGGAGAAAAAGGATATGGATTGGACTAGTATTTTCATTTTTCAATTTCAGTTTCAAGATATGCAATTTTGTGGTATTTTCCTTTTTTTTCCCCTTCATTCTTGATGATAGTTCTGAAGGTAAGACATATTAAACTTTGACTCCATGTCATCAAACGAACGAATTCTTTATCATTTTACTTGAATGTTAGTAGTTGTATATCTCATGTTATCGTATACGCATTTTATTTTTGTACAAATATACAAAGTTTTATCCCTTTTAAGAAAATCACTCAGTGTGGAATGTGGTTCTTCTATATATAACTAGCTAAATTGCTCGTCCAATGGACGGGGCATTTATTTTGTATTTTTGAAATTATATTTATCAATAACTTTCTCAATATTTTTTATCTATCATTTTGAAAAAAAAATGAAGAAATCAATGTAAAAAATATTAAGTAGAAATAAATTAAATGACAAAATACCATTAATGATTGAAAACGTAAATGTGATAAATAATAAGGATAAAAGAAAGTTAGTTAAGTGAATAAATAAAAAATGACGGAGGAAGTATAATGAAATTAGTAAATTATAATACTTTTCCCATTATATAAATAATAAGCTTGTAAAAGTTAATAAAATATTTTCACCCGATAATTAACTTAATTCAAACTAATCATATCCTTTTTTATTCTATTCTTTCCTTTCAATTCTTTTCCTCTCCTAACCTAACATGAACCTAACCTGACTAAAAAATAACTTTTAAATGAATGAAAAAGGTTTTTACCTCATTTATTTTTTTATAAAAAATAATTACTCCCTTCGTTCTTTTTATTTCTCATTTTCAGTTTTCAGTGTCAAACTTTAATCAATAATTTCTAATATAAAATTTGTATAAAAAATATAATATTATACTTTTTTAATAGCATTTTTTATAATGAATCTGACAATATCAATTTTGTATGATGAATCATTATACAAATTAAAATATTAATGGTCAAAGTTTTTAATACAATTTCCTAGACGACAGATAAATAAAAACAGAGGTGGTACTTACTAAAAAAATTAGCAAAATTATAATTAAAAGTAAACTCAAAAAAGAAAAAGGAAAAACAGGAAAAATAAAAAACAAAAAAAAGGAAAAAAAAGAAAAAGGAAAAACAAAAAATCATCACAACAAAACATACACACAGCCATAGCAGCAAAAAAAACAAAAAAGAAAAAAGGTGAAAAAGAAAAAATTAAAAAAATAAAAAAATCTCCATCACAACACAACACTAATAAGGGGTAAGGGCAACTCCCCTTTCTACTTTAGTAATGATAACACTACTTTTAGTATAAAATACTTTTATATATATATATATATATATATATATATATATATATATATATATATATATAAGTATAAAATTGCTAATATATAGAACTCAATAGAAGCATGCGCAGTGATTTCCCCAAATAGAAATTAATGATCCACATCTTGAATCAAGATGGTTAATAACCATCTTAAATTGTCTATATTTCACATTTTGTTAACTTTTAGTAATATTTTTTCTAATAATTATGTATATTTATCAACTATAACAGTATAATAGTAAAAAAAAATATAAATAATAGCTAATTTTATCAAATATAGTAGAAGATACATATTTTATGTATAATTTTATATTTATGAAAAAATATAAATAAATAAATAAATATTTTTATATTGTTTATAGGTTAATTATGATAACCCTCAAAGTAATTAAACATATATTTATAATGATTTAAATATATTTACATTTACCTTTACGGGTGATTTAGGTAAAATGCAAGATGGTTAAGAACCATCTTGCATCAAAATATTTATCATTTTGCTTACTGAAATTAAATTATGGTAATTTACTCAAGATGAAACGTACATGTATGTACGTAGTAATAATTAAGCTTAACTGTTCTTTTATTTATTTAATAATGAATAATACTAAATTTAATAAATTTCATTTTTTGTAATTATATTAAGTTAGTTAAAGTTGTTTCATAAATTTTGCTTCAAATTTTCCCGGCAAGGAAAAAAAGGAGAGAAGGTGACAAGTATGATAAATCTCCAGTTTTCCAGCCAGCGAGCTCCACCATCGCTCCATTAGACTGACATAAGTTTAAGTTAATAATAAATATTATAAGGCAAGAGTATTCTATAAGTCAAATTCAACTAATCAGGAAACAAATAACAAAACATGGAGATTGCATTATTTGTATTATATATTGAAATTTTTAGGTAGTTCTGCATGACTACAATACTTCTCCTTGGTTCTGCTATATGTTAGCATGATGTCATCATTTCCTTTCTTTGTTTTGCTAAAGATCAACGAGACAACCCACCACATTTTACCGCAAATCATTACTTTTCTTTCTGTTCACTTTTCTCCTCTACTTTTTACATCCTCTCTCCTCAACTACCTCACATATCCATAATCCACCACAATTCCATCCTACCCACCACAATTCCACCACACCTTACCACGCCATTCCACAAATTACCGCATAAAAGAATAGGGCCTAAATACTATGCTTGTTGGTTAAAATCAAATATTCTTTTATAATTGCAACTTTTTAAAGGTTAAAATTCGCAGTAAAGATACTACAAAAATTCATAAAACAACAAAACATTTAAAAAAAAACAGCAAGACAAACCATAATAGTTAAAAAATACACGAGTGCTTGGATAAATTAAACTACCCTTATACTTTTTAAAATGGGCAAAAATACCACTGAACTTTTAACCTGATCAAAATTGCCACTCACTACTAGAAAACATGCCAAACCTAGACGTCCCCCCCCCCCCTCATATCTAGTCCATAAAAAGGTTCTAAAAATATGCGGTCGACGCTTGCAAAAAGAGTCGAGATTTTCAGGGTTGAGATATCTAGACGCTTTTTTGGGTTGAAAATACGGAAATCTAGACGCTTTTTTGGGTTGTGATATCTAGACGCTTTTTTGGGTCCAGTAATCTAGACGCTTTTTTAGGTCGAGAAGCCTAAAATCTCGACCCTTTTTAGGGTCTACCGCATCTAGACTGGCACAAAAAAAAATGATAGCGGGCACAACATAGACTCAAAAAAGCGCCTAGATTTCATTATGTTTTAATAAAAAAGTAATTTACATAGGTCACCATCACAGTTCATGCACATATAATCTTTTTACATGTACATCTGACCATCATAGTTCATACACTTATACAATCTTTTATTACACATATTCTCCTCATTGAGGTAATTAAAGACAACAAATGCATCAAATGTATTTGCAAAAACAAGCTCTTGACATAAATTCGTAGACTATCTTGATAAAATTTCATTTCTAGTGTTGAGCAGCAGCTGAAACCCAAAACATAACTAAAGCAGCAAATAAATCCTCAATTATATGAAGTCACTAGAATAGGTTCATGTGTACATCAAACCACATCAAGCAATAATATATGAAACTCAAATTTCACAGATCCAGATTCTTCATACCTCCAGAAGACTTGTGAACATAGGGTTTCCATTCACCACCTTTATAAGAATTTTCCATATGGTTGCTATCTGTAGCAAAATAAATGCTTTGTATCAACAAACAGTATTAACGGGATTCTCAAGCAAGAGCACCACAACATTCCTTTTCTTTTTCGAATTCTAGCAGGCATAATATGAAAACGAGTCTGACATTTAATATTCAATCCCCATCCAGACACTTCGGATCATTAAACAACAAAAATCACATTCAAAATGGACAATAAGGGCCGGGAACCAGCAGAAATTGAATCCTAGCCCCAATAAAGTTTGAAAAAGAAGCATATTACATATCTCATTCACATCAATCAATTGATTCAGCATAAACAATGGACCCCGCCACACCTCACCTAAGTGTAACTCTTGTGGTGTGTATCTCAATTTGAATTTACCAACAACGAAATTCATACAAAGAGAGACATCATAACTATTAGGGATATTTGACCTGTTGAGTTCCATTGCCATTTAAAACGGCCTACATACTGTAGCTATACGGAAGCCTAATCTAGACTAGATAAATCTGCTGAATCAGGAAGGATGTTCTATAGTATGATATTGTGATGCACTATTGTAGGAACCCCGGGAAAAGGGGGCACCCCTTTTCTTCGTGATGCGCTACTTAAATGATTGGGAGCCGACTAAGGTTGCTTAATCTTTAAATAAGGATATTTTTATTTTCGAAATTCATTTTTGGGGTGGTGAAATTTTATTTATTTTATAAATCCGTTTTTTATTGTTTAAATACTTGAAGTTACGCCAAAATATATTAATAATAACTTAAAATCGGCCCAAGAAAGAAACCGGGCCGCCAAGGACTGTCAAAACCCGCGCGTGTTTTGACCAGTCTTGGACTGGGCCGTCCGCTTTCCTGGGCCAGAGAAAGATGGTTGGAAATAGTAAAACCCATGCGGGTTTTATTGTTTCCTGTCCCACTTTCTCTCGGTTTTATCCTTGAATATGATGAGTGGGGGATTTTAAGTCATTTTTTAATTATTTTAGTGCAAATTCTAATATTAAATAACTAAACGGATTATAAAAAAAATGAAAGAGTCGCCAGTCGATTTAAGGAAACCGACAAACCATAAAAATAATGAAAATGACTCCGGTCTACGAAACTCGATTCTAAGTCCGGGGGTAAGGTTACGAATTCGAGAATTATAAGAATTCTCGAATTCGCCTGTTAGAAAACAGACTTTACTAAAATCGACATTAAAATGAAATTGAGTGGGGAGAAGTTTAATTAATTTCGCTAGTTTATATTCTTAACATGCAAGATAAAATGAGATTTTTGGTTTACATAATATGCACATATAATGGAATTTAAAGTACAAATTATATGATGAAAATAATAATAACGAAAGAAACATAAAGCGAACCTCTTTGACTTAGGAGCCCGAATCAGGCCCGGCCCTGAGGGTAGGCCCAAGGGGCCACCTCCCAGGGCCCACAGGCTTCCACAAAAATTGCATGCATTTAAGGGGCCCCGACAATATTATATTTGGGCCCATGGCCCACCGCCATTCTCGCGGCCTCTGGGCTCTAGCTTTACTGCGCATCACTCTTCCTTTGCTCTTCAACTGATATCTTGGTCGCTTCATCTTCTTCATCTGTTGGCACTTGGCATCCATAAACCACGATTTCAGTCCACTTTTCTGCTTTGTGAGTGACAGAATCGTTCATCTGAGTGCAATTTGCAGAGAGTTCTCATGTACTGCAAGTATTTCTCCATCTTACTCAGTACATGAAGAGCAACTGGTGAAGATGCCGATTTTAAGTGTGCTGTTTGTGCGCCACTTCCCTTGCTTCTCCTCTCAGCCACTACCCTTGCTTTTCATGGTAATACCCAAATCTCTCCTTCCCCTTTTCACACCTTTTTTTTACTTATTTATTAAAATTATTGAATCAATGAAATCTAGTGTATTTTTTTGGGTCTCCACGCATGTTGAATTTAAACTGGAGTATTGACTTTTGTTGTTTGAGAATAAATTGAAATTAGGGTTTTGGCTGTTGGATGAAAATTTTGAGGATGAAATAATGAATTCATACTTTCATTTCATTGTGGTGTACCATGTTTCCAATTTCCTTAATCTGATGGAATATCAATACTTAAATAATAATTAATAAATGTTCATAGTGAATATATGTTGATTGGGAATTGACCAATGATTGTGAAGAGGTAAATTAGGCAAGCAAGTGCTGAAAAAATAAATTGTAAAATCTTGGAATTATTGTACATAATTTGAGAATTACTTCAAACATAGTGAATGATTTGTCAGCTCAAGTGAGTCGTAAGAGTTGAAATGTAATTTCTATATGTTAAGTTTAATAGTATCAGAGATTTTGTCAATTGGATTGAAATGCCAAAGGCTTCATCTCAACAAACAAGTTTATGTCTGTGCAAGAATTTGCTATGAACCCATAGCTGAGGCATTCAATATATCAATTTTGCTGTCATATTTGGCATGATGATGATGTACAAATGCTTCCATTATAAAATGATGACTTGAGGGCAATGTGCTTTTTGGTGTATTTGTCAATGCAGAGGCCGTTGAAATGGTGGATGGTTTGAATTTTAAAGAATTTGTCATTCTTATTGGCTTTCAATTGAAGAGCAAAACCAACTCGATGTGGAAGGGAGTAGGCTTTCAACGTGGCTCAGCACTCCAAAGGTAGCACATGATATAATGTTTTTGCTTTTTGGTTTGTGAGTATGCAATGTTTGATGTGGGTTGTATCAATGATTTAATTTCAATTTTAGGTTGGTACTTGATGTAGTGTTGTAGTGCTAATTGGCACCTATTTTGTTGGATAAATTGGGCTAGACATTTGAATTGTTGACTTTTTCCTTGTAAATTTTGGTTTTCACATGCTATAGGAATATTTACTATCGTAGTTGTAAATATTTACTTATTTTTTTTATTTACTTGATGCTATGTGAATGTTTTAAAGTATTTTTCACATGAGACTGTGATTATATTTTTATTTATGCAGATTCAAATGATAAATTTTCTCTCAGCGATGCATTGTTGGGCATGCAAAAGCCATATTCTGTATCAGTTTCATGAAAAAAATAACCTTTCACAGGTACGCATTTGGATTAAATTATTAATATCGTTGTTTAGTATGCACGTTGGACTTTATTTTTTGTGAATGGGGCCCCAATTTTCAAATTAATATACTATGTTGCTCGGGGCCCCGAAATTATCAGGACCGGGCCTGGCCCGAATGCGCCGATTTGAATTTCCTTGACCTCGCCTTTGACTCCGTGAATAAAGATGAGTATAAGAAGAGTAGAATGATAGTATGTGAGTGATATTTTTGGTAGAGTAATGAGAATAAGAATAGTGAGAATGGTGAGACTATGATGAGAGTTTAGGAGAGTAAGGGTAGAATAATGTTGTAAGTTGGTGGGATTATGATGATAGTTGGTGAAAATGAATGGAATGGAGGGGGGTATTTATAGGTGTTGAGGGTAGTGTTTAGGATGGAAATGGAGGGAGACACATCCCAACAATCATGCCCCTATCCCCATGCAATCACTGAGTCAAGGCTTAAGGTCAAAAACACATGGGCTAATATTATAGGATGATGATCAAGTTTTGGCGTCGGATTCTTAAAGATAAAACCCGCGTGGGTTTTGTAAATCCTACACACGGATCGCTGACGTGGACGGAGCAAAACGACACGCATCAGATCATAGAAAACCCGCGCGGGTTTTGGATTGATTATGCGCGCCTTGGGCTCGCCCCGGTCCTGGGCCGTTTCATTTGATTAAAACCCGTGCGGTTTTTGTCCTTGGTAGTGGGCCGGCTTGGTTTGTCTTGTTTGCTTTGCTTGCTACATTGGCCCAATGATGTATCCGGCCCTTCTGACAAGCCAGGATTATATCAGTGCAAATCCCGGTGTCTACAGAGAGCTCCCACTTTGATCGAGTCCGAGTATGACGAATGTCAAAGTAGACTTGATGTCTGTCTCGATGCTGGCGGTGCTCTTTTATATGGCGACCAGGTGACGTTGTTGCTGATGATGTCGTCGATAACCTTTAGGTGGCAACCGTTGGACGACTGATGCTGAGAGTGTCATTGGAGACCTTTAAGTGGAATCCGTTTGAACGACTGCTGCTGATGAAGAGATCGTCGGTAACCTTTAGGTGGTACCGTTGGACGATCGATGCTAAGAATGTCATTTGGAGACCTTTAAGTGGAATCCGTTTGAACGACTGTTGTTGCTAACATCGTCAGAGTCCTTTATGTGGAACCCATTGGACGATTGTTGCTGACGACATCGTTGGAGGCCTTTAGGCGGCAACCGTTGGACGACTGTCGCTGACGACATCGTTGGAGGCCTTTAGGTGGCAACAGTTTGACGACTGTCGCTGATGGTGCTCTTTTATGCCGCAACCGGATGACGAATGGTCCCTTTTTAGCGGCAACCAGATGATGGTGCTCTTTTATGCGGCAACTTGAAAATCACAAGAAAATTAAGTATTAATTTTTGGAAATGCAAATGGGTTCAGATTTTTACCTGTATTTTGGGAACCTCGCGTCAGTCTTTACTGGGGTTGCATGGCTTGCTTCAAGTGGGCTGTGGGACCTTGGGCTGCTGAATTTTGGCATATATTGGTATAAAACCCGCTCGGGTTTTATAACCTCCATTGGGCCGTTGAAAGGCGCTGGGCCGCAGGAACGGGCCTGTAGCTCGCCCAAAACCCGCGCGGGTTATGGCTTGGTTTTCTCTTTTTTTTTTCTTCTTCTCGTGAAGGGAATCCAAGATGGATCCGGTTCATGTGTGGATGAGAATGTGCCACCCGACTTGGTCTCCTCTTTGGGTGGCAAAGGGATTACCTTTGGATTTTCGACCAATGAAACACATTTGACATCTCGAGGCGGGTCCTAGAAATGAGCGGTTCATATTCACTCAACATTTCTATAAATACCAAGCCTCATTGACCTCATTCACTCACATCTTCAACTTTTCCTTTTCTCTCAAGCTCCTTCTTCACTCTCTAGAAAAATTTGCTCTTTGAAGATAATTTGAGTTCTTTAGAAAATGCATCCTCGAGGTCATGGGAATCCTCCTCTTCCACATGCGGCGACATGGTCCCATGAGATGTCTTCACGTCGCAATTTTATTTCGGGTGCAAATGCCGACCCTTCGGACCTTACTATTCAGCCTTGGAACCATGCTTGGTTCTATCGCTCCCACGGTAAGGTAATTTCCAAAACCTCTCTTTTTATGCTTAGTTTAATAAAAAATGAGCAAGCACGAATTTATTTTTCATGTCTTGTCGATTTTTCATTATTTTAAGCATGTTTTAAATTGATGCGTATGCATGTCTTCATGATGGCTCTTTTTATTTATTTACAACGATAACCCAATTCGAGAGAAAGACCAAACCCGACGCAAGAGGAAATCAGTGTGGGTTTTATGCATGCTCGGCCCAATTGATAAAGAAATCGGCCCACTAGAATAGAGAAAACCCGCGCGGGTTTTCTGGCCCATAGACCGCTAAAAAAGACACTAGACCTGGATGTGCGGCCCATTAACAAACTAAAACCCATGCGGGTTTTAGCTCCATTGGGCCGGCACATTTGGGCCATGTTAGTGCTTCCCTTTTTTTTTATTGTTTTCTTCGTTTTCCAATTTATTTATCTTGTGGGCCATGGCTGTGAGCCCAGTGTCGGTGCTAGGTCCAGCTAGGGCTCGAGAGAATATGCCTTGGTCCAACGTATTTAGATGAGCCCCCAACTTTAACTGGCCCTTTTTGTTTGCCTTTAGGAGGATAACTTGAAAACCCCCGGTGTCCTAAAGGATCCCCTTAAGGTAGCTACCTCGATTCCTGGGAACTTTGTTGACAACACCTTGACCGCGGCGGGACTCATGCCGTTCTGGAAATGTTTGGTGACCTGGAAGGGTCGTACATATCGTGTTATAGGTCGTGCTATAACTGAAAGGTTTTGGGACACCACCAACTCCTTTCATTTGCCTATGGGCGAGATGACGGTTACCCCTACAGATTTTATCATGATCACTGGTCTACTGAGGCCGTTCGTGGGAAGAAATTCTAGTCGGCCAGTCTCGATCGCATTCGTCGTATGTTGGATGACCTCTCCCCGGTATTTCTTTATACCTAACGCCTTATTTTGCTTCTATCCTTGTAGTGACTCTCTTTCTTTCACAGGACCACGTGAACTGGCGTCCTGGGGCGGAGTTCAACTTGGGCGAATTGCCCCACCCCTTTGCAAACGGTGGAGCATGATACTCGCCTCCGCATTCTGATGGAGGGACCCTCAGGCTTCATATGGTACTTGGGAGAGAGAGCTACGAGGCAAATCCTGGGGGGATATCCCGGCCTTATACCCCAGGATCCTCCGGAGTACATGTTCGAGCCATGGCGCGTTGCTCCCGGTGCCTTGGGAGATTGGATTCGCGGCCAATACTCCGACAACTTTGTGCATGACGTCCCACAGGAGCAATTTGATGAGGAATTTCAGCGCTACTTGAGCCGTTTAGCGCCCCGGGTGGTGCGTACCTTCTTCCCTTATTTCGGTCATGTTTTGGCTGATTTCTAACCATAATGTTTACAGCTGGGGCCCTATGCTAAGGCCGCTGAGGTGGAGGCCCCACCAGCGAGAAGAAGGATCGGCGGTTTCTTGGATGTAGAGACCAGCAGTCAATGCTCTCCACTCCGAGAGTTTGATCGGAAACCGGTAAGTCTTCATGTTGCTCCCTTTTCTCCCTTATGCCATTTATACATGTCTGACCTTGCTCTCATCGTCTTCCAGCCAAGATGGGATGTCTTCCGACAAGTGACCAAGGAGTGGAGTACTATGCTGAAGCACATTGACCGGGCATTCACCAGCTCAGGCAGGTATCGCGGGAACACCACCGGAAGGGCTGATGTAGAGGCCGATGTAGACTCCGTTCCTCGGGATCCATCTCGGCGTTCTACTGCAGGGATCCCTCGCACCGAGCCCCCACGTCGTTCTTCGGCAGGGGAGTATTCTTCCCGGGGCCGATCTCGGGAGGAGGTTGGTGGGTCCTCTCGTCCTCCCCTAGCGGTTGTGCCAGAGGGTCGCGGTAAAGGCATTATGGTCGAGGGTCATCATTCAACTAGGTCCCATCGTAGTAGATCCGGTAGCAGAGATCGTCGTCCTATGGAAGAGGACATGGCTCAGATGTCCTTGGAGGAACAACTTGGCCAAGGGGGGTCACATCACAGTGTTGGGTATGGTGGCGATACCTGTTCGGTCTCGTTCCGAGCCGAATTCTTCTCTTTTATAGGGTATTTTTGCTTGTCTCTAATAATTATTTTAGTAGTTTTTTTTATGCTTTTACTCTTTTATTAGATTTTATAGCATTTTATTATTTTGGTTATTATTATTGCTAAATATAAAACAAAGTGATACGAAATAGAAAATAAATAAGAAAACCTAATTCTAAATCCTAATTCCTAAACTTTACCAGCCCATTCTTCTTTCCTCCTTTTCCTCTCCAATTCGGCCCACCTTCAAAACCCAGCCCAACTCTCCCTCTCAACCCAGCAGCCGCCTACTCCTACCCATATCCGTTTCCACCAAACCCGTGAACCCTAACCCAGTAACCCATTTACCCACACTCTCTCTCACACTCTCAGCTGAATGAAATTCCCCCAAACCCAAATCTAACTTCATTTCCCCCTTTTCCCCTTTCTTCCTGGAGCGTGGCGCGGTGGAGGGAGTTGATGGTTCTGGCTTGAGTTGTTGTTGTAGAAGAGAAGAGAGCAATCTTGAAACCAAATGGGATTGGATATGACTTTGGATAAAGGTAGTCCACCACCAAAGCCTAACACCCCACCATGACCATCATAAAGGAAACATCCACCAAATGATCAATAAAGGAATGACTAGAAACACCACCAAAAGATTGGATAAAGTAATCTAGATTTTGAGAGAAAACTTAGGGAAACCCTAACCAATGCAATAGCATGTTCTTAATCATCAAAAAACTGCCTTGGAAATTGTGCTAAACAAGTATTTATACTAAGGGGAATTAAAACATTAAACACATTGTTTTAAACAAAAATTACACGCCAAAGCAGGTTGGTCACGGGCGCTACGTCCAATGGTAACGGGCGTGACGTCGTGGAAAGAGTCGTCACGGCCGCGAGCTCCAGAAGTCACAGGCGCTACCCGAGCGAAGACTCTAGTCGATTCGGCTTGTACGCGATCGGAGCGGGCGCTACGTTGAGTCGTCACTGGCGTGACGAATTTCTTCCCCAATTTCCCCAAAATGCCGTGGCTGGTCACGGGCGTTACTCGGCGAGGGTCACGGGCGTGACCACCTGGGTTGGTTCGTCGCGGGCGCGACCAAAGACGTAGCGGGCGCGACGACTTGCTGGATGGCGTTTCTCGCTTCCTTTGACTTTGTTGCTTCCGGGGGTTACACCCGCACCCCGATACCACATGGTTTGACTTCTCGGGACGACCCGGTACAGTCTCGAGGTCTCCGGGGCCGGAGGGACAAAACCCGAGCCCATCCACTCCTCCACAAAGGGTGACCCATTGACACCATACTAACTTGACGCTCATCACTCCGCCCTTAGAGAAAGTGTAATGGTTCCCGAAAATGCACGGGTGACCGGGTTTAGCTTGGGAACGCCAGGTCGAGATTTCAAGCTTGGTTAAGGGAGTTTGGACGCGAACTTGACACGGTTCACTTCCTCTTCGTCCCTCATCTCTCTCAAAGTCTTTCATTCTCTCCTCTCCGTCTCCGCAGACAAACACCATCATCACTATTTTTGAAGTCCATCTCTCAGTCTCTCTTCATCTCCTTCTTACTTCTCCTCTTTATCTCATCTCTTTTTCTTCTCTTCCCTTTCTCATTTTCTCGCGATTTTATAAATCTCTCACTCACTCTTTTTCTCTTTTCATTAACTGTAACGCCCCGGCCCAACCCCCGGGCCGCGAACATTACCGATAACTGCTTTAAGGATTGTTGACTGGCCCCACAAATCACCACGAGTCTTTCCAGCATGCTTTGTCCTCGCTCACACGCTGCTTGGGAAAACTTCCCAGGAGGTCACCCATCCTTTGACTTCTCCCAGCCAAGCACACTTAACTGAGGAGTTCCTAACGGATGAGCTACCATAAAAGAAGGTGCACCTTGGTGATATAAGTAGTCACTTCAATCCTTTTTAAGCCACACTTTAACCACATATCCGGGGTATTACAGTCGCCCCCACTGAAGCGCACAACGTCCTCGTTGTGCCATAATCCAATCCAGAATATTTGCCCCGCTAGGTGCCTGCCCATGGCTCTCCTGGCCCATCGGCGCAACTCATCGCCGCGGTGGCTCGATACCACTCAACGCCCCACCCGGGCCGCGGACATTACCGATAACCGCTTTTAGGATCGTTGACTGGCCCCACAAATCACCACGAGTCTTTCCAGCATGCTTCGTCCTCGCTCACACGCTGCCTGGGAAAACTTCCCTGGAGGTCACCAATCCTTTGACTACTCCCAGCCAAGCACGCTTAACTGAGGAGTTCCCAACGGATGAGCTACCATAAAAGAAGGTGCACCTTGGTGATATAAGTAGTCACTTCAATCCTTTTTAAGCCACACTTTAACCACATATCCGGGGTATTACATTAACAGATTCGGTTGAGAGAAGAGGAAGTGCAATAGAGCAGCATTCGCGCACACCACCATCGTCATCATCTACCTCCTAACCGTCCAAGTTCATCTCCACCATCCATTTTGGGAGAAGATCGACGGCTCAGATTAAAAGAAGAGGTCCCGAGTTCGACTATGAAAGGGGGAGAGGAGCAGATTCGAGGAAGACAAGGAGGTTTCGGCCTCAATTAGGGTTAGATTTAGATTAGGTTTAATTCTTGCTTTTATTTTCTGTTTTTCCTCTTGTTAATCGAAATTTGGGTTTGTTTGTGAATGACTAAAGTTTTGTTCGAATTTGGTTATTATTTAGTTTTTGAATGTTCTGAACGAATTGTTCTTTCGTTGGTTGAATGCTCGATTCCTCAGTTCTGGAAATGCAATTTGGTATGCTTTGTTTTGATCTGTTCTCGCCCTTGGTTCGAATTGGGTTTCTTCTCTTCCTCTGTTCGAATAATGAGTAGTAGGGAGCTGTGTTTTGATTCTCTTTCTTTCCCCTCTCTGCTTTCCCGTCCCTTGTTTTTGTCTAGGTAGTAATCTGGTTCCTTTCTCTCCTTCTTTCTCATTCGATCAGTGAATAACTTTTTAGGTAGTAGTTTAGATTTTCCTTTCATCTTGTTCTATCTTAGGTAATATAGTTATTAGGGTTTGTTTCTAGTTCTGTTTAGGGTTTTGGTCAAGCCTTTAGGGTTCTTGGTCTTTATTTGGGTCAGTTTGTATGTTTTAGAGTTTTCTTAGGGTTCATTAGTTTTCATTAGGATTCTTGGTTCTTGTTTAGGGCTTATTTAAGTGTTGAGAAATTTTCCTTTAAAGTTCTTATTAGATTAGCCACAAAACAATTCAACTTTTAGTGAGGAGGAGGATTAAGAGTCACAAATTCCACTCTCAATTGGGGATTTGGGGATTCTTAGTAATCCAATTCACGATTTCTTGTTTGTTCGGGGGAAATCCAAGTAGATTGAAGATTAGTGAAGAAGTTAGTTCATCGAAGGTATAATTTCTTACTTTATTTGATTTCATGCTTTTAATTGCTTTCTTAATTTCATGTTTTATTTGACGCTTTTATTGCTTTCTTTTATTCATGCCTAGGTTAGATTTAATTGCTTATTTACATAGTTACCGCTTTCCGCATGAGAAAAACCCCAAACACAAACCAATTTCCTTATCAAACCTAAACACCCATCCTCGTGGACCGACAACCCTTACTTAGAAAATCACAAAAATTACAACCGAATAATACCTAACCCCATTCCTATCGGGTGGAAGATGCTTCGGAGTCGACCAAAGCGCCGCACTCAGCCTTGCATGCGCTCGCTTCGCGTCGTGGTCAGGAGATTGTGGTGAGGGATCATGATTCAGGTGCATCCGTAGGGTACCCTGGCGGTCAGGCCTTAGCGGATGACGCTACTTTACGTCCTGCACCATACAACGCCTCCTCTTTTGGGTCTGGCTCTTATTCTGCTGGATGGCCAGTTCCGACCCCTGGAATGGGTCCTTTCATGGCCTGCGGGCACACAAGAGTGGTCTGCATCTCAACACTCTTGGCTAGGAGGATCTGCTTCTTCCGTTGCCACTCTGCCACGGAATCGGTCCTGTATGGCCTACCCCTTCTGTTGAATGGCACGTTTCTGACCATTCATGGCTAGCCGGTTCGTAGGAGCATTCCATATCATCATCGTCGAGCGTGCATCCTTCTGAAGTTCCCTTGTCTGGACCACCGCAGACGGCTCCTGGTCCTGACTACTATTCTTGGGACACATACTTTGGCACAGCTGGTTCCTCCAACGCTGGGACTTCTCATGCTGGTAACAACCCGGTCGAGGATAGCGGCGATTAGGGCTCCCTATGGTGATCAAACTGATGCCAAGCAAGACTCCATGCATTTTAGACTTTTGTATGCAAGACTATTTTGTACTCTTTTTTTTTTTTATTTTAATGCAAGACTCTTTTGCATTTTATTTCTTATTTTATATGCAAGATTCGGTGAATGCACGATTAACGCATATCTGAATGACTTTCTACATGACGGGATTAATCCCAACTTAATCCCGCTTCCCCAAAAAGAAAATAAAAGAAAAGAAAACAAAAACTTAAGTGTCAGAGTAAACTCGAGCAAAAAATCTCAGAACCGAGCATCATTGGGCCAAGATCCGAAACATCAAAAATATATGAACGGGCCAGTTTAATCACTGGGCCCAATTACAACCGGACACAGGCGGGTCGAGCTGCTAAGAGCCGGCCCATGTTGACAGAAAACCCGCGCCGATTTTCTCTTCAGCAGGCCCTGGGCCTGGGTTTGGATAGGTGCTTGCGTGGATCCAGCACATCAAAACCCGCGCGGGTTTTGATTTACTTTTCCTTTTTTTTTTGCTAGCCGTTGTAGAGGGGGTAAAATCATGGGATATGGAGGGCAACGGCTATGTGATCGTTGCTGGTTGTTTTTCTCCATTTTTTATCATACATGAAGGTGTATAAATACCTCATGTTATGTATATAATCATCATTCCTCATCACCACTTTAAAATCTTCATCACATATTCTCCTAAAACTCAAAGAAGAAAACCTCCTGATTCTCATGGCATTCGAGAAGAAACTTGCAACTTGGATGAGCACCTTGTCCAAGGAAGAGAAGAAAGAGCTCGGAAGATACAAGTTAACAAGCTTGATGAGTCTTCGACAAGTGAGGATTAATCACGACTTTCTCCGTGCGGCGGAGACTTTTGGGATCCAAAGATGCATGTCTTCCGCTTTTCGTGGAAGGAGTTATGTCCACTTCCGGAGGAACGGTCCTCTATCCTAGGGACAAATCACTTTGCTCGGCCGACGTCGCCTCCAACGCCAGCGGACATCCCAAGCAATACAAAGAGCTCTTATGTCTGCCGTCTCGGGTCATCGGAAGTGCAATATTCGGCGAGAAGGTACACTTCCAAACTATAGTTGAATATTTTCAATCTCCTGATACCTTGGAATACGGTCCCATGATACGAGTGCGAGCGCTCGTATTATGTCTCCTCGGCGAGTTTTGCTTCTACCATGGCGGCAAAAGAACCGGACCGGCGAATTTGATCCAAATGATCGATGATATGTCCCGAGGCTACAATCCCGTGCCTATAATGTTAGCGGAAACCATGATGGGCTTGGATGACCCGAATCCAGAACATGACTTTCGAGGAAGACCCTTGCTACTTCAGGTATTTCATTCCTCCTTTTCGCTCCTGTCTGACTTCTACCTCTATTGTCTACAAGACCCGCGCGGGTTTTGGCATTTTTTATTTTATTTTATTTTTAGTTTGGGATAATTGACATGCAATCTAACACTGGCTAACTGTTGGACAGATCTGGTTAATGGAGCACTTGGGTCTTATTGAAGAACCTCGGACTTCTTCGGCGATGGCGAACTACTGTCAGAGGAAGAGGAAGTATACCGATCTTCATTCAGTAACGAAATGGATCGCCTTTTTAAAGGAGCCTCGGGAGATCTCATGGTGGATCGAATGGTGGCACATTTCTGAATACGTGACCCATGACTTCCGCAATGCCTACGTGTGTCTCGCCGGCTTGACGCACATGACCTTTCATTTTCCGGCACGAGTGAAACGCCAGATAGGTCGTAAGCAGGACATTCCCGAGCTTCTGTGTTAGACTCTCGAACAATTGAAGCTTCGAAGCTCGGTGATTGAGTCGTGGCTGAAATATTGGGAAAGAAGACCAACTCTCAAAGCCCCTCTAAAGATACACGTATCTCATATTGCTGATGCTGACTATCATGAATGGCTAATTGCTGCCATTGAATCTCGCTGTGTTGGGGAAGCGAGAAGGAGACAAGCATTTGCAAAGGAAAGACTGGGTCCTCGTACATCGGTGAAGGATCTTCTGGGCGCGAGAGACTCGGTGAAAGATAGGCTCGGTCCGAGAGGGGAGGCACGAAAACCAAGCAGGCGGGCCTATAAGCCCAAAGACAAACAGAGAGCTCTTAACGGACCTAGAGACACGGAGACTGACCATGAGACAACTGGCGAAGTAGAGAAAGTGAAGTAATATTAGAAGGTGGATGAAAATGAAGGAACTGAAACTGCTTTGCCACAATAGTCTTTTATTTAATTATGCCTTTTGAATTTTCTTATGTTACAAGTAGTGTACTTGCATTAATAAAGAATAAATAATATTCACAATTATTGTGTTCATGCAAACTTTATTTTCTTTATGTACATGAGCATTTATTAAATATATCCCAAGTGTTTGAAAACTGGTTTTCTAGTTGCTTGGTTATATGAAGCATAGTATCGCTTGAGTTGATCCAAATTTGTGGGCTGAATTATATCTTCTCCATCTATAGTATCAAGCCGAGTTGCCCTCCAGGCAAAATGTCCTTAACCATATAAGGACCCTTCCAATTAGGTGCGAATTTTCCCCTTGGGCCTTGTATAGGTGCCCTCATCTCCTTAAGCACCGAATCACCTACTTGAAACAAACGACTTTTCACCTTCTTATTAAAAGCACGAGCGCTCCTACTTTGGTATACTTGCACATTATGTAATGCCCTTAATCGCCTTTCGTCCATTAACATTAACTCCTCGAACCTTGCCCGAGCCCATTCTGCTTCAGGCAGTTGACTTTCTGCTACTATCCGCAGTGAAGGAATAACTACTTCAATCGGTAGGACTGCTTCCATCCCATATGCCAAAGAATACGGTGTTGCACCTGTAGCAGTTCGTATAGAAGTTCGGTATCCCCACAGGGCAAATGCCAATTTATCAGGCCAATCCTTATAAGTGACAACCATTTTCTTAATGATTCCTGACACTATCTTATTGGCTGCTTCCACAGCTCCATTAGCTTGAGGTCGGTATGGCGAAGATCGGTGATGCTGAATTTTGTAAGTGGCGAGAAATGTTTCTACTTCCTTCCGAAAATGGCTTCCATTGTCACTAATGATCTCATGAGGCACTCCATACCGACATATGATGTTTTGAAGGATAAATTTGGCAACTTGCTTGGATGTGAGTTTGGCAAAAGAGGCTGCCTCTACCCACTAGTGAAGTAATCGATGGCGACCAAGATGTATTCATGTCCTCCTGTTCCAGTTGGGTGTATCTTGCCAATGATGTCGATACCCCATACCGAGAACGGCCATGAAGATGTCAAAGTAGTTAGGTATGATGGGGGTTGATGCTGTAGGTTGGCATACTCTTGGCATTTGTGGCACTTCCGAACGAACTATAGGCAGTCCGCCTCCATAGTAGACCAATAGTAACCAGCCCTTTGAATCTTTTCGCCAGCATACGTCCATTCATGTGGGGACCACACTCTCCTCCATGTACAGTAGCCATGACCTCTTTGGCGCTCTTAGCATCGATGCATATTAAATTAATGCCCGTATGTGATTTCTTGTAAAGTCGATCCTGGATCAAGCAGTATTGTGCTGCTAAAGACCTGATCGCTCGCTGTCCTCGAGCATCCAACTCAGCTGGATATTCTCCCTTTCGAAGAAAATTATATATGTCATGGAACCATTCCTCAGTTTCTTCCTCTTCTTGTACCTCTATATTCTAGACATATGCTGGTTCAGACTGTCGCTCTACTACTACTGGTAATTGGAGCGTACCTGATGGTATCGATATCATTGAAGACAACTTGGCTAGGGCGTCAGCCAATTCATTGTGTTCCCTTGAGAGATACAGGAAGTTGATTTGCTCAAATTGGCCAGCAAGTCCCAAGAGCTTCTGTTGGTATGCCATAAGACATTCATTCCGGACTTTCCACGTATTTTTTGCCTGATTAATGATAAGGCTAGAATCTCCGAAGACCTTTATATGACGTATACCCAAGGTCAATGCAGCTTGTAAACCCTTAATGCATGCTTCATATTCGGCAGCATTGATAGTAGCATCAAAATCCAACTTCACAAACACAGGGACATGTGCCCTTTCTGGAGAGATTAGTAGTACTCCTACTCCGCAGCCCATTTGATTGGAAGCGCCGTCGAAATACATTTCCCATGTTATTTTGTCAATGAAGAATACATCCTCATCTGGGAATTCCAAGTGAGTGCTTGGAGGTTCCTGTGATGGTAAAGCAGCTAGAAAATCTGAAACAACCCGTCCTTTGATGGATTTCTGAGGCAAGTACTGAAGATTGAACTCTGAAAGCATGACCACCCATCGAGCAATGTGGTTGTTGATGGTAGGTTGCTCCATGATGAACTTGATGGGATTATTCTCAGCTATGACATATACTGTATGTGATAGCATGTATTGCCTTAACTTCTTGATGGCCCATACTAAAGGTCTTCGGTTTGAGGGAGCCTACTTGACTGCCATTGATGCAAAAAGAATACGAAACCGACTCCACACAAAGCATCACCAATTCAATTAATGTTGTAGGAAAACCCATTTCCTGCAATACCAGTCGAAGGAAGCACCATTCCACCCTGTCATATACCTTACTCATGTCCACTTCCACCGCCATCCAACCCTTTTTGCCCATTTTCTTCTTTTTAAGATAGTGGAAGGCTTCAAAAGCAACCATAACATTGTCGGAGATGAGCCGCCTGGGAACAAAAGCAGACTGTCGTTCATCAATTATATTCCCCATCATTGGCTTGAGACGGTTGACAATCACTTTAGTAATAATTTTGTAAGTGACATTGCTAAGAGCTATCGGTCTCAAATCTTTCATGTTTTCCACCTGCTTGACCTTTGGAATCAATGTTACTAGAGTATGGTTCAACCCGTTAGGCATATTTCTATCATTTAGGACCCCCAGAACCTCCCTTGAAACGTCATCACCCACAATGTCCCAATACTTCTGATAGAATAAGGCACAAATTCCATCCGGACCCGGAGCTTTTATCAGCCCTATTTGTTTCATAGCTAGATGAACCTTGCTTCTCGTGTATGGTTTGGATACCAAACTAGCCATCTCAGAAGTAAACCTGCCCCTAATTTCTGGCAGCATAACATCTTGCGAATCCGAGGCTGAAGATGTGAATAAATCTTTATAAAAATCAACTACTGCCTGTTGGATGCCCTTTCTCGAGGTATGGATAACCCCGTTCTGATCTGCAATCTTCCTGATAGAGTTCTTTCTCCTGCGTTATTTAACTCTCGAGTGGAAGAAGGAAGTGTTTCTATCATCATCTTTGAGAGCTAAATGATGTGCCCTCTGAGCCGAAAACTTCTCTTGAACATGTTCAACCCGTAATAACTCCTCCTCAATTTCCCCTATCTGATGCAAATTATGAGATGTGGCCTTGGCCCAGCTCAGTTATTGTAGTTTGTACCGAAGCTCCTTAGCCCTCTCTGCAACATTTCCAAATTTTTCATGACCCCGAGATGCAAAGGCTGAATTGCACAACTTCAAATGGTCTGTCAGATTCAGGCCTGAACCAGTAGTATTAGCCCAATTGTTTTGTACCACACTCCTAAACTCGTCTTTCGTGGTCCAAATGGCTTCAAACCTGGTGCTTTTTTTGTGGGCATGTCTTCCTTATTGGCAATATCTATTATATTCAGCATAATTGGGATGTGATCTGATCCCTCCCACGTTAGGTGCTTTACCCGTGTATTTGGCCACATGTCAGACCACTTTTGATTGTACAAGGCTCTATCCAAACGCTCAGCCACATTATAAGAATCAGCACACCTATTATTCCATGTGAAAGGATGCCCACTGAAACTTGCATCTCTGAGTTCCCATCTCTCTATAACTCCCATAAAACCTTGAGCCGTATTAAAATCAAACTCTCTCCCGCCTTGTTTTTCATTTGGGAAGAGGATCCCGTTGAAATCACCGAAGACCGACCAAGCTAAGTTTGATTGAGCTCCCAAGAAATTCAAAAGCTCCCAAGACTTATATTTTTCACCACATTCCACCCACCCGTAAAAACCGGTGAGCTTGCATCTTCGATTTTCTAACTCCACCTCTGTATCAATGTAGTGATGTGAGTAACTTCTAACAGACAGATTAATCTCCTCATGCCATAGTAAAGCTAGTCCTCCTGCTCTCCCAATAGGCGGAACCGCCAAGCAACCTGCCATACCACATTTCAGCCGGGCGCTACTCATCTCTCTTTCATATCTTTTGGTTTCCATTAAGAAAACCAGGTCGGGGGAAGTGCTCCGCACTAAACGGCGGTGTGATGCAACTGCTTCGGGTCTCCCCTACCCTCGACAGTTGTAACTCAGGATTTTCATTTTTCTCGGCAAGGGCTGCCCGTGCTCACCCTAGCCGATTCTTGCATCTCTACCATTTCTATATCATGGATTCTTCCCCTTTTTTCCTGTACCTGAACCTCCATTAATAGCCCATCATCGAGTTCCACAACCTCAGACCCTTTTCTTTTCTTGCTTCTAACCCCCTGACCTCCGTCCACTGTATTTCGTGAACTTGATTGAGATTTCATTCGCTTCCATGAGCCCCTACTCCCAGTTATCCCCTTCCCTTTTTGTTGTCTACTGTCCCGTTCTTTTGCTTTCCCCTTAACTCTATCACCCTGTGACTTCTCCTGATCGTTCCCATCCTTATTATTTGTCATTGTCTCCTGTACTATCACCTGTTCCATACCTAGCATGTCAGGACGTTTTTTCCCCCTCCATCTCTGTCGGGGATGGATGAAACTTCCTTGCCCTCCTCCGTCTCGTCTATCTTTGACTCATTAATATTTTCTTTCTGTCCCGAGTTCGCAACCTCCAGAATTTCACGTAGGAATCTTCTCGCGTTAGTTTTTTCTCCCTTCTGTGGATTATCTTCTCGTTCCCCTAATGTCGCTACACCCGGCCTCAGTTTCTCATCTCTTCCATGCACTCCTTGTCTATTACCCCTGAAAACCTTCATCGGCGAAGCTCTCAACCAATCCCCATATTGGCCATTTGTATCCTCCTCTTCATGTATATCACAATCTTCCTCGACATGGTCGAGATGACCACAGCTATAGCAAAAGTTTGGAAGCTTTTCATATTTAAAGGGTATCCATTTTGCACCTGCTTTACCGAAACTCGCAATGGCCCCTCGGATTAGTGGCTCCGAGATATTAATCCTAACCCTAAAAGCAACATATTTACTCCAACCTAAATCATCATCCTCCCGATATTCTATCATGTCTCCAATGTTTGTTACTAGAGGCTTCGCCGTTTCCTTCGAAACTCTCCCGAATGGGATATCATACCCCTGCACCCAAAAATTGACATGAGTGAACTTAATTTCCGAAGGTGCACATCTTCTGGGATATCCGATAGCAGAAGGAGTTGCTTGTCAAATATCCACGGACCACCCTGTTGAACCCTTTGCTTGTCTTCCGACGTATAGAATTGAAGACAAACAAATTCTCACCTAATTCTCGAACACCAAAACTCCTTTTAATCTTCCATGCCAGGCGTAACAAGGAGAAAAGCCCCGATACACGATACAGTTTATCAGTCATCACTCTACCCACTAGGGCCATGGCTGCTCTAGAGGCATAGTCTTCTGCTTCAATATTGGTACAATCGATCACTTTTTCCTCTTCTTCGGTCAGTTTCAGATCTTTCCATCTCCTCACAAGCGGGGAATCTGATAACTGCGTTTTATGACTATGTTTTTAGGGGCTTTCAATAGTTAATTAGGGATATTTTGAGTGTGAACCATGATTTTTTTACGATTTTCCTACTACACGGTGTTGTTGTTTTTGATGTGAATTTACAGGTTTTGAGGCCAAAACACCAACTTTCTCTCAATTTCAAGCAAGAGTGAATACACCACGGTCCTCTACATGACAAACCTAGACCGTGGTACGAATTTGGATCAAAACGGAGCAAAGAATGACCGGGCATCACCAACCGCGGTCTGCTCGTGGTGGTGGCCACGGTCCATGGCTGCAGCAATTTATTTGGGCTGTCATTCATTCGGCCATTGAACCCATTCATTCCCATTGATTCGGTCCAATCCCAAGGAAGAGGAGGAGCCCGACCAATTCATTTCATTCATTAGCCTTCACTCGGCCCAATCACAATCAAAAGGGGGCAAGGGAGGTGCATTTAATCCAGCCTTGTTTCGTGAAATGAGAAGTGGGCCATCAATTGATTTCAATTAGGCCCAATGAGAAGAATTGGAAGTGGAGGAATTTGATGCATTAATTCAGCACTCACTTCATTAGGGCCAATGAGAAAGAGAGAATTGAGGGCCATTGTTTTTCATTCTGCAGGCCTTTCATATCATTCAATCAGCCCAATCAAAAGAGACCCTCCATGCGGCACAACGCAATGAAAGAGAGGAAAAGCGAAGCAGTAGATACCACGGCCAGGCCGTGGTAAAGGCCACGGTCCGTGGCGGGTTACTGCTGTGTGGCTGTGTCCGTTATTGCAAGAAAAGGGAGTGACGATTATAGATTATTAAAGCATTCATTCAGTCACTATTATTCGACCATCTATTATTCATTGACCCTTCAAGAGAGGAAACCTAATCTATCCCTCCACTCATCAATTATTCCATCAAGATCAATATCAAGATTGATTCAAGAAGGATCAAGATCAAGAATCAAGAAGAAATTATTGACGCTCGTGAGGAAGACTCCGCCCCGGGATCGAAAGGCTCGACGGTCGTATTCCTTGTAGTTTGTATTTCTTTTCGATTCTTTCTTTGTTTTGAGAATTAATTATTATGTTTGGAACTTGTGTCGTGTTTTCATTGAATATGAGTGAGTAATTTCTTTGAATTGTAGGGTTTTGCAACCCGAAAGAATGTAGTTTTGATTGATTGTTATTAGTTTGCGCATGAATTCTTGATTAGAATCAATAGAAGGTCGTTTTTCCATGTTTATGAGTGTTCTTAAGGCCTTGAATATTTGTAAGTTTGAGATTAACCTAAGAAGTACTGAAAGATGAATTAGAGTAATCTGACTACCAACCTGGCTACCTAGGCTTGCGAAATTTGAGAAAGGAGTAGTAAACCAGGGAATCATTAGATAACATGATTTTTTGACCTTAAATTCTGTTTAACCTAAAAGAAACACGAAAGTTGTTGATTATGTTGTTTAGAATAATTCTATTTAGCATCGAAAGGACGATAGAATTCAGAAGTTGTCGATTCTTGATTCATTCTTGAATGTATGATTGTGCAGGCTAGGTTTTAGTAATCGAACTCGTTGTTAGGTTAGCATCTCCCTAGAATTATTTCTCTCTTGATAAGAACCCTTGATTAATTTCCTTGCTTTCTTTAGTCTCATTTTGTTCCTAAAACTTTATCTGAATCAAACCTGATTAGCTTAGCAATCGTGATAGAGAATAGTTTATTGAGCTGCTAACTGAGTCCCTGTGGGATCGACCTTGACGTGCTACTACGTACACCGTGCGCTTGCGGCCCTGTCAGAATCCATTGGAATATAGCACATAATCACTGGTAAGAGGATTCTATGACAACAGAGCCCCACCACAAAGATGGGATGTTGGCCCTCACCTATAAACCCTAGCGGCGCTGCCTTCTAGGCAGAACGTGGGAAGTATTCCTTGTCTCATTTTAACTATTAATTACACTATAAGAAAGCATAAAATAATTGTGTCCATTTTCTAAAGCTTTTTATTTCCACAATAAATGATAGAATAAAACATACCAGAAAGCTATACTTTGCTTTCAAATTTGTTCCCCTATTTTCTTTGGTCCATTCACTGACTGCATCTTCCAAATATTTTCTAAATTGGCAATCTTTGATTCATCCAAGTATAGAACAAGAATAGAGGGACGGGGGATTAGAGGTAGGATGCGACAATTTGTACACAACAAACCCTAGATCCAAACAAACAATTCACATGCAAAACACAATTTCAAATCAACTCAAGCGGCAATCATTAATTGATTCATAAAACAGAAATAATGAAAGCTTAAAATGAACACCACAACATCAAGCTCTATTTTGAATTACAAAATTGATGACACACAAGAAAAACACTCTATAAATAAGACTTCACTGGAATTCAAACAACTCAAAACTCAAGCAATAATCGATTCAAAAGAAATACGTAACAAAAACCACATTCAGAGATTCTTTGTTTCAAGTCTTATTCCTCTAAGCTAGATGAAATTGCGATCGATCCATAGGATAAGGACGAAGATGAGAGGGAAAATCGAACTTGATGGAGCTAACGCCGAAAGTGTGGATTGTAGAGGTGAAGATGTGAGCTTGCCATGACACCACCATGAATTCACATCTAGATTGGAGGCTTCATGGGCAAGGAGAACTGGAGAGGGGTGGAGTTGATTAACCCTAGTGAATGAACCGCAGCTTAGTTTTAGGCTTTAACATCTCAAGGCCCAATTCGAAAAAAGGGACTCTCGACTGTTTTTTCTGCCAGGCAACACGAGCGACCAAAAAAAAGCGTCGACATTTGTTCTAAATGTGCAAATTTTGGTCGATGCTAATTAAAAGGGTCGAGGTCAAAGGGTCGTTTTTTGCTATATTGAGCATGAATGCAATTAATCAATTCAAGAAAAAAATGGGGGAAATTGGATGTTACCGCAGAAATTTGAGGGTGGGGTTCTGTTGCTGTTCATTGTTATGCTACATTTGAAATAGAAAAAAACTACAAAAAAAGGAATCCAATCCCAAATTTCGTCAAAAATTAAGTTGATATGTGAAAATCATTTAATCAATTAACCAATTGAAATAGAAAACAACTACAGAAAAAGAATTGTGGGAAAACATACATACCTTCAAATTCTAGAAGAAGATGTTCTAAATGGGGAAAAAGAGACAATGTTCTGGACTGTAGAAGACGACACTATAGCCACTCACCATGGCACCGAGTGCAGACTGACCGCACGCGAGAGGGAACCAGAGGCTGAGATGGAGCAATGAATATATGGAGCACCGGACAGATGCAGTGAGTTGCATAAAAATCGATTCAAAACGATACAACACAAAACGATGCATAAAAATCCAACAAGCAATCAACAAATGCATCATATATCTGATGATCAATAGATGGAATCCAGAGAGAGAGAGAAAGACGTAGAGGGTACCTTCAGATTAGGGAGAAGGAACCCTAGCCTTGACAACCACCGGTTGATTCTCCGGCAAGATTCCCTTTCCGAGCACCTTGAAGTACCCGAACTGCGTGACGTCAGTCACTGGAGCCTTGCCCTCCTTGTGCATCTTCTCCCTGACGTCAGCGGGGATCATGGACCAGATCTTGTCGATGATTACGAAGGGGCAGTAGAACTTGTTGCGGAGCTTGTGGAAGTAGCTCATGCCGACCTCACCGAAGTAACCGGGGCGGTACTTGTCGAAGATGATGCGGTAGTGGTGCATGCCTCCGGCGTTACCACGACCGCCGGGATGTTCGCGGTGTTTTCCGATGCGGCTGTGCCTGGCGGAGACGATGCCAGTCTTCTTCCGGTTTTTCTGGTCGTTATTTTGTGATCTCTCTCACCCCCCTAGGGTTTTGCGATTGGAAGGGGGGAGGATGAAGGAGGCAGAAGTTGTTGGGGTTAGAGTTAGGGTTTTTGTGTTTCCAGGTCGTGCCCTTGGTTTTCATTTTCCCTCAAAGGTTTTGTTTTGCCGCTTCATTAAAATATTGGGCGGGCCATATTAATGAAATTCTCGACCCTTTTTTGTGCCATCCTCCCTTCCCTTTTATGTTTGGCCCCAAAAAATGTCTAAATATTTATCTATTCTGTAAAATATGGTCGACCCTTTACAAAAGGGTCTATAAAAAAGGGTCTAATGTTATGTGTTTTATAGTAGTGATTGTAGTTTCCATAATGATCGAAAATGCCCCTCAGAGGTCTGTTAATTGGTAACAGCCAGCTACCATATTGATAGTATGGCTGTTGAGAATGTTGAAATCCAAGAGAAAGAGAAAACAAAGGATGGGTTTAATTAAAATAGAAGGGGTCTCAATCCCTTCCTTCTCCTATTAACGCACGACACCAGAAAGAAAGAGGGGAAAGTAGGAGAAGGCGAAGGATTGGGCGGCGACTGGTGGCTTCGGTGCGACGGTCTGTCGACGATGGGCAACGGGGGTGAAGTAGTGATCATCGGAGGGCCACAAAAGTGGTGGTATCGGTGATTCGTGGTTACGGACAGGGGACGAAAAACAGAGGGTCCGACTTTTTCCAGCGGTGTTATAGGTGGTTTCTGACGGGTTTCGGTCTGAATTGGGTAAGTATAATCTCAATTGGATAAATTATGGTTGTGGTACTGAAAAGAAGGAAGAAAAAGATGAAGTTGGGGATTTGATGAGGTTCAAATTCTTTTTCTTTTTTTTTGGAAAATAATGGTAACTTGAAGAAAAGTTGGCGAAACCTGAGATAACAGGCTAATTTTTTTCAGGGGTAATTTTGATCATTATGAAAATTATAGTGGCAATTTTGATCAGATTAAAAGTTCAGTGACATTTTTGCCCACAATAATTTACCTTAAACTCACATTTGTAATGGTTTATAATTTACTTCTCCATTCTCTCTTTTATTGTTATAATTTTTTGTGTGCATACTTGATATATATTTTTTAAGACCAAATATTGAACTATTACATGCTAAAAACAAAATATTTGCACACTAAATATCATACTATTAGACCCTAACTATAATACTTATGCATATTAAATATGATATTATTATAAACTAAACAAAAAATTACTTAGGGGTTCCCTAACTTTTGGTGAAATGTTTTTCTGGTACCCCAACTTTTAAAAACTAAATTTGGGGTACCCTAACTTTTAGAATTAGAAATAATTAGGTGAATTTTAGGCCAATTATTTGAATTCAATGGTGAGTTTTAGGTGGGAAATTGATTAAGTGTTTTTATGGATGAAAATTCCCTTTGTTTTCGTGGACGAAAATGATTTGAATCAATCGGAGCTTCGCCGGAAATTCACCTAGTAATTTCTAATCCTAAAAGTTAGGGTACCCCAAAATTAGTTTTAAAAAGTTAGGGTACCAAAAAATTGTTTCTTCAAAAGTTAGGGTACCTCTAAGTAATTTTTTTCAAACTAAATATAATACTTATGTACACCAACAATTTACCTTGTACTCATATTTATTGTCATAATTTTCGGTATACAACAGTCATTTATTTTCGGTGTACAAAAATTATTAGGTTTCTTTGTACTTTACCTTATAACTGAACAAGGGTGTCTTATAGACTTGATAACTTCCCTCCGCCTTGTGTAGGGTTTTCTCTCTCCCTATTGGTGAACCCTAGTTCGGCGAAACCCTAGTTCCCGCTGAGCAAGGTAGGGCATTAGCGTGTGGAGTCGGTGCCCCTCCGTCTTGTGTAAGCTTCAGTGACATGCAAGAGTTTTCATTAACATGAGGTTTTTCCATTGGTGACATTCTGTGTGTTGCCGATCGTGTCCAAAACAAGAAGAGTGCATAGTTGGAGGAAAGTCACAAAAAGTTGAATCTTACGCCAGAAAAGGAAGAGATGATCGAGTTTGTGGACCTGGAAGAGGAAAAGATCAGGAAGCAAATATCGATATGTTTGGTAGGTAATCTTCACATGAAGAATAACTTCAATGCAAATGCATTGTTGAATACCTTAAAGAACATTTGGAAACCGGCACAAAGATTGGTTGCCAAAGAATTGGGGAAAACCATATTTTCGTTCCAGTTCTTTACGGAGGAAGATAGAGATTTCTCCCTCCACGAAGGACCATGGAATTTTGACGGATGCATGCTACTGTAGAAACAACATAACGGGAATGAACATCCATTGGAGGTAATTTTAAATACTGCTCGATTTAGGATTAAGATCTGCGACTTGCCATGAAGAAAAAGACATATGCCTTTGCAGAATTTATGGGTAACAGGTGAGTTCATAGAGGTGGATGACAGGATCATAATATTTGCAAGCCATTAATACGTGCCCTATTAGCCCACAAATGTCACAATAGTCCGGGATCCAGACATACTTGAGGGTGGGATACCATCTAGTATGAGCCTGAAGCCTCTTCGTATTGGCTTGGTTATATCAATATCCACCCTAATCTTTAGATATTTCATGTACGATAGGTCATTGGGGAAAATCTACCGCCCCGGTCTTTAAGTTGGAAATAGTTTGAACATCATCTTCCTCCTCGGCCTCCTCCGTATGCTCGGATTTCCCGTCCCCTGATGTCCCGTGACTAGCCGAACCCAAGTAGCTACCTAACTGCTGAGCAAACTCGTCGGTCGTTTGTGTGTCGGACGGCTCCTGTCATTGCACCTCGAGCATCGTGGAGCGACGAAATGCTTGTGATGATGCCGCTAGCAACGCCTGCTCGGGACGTGCATCTTCGTGAGCTGTCACTTCATCCCGACGAGCAGATGCCGTCATCTCACGCCTATACGGGTCACCTTCCTCTTCTACTCGCCACCCGTATCTCTTAATTACAATTTTATATTTACCCGTGGAGTTTTTTCCAAACATTTTTTTCCTGCAAAATATTAGTGTCGATGACAAAATAAAATGATGATGATAATAATAATAATAATAATAATAATAATAATAATAATAATAATAATCATCATCATCATCATCTCAGTACTAATAATAATCTAAACCCTAAACCCTAAACCCTAAATCCCTAAACTCTAAACCCTGAACCCTAAAACCCTAAACCCTAATCGCTAAACCCTAAACAATTATAAAGATTTGAAATTTATTATCTCTTTTGAATTAGTACACCCTTAAGTTATTATATGATATAAGGGTATATAGACAGTGACTAAATTGGATAACTTAACTAAACGCAAGTGCCTAGAAGGAAATTCGTCGTTCTTCTTATGAACAAAATGCAAAAGTCCTATGTATTGGTCATCATGTGCTTATGATAACATATTGCAGGTATAGATGATTCTTGATACCAACCTCTTACACGACGACCAGCAAGGAACCACGAGATTGATTTCCTCATTGTTCGTTCAACAAGTGATTGGTATCAAGAATGCATCAACACCTGCATTTTAATTTCGCAAGCACATGATGACCAATACCTAGAACTTTTGTACTTTGTTCATAACAACAACGAGGAATTTCCTTCTAGGAACTTGTGTTTAATTAAGTTATCCAATTCAGTTACTAACTACTTATCCTCATATCACAAACTAATTTAAGTCTATATTAACTCAAAAAAAAAAATAAATTACGTTTTTTTCAAGTTCACAGTCTACATATATAATGTGGAAAAACCCTCCTTAATAGAAGATTTTCCATTCCGAAGACTGTAAACTCGACTTTAATTTTCAACATATTCACCAAACCCTAATAAATAATATAAACCCTTAACCCTAAACAATTATAAAGATTTGAAATTTATTATCTCCTTTGAATTAGTATACTCTTAAGTTATTATATGATATAAAGTGAAGAAACCCGCCTCTACTCTAAGGACCTCCGCATATTCACCATTGAGGACCTCCAACTACAACAATATTCTCAGCGCAAAGATTTTGTTTGAAAGGAGAAATAAGGGAAGTCACCAGAACACTCTAATTTATTATCATAATATTCTCAAAGATAATATATATTGATTCTGATATCTATCCTTATAGAACTTAATTTATATAATACGAATGAAGTTTCCAAAGAAGCAAAGATAGAAGATCAAAATGAATACGGAAAGGATCAAAGATCAATCAAAAAGGAAAGAATCAAGAGGAGACCGTTGGTGATTGATGACCTCGACTATAAATACCTCTAACAGCTCCTTGTGCAAATCAGTGGATTCCAAGCAAGTAATCGAGTGTAGGAAATCTCGTGAGATTTCTAAGTGTAGCCAATGAGTCCTTGGAGAGTTATGTAGCCAGTAAGTTACTTTTGGTGAGGTGTAACTAAAGACCTTGGTGAGTAATGTAGACAAATATGTTGGTGAGGTATTGTGTAGCAGAGCCTTGAATCACTAAGGCTTTGTGAGGTTGATCTCCATTGTAATCATTCATGTTTATCTGTGACTCGTCAGTGAGGCCCCTCAACAGAAACTAAATCTCAGTTTCTGCCCTTGTAAGCAGCCTTCAAGGACCTCAACGGTCTTGAATCTGCTGAGTTCTCTAACCTCCTTTATTTCTATTGTACCTCAAGCTTATCCAATAAAGAAGTATTATTCAGTTCATTCAAGTGCTATCAACATCCTTGTGTTTATAAGTGAAGAACTCTGCAGCAAACCTATTCAACCCCCCACAACGGCTTCAACAAGTGGTATCAGAGTAGGTACACTCAAAAAGAGACTAACCGCTCGGTGGAAAATATCATAGAGGATAGTGAACGCAACAAGGTGAGTCACGGACGTTGATATCATGCGTTCAACTATAAGGGTTATTTCTATGTCTCTCATCTGGCACAAACTTTGAGGTACATCTTCTGTAAACCTTTCATTGATCTAACTTACTTGTGGCATGAATTGAGCGGGAGGACCCTCTCTTAGTACTAACAAGTTTATCAAGTGCTGGAGATTTCTAGATGACCTCTAAAATATTCTAGATGTTGTATCAAGGGGGAGATTGTGAAAACGCATCTCGCCTCTGAGGACCTCCGTGTAGGACCCGGAAAATTCCCGTTCGGGAAATTGTTTTCCGATGCGCTACTTAATTTATCGGGAGCCGACTAAGGTTTCTTAATCCTTAAATAAGGATGTTTTTAATTTTCGAAATTCATTTTCGGGGTGATGAAACTTTATTTATTTACAAACCCGTTTTTATTATTTATATTATCCGTAATTACATAAATTAATTGAACAATAATTTAATCCCGGCCCAATCACTAAATTCAAGCCCGAAGAGGAGCAGACGGGCCACCAGAAAATGCTAAAACCCGCCTACATTTTAGCAGATCCTGGGCCAGGCCGTCTGCATGCCTGGGCCAGAAGAAAATGGATTGAAATTAATAAAACCCGCCTAGGTTTTATTAATTTCTAGTCTAATTTCCTCGGGTCCAATCTTAGATTAGTGAGGGGAAATGAATTAAATTATTTACTTAAATTATTTCATGCATAAACGAACATTTTAAATAGTTAAACGGATTTATAAAATGTAAAAGAGTCACCAGCCGATTTAAGGATATCGACAAACCGTAAAATAAGAAAAGACTGCAGTCAACGAACCTGATTTCTAGATTCGGGGGAAAGGTTACGAATTCGAGAGTTATAAGAACTCTCGAATCCCCCTGTTATAAAACAGACTCTACTAAAATTAACATTGAAAAGAAAGAGAGCGGGGAGAAGTTTGATTAATTTCGCGGAATTATTATTCGAATCATGCAATATAAAACAACGCGGTTTTCATTTTACAAAATACGTACAAGCACGAAATTAAATAAAGGATGACATGATTAAATACAATAATGTAAATAAAGAAATCGAACCTTGTCTAAGGTGTTGCGATGATGACTTTGATCCCTTAAGTTGCCCCTTGACTTGAAGCTTGGATGAAGTATTGTGAGTGGTTTAGAAGGGTGGTGTATGGGTGATAGTATGGATATGATAAGTGTGATTATGAAGAGATTAGAGATGGATGTGGATAATTAAATTTTGAGAGAGTGGAAGTATAATATGGGAATAATAAATGGGAGTATAGTAAGAGTATTTTGGTGAGAGTTGTAGATGGGAATTGTGATGAAATGAAGGTGGAATGGAGGGGGTATTTATAGGTGAAGGGTGAAGAGTTTTGGAGGGAATCCGTGGGGAGCATACCCCACAAATCAAGCCATTGAAGACCAAAACCTAGGCGGGTTTTGGGTGGTCAAGGGGAAAAGTCAATCGTGTGGGCAAAAATCAAGGGATCATGCATGCATGCAGATTTTGGCGCCAGAATGCTTAAAACCTAGGCGGGTTATATGAATTATCAGCGCACGGATTGTTGACGTGGCTCGAAACGACGTCCCTGCTACTCAGCTCAAAACCTAAGCGGGTTTTGAGAATTTATGGGCCAAGGCGCGCGACTGGGCCTGTTTCTGCATGGGCTTGTGCATTAAAAGATAAAACCCACTGTGGTTTAGCAATTAAATGTGGCCTGCTTATTTCCTATGGGCTCGGCTTATTATTCTTTTGGGCCCAATGACCCGTTTATTACTTGGCCCATCTGACATGCATATTTTGTTGAGTCGGGATTATATCGGTACAAATTCCGGTGCCTACAGAGAGCCCCCACTTTGATCGAGTCCGAATAGGACGAAGGTCAAAGTAGTCTGAGGATATGACTTTGGATTGCAAAGCCTAGGGTGATGCTTGGAAGCTGAGTCCTGCATCGCAATTGCGGGCGCCATGCGCCTCTTTCGGGATGATCTCGAGCAAGGATGATGCTCTACTTGTTATCAGACACGCTGCCGATGGTTGATGGAGTCTTCTAGTCTTTACCAGTGTCGATGTTGATATCAGGCGAGAATGACGCCTTACCTGGTATCGGACACGCTGCCGATGGTTGATGGAGTCTTCTAGCCTTTACCAGTGCCGATGTTGATCTCAGGCGAGAATGACGCCTTACTTGGTATCGGACACGCTGCCGATGGTTGATGGAGTCTTCTAGTCTTTTCCAGTGTCGATGTTGATCTCAGGCGAGAATAACGCCTTACTTGTTATCGGACACGTTACCGATGGTTGATGGAGTCTTCTAGTCTTTCCCAGTGTCTATCCCAGTCTTTCCCGGTGTCGATTCTTTGTCGGTTCCAGTCTTTCCCGGTGTCGATTCCAGTCTTTCCCGGTGTCGGTTCAAGTCTTTCCCGGTGTCGATTCCAGTCTTTCCCGGTGTCGGTTCCAGTCTTTCCGGGTGTCGGTTGTGATGATTGTTGGCATTTTCGATGCCGAAGGACTTCATCAGACGCGCTGCTGATGGCCTTGGGGATCGAGACTTCATCGGACGCGCTGCCGATGGCTCGGGGATTGAAACTTCACCGGACGCGCTGCCGGTGGCTCAGGATTGGGACTACATCGAAACTCTGCCGATGGCCCTAGATTTGGACTGCATCGAAACTCTGCCGATGGCCCTGGATTTGGACTGCATCGAAACTCTGCCGATGACCCTGGATGATGATGATGACTGCGACCTTTTGTGCAGTAGATGGATGAGGGTGGTCCCTTTGCTAGCGACTGTGGGCTTAGGCTTATGTGGAATTGGGCTGCAAATTCGGCCCGTACACGTCATAAAACCCAGGCGGGTTTTGATGATTCTTTAAGAGCTGCGCCTGGATCGCGCCTTCCTCTAGGCCGCTCCTTTTGGGCCAACCAAAACCCAGGCGAGTTTTGATATTATTTCTTCTTTTTTTTTTCTCTCTTTTTTTTGCCTCGTGAAACGTATCAAAGTGGGGCCCGACCCACTTGTGGTCATAAATAGGCCACGTCACCCTGTCTCTCTTTTTGGTGACAAAAGGATGACCTTTTGATTTCCGGTCAATGAAATGCGTTTGGCATCTCGAGGTGGGTCCTAAAAACGAACGGTTCACGTTCACCCAACCATTCTATAAATTCAAAGCATTTCTTTCATTTCCTTCACATCTTCATCTCCTTCATCTCTCTAGCTCACTCATTCTCTCTCTAGAAAAGAAATCTTTCTTTTTGAGGTAATTTCGAGTTTTGAAGATGCAACCCCGGAGTCATAGGAATAAACCTCTTCCTCATGCGGCAGCCTGGCCTCATAGCGGTTTTCGCGGCGTAACTTTGTTCCTGGCATGGAAGCGGTTCCCTCCGATCTCATTGTTGAATCTTGGAACCATGCTTGGTTCTACCGTTCTCATGGCAAGGTAACTCTTGGACTTTTCTTCTTGTACTTAGTTTAGCGTAAAAATGAGCAAGCATGAATTTTAATTTTTCATATCTTGTTGATTTTTAGCTAGTTTAAGTATAAACGTTAGGATTTTGAACGATCGACTTATTTTGCATTTTGACCGAAAATGAATTTGCAAATTGCCTTGAAAGAAAAAAAAAGGACCAGGAATGCTTGATCGAGTGGCGGCCCACTAGGCGGTATAAAACCTAGGCGGGTTTTATATCCAGCCTGCTGGGCCGTCGCGTGCTCTCGGTCGGTCAGCTGGGTTGGCGGAGTCAAAACCTAGGCGGGTTTTGACTCGCGCATCCCCCTTATCTTTTTTTTTTGTTTTCTGCTAGGCCGCTTCATGGGCTTGGTAAACAGGCCTAACAAAGTCAAAACCTAGGCGGGTTTTGACTCGCTGTTGGGCCGCCTCATGGGCCGTAACCATGGGCTTGTTTATTTGCTTTATGGACCGTGGCTGTGAGCCTAGTGTTTGTGCTAGGTCCAGCTTGGGTCCATGAAATTGTGCTCTAAGCCCCCATTTTAAATGACGTGTCAGACTTCTGCCTTTAGGAGGACAATTTGAAAACTCCCAGCGTCCTAAAAGCGCCTGTTAAAACTGCGGAATCGATTTCGAGTGTCTTCGTTCGTGATATTTAGACCGTCGTGGGCTTCATGCCCTTCTGGAAATGCTTGGAGGCTTGGCGGAAAAGGACATTCCGTACCCTAGGTGGGGCGATGGATGAGCGGTTGTGGGATTCAACCAACTCGTTTCACTTACCGGTGGGTGAGATGACGGTCACACCCAAGACTTCGTCATGATTACCAGTCTTCCTTGGGGTGGGTAGGACGTGATTTTTGATACAAGCAATGGCATGGCCTTGTTGGCTCCAGTATCGTCTCGCTTAGGGCAATGGCATGGCCTTCCTAACCTTGCCTACAAGCACTTTAAGATGGTTATTTGCGATGCAGGTTTTCAAAACTTGCCCTTAGAGCAACGTTGCTTCATTTTCCTGGCGTACGTTATCTCTACCACGCTCTTTGCCAACCATGGGGACAACATTTCTTTGACATGGTTTCGGAACCTTCTTAACTTCGACAATATTCGAAACCTAAACTGGGGCAAAGCGTCCTATGCAAACTTCATGCATTGGCTTCAACGCGGCGTCCGACTTTCTCAGGATCCAGACCCGGTCTATCTTTATGAGGCTCAGACTCGTTATCAGTATGGTCCTTCCTTGTGGAAGGTGCTCGAGGTATGTGCTCGAACCTTCTTTTCTTCAATGCAGTGTCTCCTTTGGTCCTCATTTAACGTTATGTTTATGTAGACGTGGGCATATGAGTACATCTTAGCTCTGGGCATTCGTTCGAAGAAGAATAAGACGGTACCAGCTGCTGAACGCTGGACCACCGAGGGTATTCATGACAAGAAATACAAGTCAGGAAGTCTTGACCACATTCGTGGCATCTTGGATAATTTGACACCGATATTCCTTCACATCCAGCATTTTTTCTTTCATCTCCCTTTGCATGTTAACCTTAAATGCTCCTTTTATTTGTACAGGATCACGTGAATTGGCATCCTTGGGCTAATTTCGACGTCAGAGGGTTACCACAACCTTTGGAGCTGGTGGAGCACGACACTCGTCTTCGCCTCCTGATTGAGGGACCTTATGGTTATGTGTGGTATTTAGGAGAGAGAGCCACGTGGCAGATTCTGAGAGCCTTTGTTTTATGTTGCTTCCCTCTATCACATATGCAAACTTATGAATAACCCTCGTCTTGTTATTTCCTAGCCCAGATGGGCTTTTCTCCGACAAGTGGCTAAGAAGTGGAGCACCATGAGAAAGTTTATCAATCGGGGATTCACTAGTTCAGGGAGATATTAAGGTGGTGCTGCTGGAAGGGCCGATTTGGAGGCCGATGCGGAGTCTGTTCCCAGAGAACCGCCTCGACGCTCTATTGCAGGTGTTCCTCGCACAGAGCCCCCACGTCGTTCTTCGGTTGGGGAATATTCTTCTCGAGGTCGATCTCGAGAAGAAATTGGTGGATCTTCTCGTCCTCCTCCAGCGGCTCTACCGGAGAGTCGAGGCAAAGGCGTTCTAATCGAGGGTCAACACTCCACTGGATCTTATCGCAGCCGGTCTGGTAGTAGAGGTCACCGCCCTCTGGGCATTGTAATGTGGTTTTGTGGACCTCAAATTTTTTTTTTAATCGTTCTTTCTCAGGGAGTTGGCGGCCTTGGTCATAGAGACTAGGTCAATGGTCGGATCGAGATTGCTAAGGTAAGGCAATGGATTGAAAGAGGCGGTCACAAAGCAACAAACAAAACTAAGGTCGGTCAAGGAATGGAAAATGGGTTTCGGGAGACTTTCGGGATGCAAACGGGGATAAGGAAAGGGGTTTCGCAACAAGAGAGTAACGAGAAGGGGAAATCAAATGGTAACTCCGTTAGAAAATACCCACCATGCTTCCTCTTTCAAGGATAGTCCGGATTAACTTCCCCAAAGTCCAACGACAGACCGGGGGGAGTTAATGGAACGGAATTTCCTAGTTAGTTTCTATTCTCTTTCGCGAACTAGAATACTAACTATCCTAAATCCTACCTTCCAACAAGCGTTGGATGTATTCGGGATGCTTTCGCACCCAAATACATCCCACTTGAGGGAAGGATAGGATTGGGAAATTGATTTCCTAACTAGTTACTCACTAATATTGCTAACCCAAACCTAATCACCCATTCACACCCTTAATATCTCCCTAACCCATTAGGGTTCTAGCCACTAAACATCCTCACTATCATGATAATGACATCAACAACTCCATTCATGCTTAAAAGAGTAAACAAGATGACAGTAAACAATAAACAAAACCAACAATACCAATAATAACAAAAACAGAGATTAATAAATAAACAATAAATTAAAGCGAGAAAGGTTAAGAAATGCTCATTGATTGTGATGACAAAGAAGAAAACTCCAGAATAATAAAGCTCCCATGCTCCAAAAATGAGAATGATCTTCAAGCTTCCAATAAAACTCAAGAGAATCCAATACAAGAACCAATAATCTTAGAAAAGATCTCCACTAATCACTCTAATCCAAAGCTTAAAATATGATAAAATATATGCTAAAGTATGATAAAAGATAGATAAAAGCTGATTCAAAAGTTTCCTAGCTAAAATGACCTAAATACATTAAATAGTAACTGAGGTTGTTACTCAAAACTTATCATTTTAGACTACAGACAAAAGTGTCCCGTAGGGGACCGTGGGCACGGTCAAGGTGACCGTGGCCACGGTCCTGCGTAAGGCAGGCAAAACTTCTCTTCGCTTCGCAACACCATGGGCACGGTACCCATGCACCGTAGGCACGATCTGGGCGATTAGGGCTGACAACTTTTCGCTCCTTCGCACCGCCGTGGCTACGGTCATGGGAGACCGTGGCGACGGTCTTGTTCGGCCAACTTCTTCCTTGGGCAGGGTGGTGATCTCACCGTGGCTACAGCCAGACTGACGGTGACCGCGGTCCATCTCGGGTGGCAATGTCTCCTTCCTTAGGCATTGGTTCCAATCAAACCGTGGTTACGGTCTACATGACCGTGGCCACGGTCTATCTCGACCACAAGTTTCCTTCAGGGTGTAGCGCCCGCTACAAAACTAGTGGCGGGGGCTACCCTTCTACGCCTGGGAGTGTGCACGATCATCCAAGGAAGATGAGGGGCGTAGCGCCCGCTACGGTAAGCGTGGTGGGGGCTACCCTTCAGTGCTCTTCAACAAATTGCTTCCGCTGCCTTTCGACATGATCGGCCCTTCCATTCCTGCTGCCTTCGACACGAGCTGGGCTCGAGGAATCTTAGGGAATCTCGGGATTCCCAAGATTGGTGCAAAATTGGCCCATTTAGCATCGTTTTGAGTAAAAACTTCGGAAACTACAAAAATTAATAAAACGCATTAAAAGTTATCAAAACAAGCTACGAAACAAGTCAAAAGCCTAAGGATTTAGGTCGTATTTAGACACGAAATCGGGTCTAAACACCCCCCCCACACTTAAGATTTTGCTCGTCCCGAGCAAAACAAAACAAAAACTAACTAAACTAACAGTAACTCTTCTGTCGTGGGAGAAAAACGGGTGCATTTAGCGTATGCACCAACCCCTTTGAACCCCTCGGCAGCCCGGGTGGACGAGATGGAATCGTTAGGGTTTGTAGCGGCTGTGCCCACAAAAGCCAAAGAAAGAGGAAGAAAGGGGTAAGAAAAAGAAGTGAAAACCGAAAAACAAAACGAAAGAAAAGCAAAGATAATATTCCCGTCCCCAATCATACACCTAGCTCCCCAACCCAGTTCAACAATCAATTGGAAGAAGCAAGTATAAACTAATTAAGACACGAAGGTTGGAAAACTGCCAATCTTTGAGATTTTGAACCAAAACACTTCCTGCTGAGCAAAACACCTCGTGCATATGTGCAAGTGAGCTCTAGTCTGTCCTTCCTATCCTAAGCCAGACAATCAGACTTGTTCTCATGCTCAAGCTCGGGATTATCTATCCTACTTCACTCTTGGTTTTTTCTTTCAACCTCTCTTTTCTTTCTTTTTCTCACTTCACTCTTTTTCTTTCTTTTCTCTCTTTTTTTTCCGCTTTTCTTGCTCTTTCTTACAATTCTATTTCTAAACTCTTTGTTTTTTTTTCTTTTTCTTGCTTCGCTCTTTTCTTTCTTTTCAAAACCTACACTCTTTTTTTCCCACTCGAACCGCTTTGTGTCTGTTAGAGTGTTTGCGTCGGGTTTTGCGGGATTTAAGCACCGGCCTTCGCAAAGGGGTACCCTCCCTGCTGGGTTTCTCCATACGTGAGACATTGCACTTAAGGGGCATAGGGTGCCGATCCACCCAAACCAACCCATGACGGTAGGCCCGACAGTTATTTGATTAATGAATTAATTAAGAGTTTAAGCAATTGAACAACCAAAACCGTCTAATTTAGGTAAGAAGACTCAGTCAAAACGTGTAAGATTTGAGGATTCCGCTTTCCCATTCCATGTAGAGGTCTAAAAGAGATAAGTCATGGCAAAAATCCTTCCTAAGGTCTCTATTTATTCATACCGGCCGCTTCCAACTGACCGAATCGGCAAATTAGACAACTATCTACATAGCTGCGAATGGAAACATCTTCAAAATGAAAAGAAAGAAACTTTTGGGTTTTTCACAACATTTCTCCCCTTTTTACTCTTTCACACACAAAAGTTTTTTCAAATTTTAAGCAGAAACTAGGAAAACAAGGAAAACAAGAACCAAAAATCTAGGTGATCTACCCTTACAGAATATCTCCCCCCCCCCCCCCACACTTAAAACGCCACAATGTCGTCATTGTGGGAAGGTGTCTCATGAAAAGGGTACAGAACCTACAAAAAACAAACAAAAACAACTAGCAAGTAAAAATGGTGGCGACTCGAGCCCATACGGCTCCAACAGCAAAATATACCCAACAAGCACATACTAGGGGTTCGCCACCCAAAAGAAAAGTCAAGCATGCAAAAAGGATCATAGGATATTCAACTCAAAAAGAGAAGAGCGGAAAGATATTGCCTCGAGTTTTCCAAAACAAATGATTACTCAATCCGCAATCCGTGATAATCGAGCAAAGGGTTAGGATAATCAAGCGAAAACAAACAAAGCTCGTAAGATCCGCATGCAAGATTAGAAACATGAAAAAAAAAGACTAACTAAGAAAAACTAAAAATTAACTCAAAAGAAAGAAATAAAAGTATGGGTTGCCTCCCATAAAGCGCTTTTTTAAGGTCCCGAGCTTGACCTAATTTACCCGTTTAATTCTAGAGAGACGTGCTGCACATGAGAGGTACATAATCAGCTTCTTCCACCATGACCGCTTCTTCTTCCTTCCTCTCCAACTCCTACCACCTTTGGACAACCTCAAGTCATGATGTCCTTCCGGTCGTTTAGTTGACCATGAGCGGGGAAGAGGTGATGATCTCTTTGATTTCTTCCAATGTCGCTTTCTCCTCCTTTTCCAACATCTTCTCATCACCTCCGCAAAAAGAACAAGAGTTTCCTCCGGTGGTTTGATTTGGTGATGGGGATGAAGAAGTAACTTAGGTTCTTCTTCAAGTGGTCCTCCAAGTTTCAGACACTTGGGAACAATCTTCTCATTATCTATGTCCTCGATATAAACTTCATCCGATGAAATTTCCCTCCTCAATGGAACAATCTTGAGGGAATCAACACAAGATGCATCTTCAATAACCCTGGGTTCGGAACATAAGGTCTTGGGATGATTGTTGTCTTTCTCATTATCGGGCTCCACTTCAAGAATATAAACTTCCTCTTGATGCTCATGAACAACTGTTTTTATCATATTGACTTCAACACAAGGTGGCATGAAAAAGGGTGTCTCAGTAGGAACATTAAACTTTGATTCAATATGTCCTTCATCAATCAAGTGTTGAATCAACCAATTTGGGAGAGGAATTTGCATTTGGTGGGGATCAAATTGCTATTCAGGACATTCACTAGCATTTTCATTCAAAACTACAACTTGTTCTTCCTCCACCTTCTCTTCTACGTGATTGGCTTCCTCATCAATCATATCCTCCTTCTCATCATCAACCACTTGCACAACCTCCATACTCTCTCCTTCGATTTTATCCTCAACATCTCCCTCATTTTCTTCAAGAACTCCCTCGTCTACCAACTTAGGTTCCTCAACTTCTCCTCCACTCTGCAAGGTAATAGCATTCACCTCCACTTCTTGAGAAATTTGAGGTTGTGGAATGTCTTGTTGGGTTAGATAGAAGGTTTCTTCTTGAATGAATGAGTGATGGTCAATGGGTTGAAAAGTAGAAGGGTGTTGGTTAGTGGTAAAATCATAAGAAATGGGATCTGGTTCAACATGGAAAGAAATAATGGCACTCACTTGCTCTAATTGTTTAAAATTGAACACTTGTGCTTCTTGAGCCATTCTCAATTGCTTAGAAGTCTCCTCATTTGCCTTCTCTTTTTGCATTTCGTAAATAGAAGCCAAAAGGAGTGTAATAATAGGATGATGCTCCAAAGATAAATCTCCTCCACTAGATTTGCAACCTCCAAAATCAGGAGCATATTGAACAAGCTCATGAAGGAATTGTTCGGCCTCCCTCGTAGTCTTCTTCAAAAATGTCCCTCCGGATGCTATATCGATCAATTCTTTGAGAGAGTCAAAGAGTCCACAATAGAAGTGCTGAAGAAGCATCCAGTTGGGTAAGTTATAGTGCGGACACTGACGTTGGAGATTTTTGAATCTCCCCCAAGCTTCGAAAAGAGACTCTCCGGCTTTTTGCTTGAAACTTATAATATCTTCCCGGAGTCTACAAGTTTTGTCGGTCGGGAAAAATCTTTGAAGGAAATCTTTCTTTAGGGCCTCCCATGAAGAATGGTGGACAAATGTCAAGCCACATTTCAGCTTTTCCCCTTAGCGTAAGAGGAAAGAACATCAACCTCAAATATTCGGAAGATATTCCGGGCAGGTGCATGAAACTGATACGCTTTTCGAATCTCTCCATATGAGCAATAGGGCTCTCGGAAATATCTCCATGGAACGGGTTACTTTCAAAAACATCGAGAAGACACGACTTCAACTCAAATACCGCGTCGGGTGGTAATGGTGGTAAAATGATAGGGTTGCCTCCCGTACCCGAAGATGGAACGGCATATGATAAAAGGGTACGGGGTGAATCAGCTTCGACTTCACCCATTAGGACTTGAAACCTCCTACGATGCTCGGTAGAACATTAGGGTGTACCTACATGCACCAACAAGAACCAATAGAAGCATCAAATTCATCGGGATTAGCACAAACTAATTTCTAGCGTGAAAGTAATCTCAAATAACCAAAAACCAAGAAACTAAAACTAGGGGCGCTGGCTCCCCGGCAACGGCGCCATTTTGTGTAACGTGGTTTTGTGGACCTCGGTTTTTTTTTCGTTCTTTCTCAGGGAGCTGGCGGCCTTGGTCATAGAAACTTGGTCAATAGTCTGGTCGAGATTGCTAATGTAAGGCAATGGGTTGAAGGAGGCGGTCACGAAGCAACAAATAAAACTAAGCTCGGTCAAGGAATGGAAAATGGGTTTCGGGAGACTTTCGGGATGCAAACGGGGATAAGGAAAGGGGTTTCGCAACAAGAGAGTAACGAGAAGGGGAAATCAAATGGTAACTCCGTTAGAAAATACCCACCGTGCTTCCTCTTTCAAGGATAGTCTGGATTAACTTTCCCAAAGTCCAACGACAGACCCGGGGAGTTAATGGAACGGAAATTCCTAGTTAGTTTCTATTCGCTTTCGCGAACTAGAATACTAACTATCCTAATTCCTACTTTCCAACAAGCGTTGGATGTATTCGGGATGCTTTCGCACCCAAATACATCCCACTTGAGGGAAGGATAGGATTGGGGAATTGATTTTCCTAACTAGTTACTCTCTAATATTGCTAACCCAAACCTAATCACCCATTCACACCCTTAATATCACCCTAACCCATTAGGGTTCTAGGCACTAAACATCCTAACTATCATGATAATGACATCAACAACTTCATTCATGCTTAAAAGAGTAAACAAGATGACAATAAACAATCAACAAAACCAACAATACAATTAATAACAAAAACAGAGATTAATAAATAAACAATAAATTAAAGCGAGAAAGGTTAAGAAATGCTCATTGATTGTGATGACAAAGAAGAAAACTCCAGAATAATAAAGCTCCAATGCTCCAAAGATGAGAATGATCTTCAAGCTTCCAATAAAACTCAAGAGAATCCAATACAAGAACCAATAATCCCAGCAAAGATCTCCACTAATCACTCTAATCCAAAGCTTAAAATGTGATAAAGTATATGCTAAAGTATGATAAAAGATAGATAAAAGTTGATTCAAAAGTCTCCTAGCTAAAATGACCTAAATACATTAAAAAGTAACTGAGGTTGTTACTCAAAACTCATCATTTTACACTACAGACAAAAGTGTCCCGCAGGGGACCGTGGGCACGGTCAAGGTGACCGTGGCCACGGTCCTGTGTAAGGCAGGCAAAACTTCTCTTCGCTTCGTAGCACCGTGGGCACGGTACCCATGCACCGTAGGCACGGTCTGGGCGATTAGGGCTAACAACGTTTCGCTTCTTCGTACCGCCGTGGCTACGGTCATGGGAGACCGTGGCCACGGTCTTGTTCGTCCAACATCTTCCTTGAGCAGGGTGGTGATCTCGCTGTGGCTACGGTCAGACTGACCGTGACCACGGTCCATGTCGGGTGGCAATGTCTCCTTCCTTAGGCATTGGTTCCAATCAAACCGTGGCTATGGTCTACATGATCGTGGCCACGGTCTATCTCGGCCACAAGTTTCCTTCAGGGTGTAGCGCCCGCTACGAAACTGGTGGCGGGGGCTGCCCTTCTACGCATGGGAGTGTGCACGATCATCTAAGGAAGATGTGGGGCGTAGCGCCCGCTACGGCAAGCGTTGCGGGGGCTACCCTTCGGTGCTCTTCAACAAATTGCTTCCGCTGCCTTTCGACATGATCGACCCTTCCATTCCTGCTGCCTTCGATACGAGCTGGGCTCGGGGAATCTTAGGGAATCTCGGGATTCCCAAGATTGGTGCAAAATTGGCCCATTTAGCATCGTTTTGAGTTAAAACTTCGGAAACTACAAAAATTACCAAAACGCATTAAAAGTTATCAAAACAAGTTACGAAACAAGTCAAAAGCCTAAGGATTTAGGTGGTATTTAGACACGAAATCGGGTCTAAACACCCCCCCCACACTTAAGATTTTGCTCGTCCCGAGCAAAACAAAACAAAAACTAACTAAACTAACACTAACTCTTCTGTCGTGGGAGAGAAACAGGTGCATTTAGCGTATGCACCAAGCCCTTTGAACCCCCCGGCAGCCCGGGTGGACGAGATGGAATCGTGAGGGTTTGTAGCGGCTGTGCCCACAAAAGCCAAAGAAAGAGGAAGAAAGGGGTAAGAAAAAGAAGTTAAAACCGAAAAACAAAACAAAACAAAAGCAAAGAAAATATTCCCGTCCCCAATCATGCACCTAGTTCCCCAACCCACTTCAACAATCAATTGGAAGAAGCAAGTATAAACTAATTAAGACACGAAGGTTGGAAAACTGCCAATCTTTGAGATGTTGAACCAAAACACTTCCTGCTCCTGGATCTGATTATTACTCCTGGGACACCTATTTTGGCACGACCGGTACTCCCAACGCGGGAGCTTCAAATGCAGGGGGCAACTTGGCGAAGGACAGCGGCGATTCAAGATCCCTGTGGTGATCAAACTCATGCAATGCAAGACTCTTTTTTTTTCTTTTACTTTTATTATGCAAGACTCTTTGTAACATTTTATTTTATGCAAGACTCGGTGAATGCATAACTTTGACGCTTTTATTAATGCAATTGAATGATTTTCTATGAGACGGGATTAACCCCAATTAATTCCGCTTCCCCAAAAAGAAAAGAAAACAAAAACAAAATAAAAACTTAAGTGTCGGGGACAACTTGAGCAAAATTTCAGAACTAACATCATTGGGTCGATAACAGAACCCGGAACATCAAAGAATACACAAATGGGCCAATCGAAACAAAACCCGATACAAACTACACAAATGGGCCGCGGAAACAGGAAAACGCTGCTGCACCGCTAAAACCTAGGCGGTTTTAAGTCAAGAAGGAGTCGGGCGAGTCGGCGCGTGTGGGTGACCTGGCGAGGTTAAAACCCGCCTAGGTTTTAACCTTTTTTTCCTTTTTTTTTCTAGCCGTTGGAAAAAGGCTTGAATCATGGGATGTGATGGCAACGGCTATGTGATTGCTTACTGGCTGATTTGTTCCATTTTGATCATTGATGAAGGTGTATAAATACCTTGTTCTTATGCATATAGTCATCACTCATCATCTTCTCTTGCATCCTCCATCTAAAAGTCTTCAAAATCTCGAGAAATCATCCTATTCTCATGGTTTTCGAGAAGAAACTTGCTACTTGGATGAGCACTTTATCCAAAGAAGAGAAAAAAGAGCTCGGGAGATATAGCTTGACAAGATTGTTGAGCTTCCGGCAAGCGAGAGTCAACCATGACTTTCTCCAAGCGGCAAAGGCTTTTTGGGATCCGAAGATGCACGTGTTTCGCTTTTCCTTGAAGGAGCTATGTCCACTTCCTGAAGAGTGGTCGTCTATTCTCGGGACGAATCATTTCGCACGGCCGACATCACCTCCAACCGTTACCGACAACTTCAAACAATACAAGGAGCTGCTATGCATCCCGAACCGAGTCATAGGAAGCGCACTATTCGGTGACAAGGTACACTTCCAAACTTTTGTCGAATATTTCCAATCTCCTGACACATTAGAATATGGTCCTATGATACGAGTACGAGCGCTCGTATTATGTTTGCTCGGGGAATTCTGCTTCTACCATGGTGGGCGAAGAACCGGGCCGACGGGCCTAATCCAGATTGTTGAAGACATGGCTCGAGGCTTCAACCCATTGCCGTTGATGCTGGCGGAAACTATGATGGGTTTGGACAATCTGGATCCGGAATATGAGCTTCGTGGGAGCCCCCTACTTCTTCAGGTACATTTCCTCCTTCCTCTCTTTTCCTCATTTTTCTTCAAATGTGCCTACTGCCTTCGAAACCTAGGCGGGTTTTGGTTTTTTTTATTATTTTTTTTTTCGTTAGTTGGGGGAATAATTGGTATGCAATCATAAGCTGTGCTAACTTTATGGGCAGATATGGCTCATGGAGCATTTGGGCCTTGTCGAGGAACCTCATGTATCAGAGATTGTTGACGCTGGATATCACGGATGGCTAATTGCAGCCGTCGAGTCTCGCCGTGCTGGAGAGGCGAGAAGAAGTCAGACATCCATGAAGGAGAGATTGGGTCCCCGTTCAACGATAAAGGACCGTCTTGGTGCGAAGATGACGGCTAAAGACCGGCTTGGCCCGAGGTTGGAGACACGGAAATCACATAGGCGAGCCTATAAACCTAAAGACAAAGAGACAGACCCTAACGAACCTAGAGACATGGAGATTGACCATGAGACCACCGGCGCAGTAGATAAGGTGAAACAAGATTAGAGGATGGATGGAAGTGAAGGAACTGAATTGGTTTACCAGAATAAACTTTTATTTAATTATGCCTTTTGAATTTTCTTTTTACAAGCAGTGTACTTGCGTTATCAATTATAAATAAAAGAACAAAATTGTTTACAATTATTGTGCTATTGTAAACTTTATCTTTCTTATATACATGAGCATAAATTGAATATTCACCAAGTGTCTGAAAATTGGTTTTCCAGTTGCTTGGCTATATTAAGCATAATATCGCGTGAGTTGATCCAAATTTGTGGGCTGAATCATGTCTTCTCCATCCATAGTAGCCAGTCTAGCTGGTCCTCCTAGTAAAATTTCCTTGATCACATAAGGACCTTTCCAATTAGGTGCAAACTTTTCTCTTGGGTCTTGTATTGGTGCCCTCATTACCTTATGCACCGAATCACCTTCTTGAAGTGAACGACTTTTCACCTTCTTGTTGAAAGCGCGAGTGATCCTACTTTGGTACACCTGAACATTATGCAACGCCCTTAATCGCCTTTCATCCATCAACATTAGTTCCTCGAACCTTGACCTAGCCCACTCTGCTTCTGGCAATTGGCTTTTTGCCACTTTCATAATGAAGGGATTGCTAATTCAATCAGCAGGACTGCTTCCATCCCATACACTAATGAATATGGTGTTGCTCCTCTAGCAGTTCGTATAGAGGTTCGGTATCCCCATAAGGCGAATGCTAACTTATCAGGCCAATCTTTGTAAGTAACAACCATCTTCTTGATGATTCCTGCCACTGTTTTGTTGGCTGCTTCTACGGCTCCGTTAGCTTGAGGTCGATAAGGTGAAGACCGATGATGCTGAATTTTGTAAGTAGTGAGCAAAACATCCACTTCTTTTCGAAAATGACTCCCGTTATCACTGATGATCTCATGAGGCTCTCCATATCGGCATATAATGTTCTGAAGGATGAATTTGGCCTTTGCTTGGATGTGAGTTTGGCAAAAAATGTTGCCTCCACCCACTTAGTGAAGTAATCAATAGCGACCAAGATGTATTCATGTCCTCCTGTTCCAGTTGGGTGTATTTTGCCAATGATGTCAATACCCCATACCGAGAATGGCCATGGAAAGGTAAGTGTAGTCAGATATGAAGGAGGTTGATACTGTAGATTGGCATACTCCTGACATTTGTGGCATCTCCGAACGAAATTCAAGCAGTCTACCTCCATAGTAGACCAATAGTAACCGACCCTTTGAATCTTCTTTGCTAGCATGCGCCCATTCATGTGAGGCCCACACTCTCCTCCATGCACAATAGCCATAACTTCCTTTGCACTTTTGGCATCGATACATAATAAATTGATGCATGTAGGTGACTTCTTGTACAAACGATCTTGGATTAAGCAGTATTGTGCTGCTAGAGACCTAATCGCTCATTGTCCTCGAGCATCTAACTCAGCGGGATACTCTCCTTTCCTAAGAAAATTGTATATGTCAAGAAACCATTCTTCAGTCTCCTCTTCTTGTGTTTCCATGGCGCAGACATGTGTTGGTTCAGACTGTCGCTCTACTATTATTGGTAGCTGGATGTTTAAACCCGATTTTGCATGATTTTTCCCCTCTATTGTATGACTTTTAGCTTGTTTTTAATAATTCAATGAGGCTTTTTATTATGTTTTTAGTAATTTTGCAATTTTATTAGATTTTATTTTTTTTAGCTATTTTTAGCACTAATTTGAATAAAAGTTAGAAATTGAAATAAAAAGAAAAAACCCCTAAGTCCTAATTTCTAATCTCCTAAAACTAGCCCAAATCCCTCTTCTCCTCTTTCTCCCTAATCGGCCCAAGTACAATTGAAACCCAACCCAGAAACCCTAACCCGCCTACCCATAAACCCATACCCTTACCCGTTTCCCTTTTATTTCCCCCTTCATCTGAATACAACTCCCTCACCTAAATCTTAATTCTCATTTTCCCTCTTTCATTCGTCCCTCACTCCCTCTCTTCCTCTCTGGTTCTCTGCCATGCACCGAGAAACAACACCACCTCCATAACCATCAAACTACATCTCTCTTCTCTTCTCTTCTCATCTCTTCTCATCTCCTTCTCTCTTCTCATCTCTTTCTATTTCTCAGATTATCACACGATATCTCAAATTCTCACTCAATTTCTCTTCTCTTGACAGATTCAGTTAGAAATGGAGCAAGCACCATCGCATACATCACCATCGTCATCATCTTCGTCCTTAAAAACCAATTTCATCTGGACCGTCCGAGTTGGAGAAGAATCGAGGGCTGAGATTTGAAGGAGAAGGACGAGTTCGACTATAAAAGGGGAAGAAGGAGCCGGTTGAAGCTTTCATGGTTGGTTTTGGCATCCATCCTTAGGGTTAGGTTAGATTTAGGTTGAATTTCGTATCCATGTTAGTAGTTTTTTTGATCTGGAAATTTGATGCTGAATGATTTGTTCAGTTTGGTAATTAGGTTGTATTGTTCGAACTCTGGGTTTGATTTGTGAATGGTTGAGTTTTGATATTTCGAATTGGTGTTGAAATTTTCTGGGCATTGAATTGTTCAATTTGCTTTGATATTGCTCATCTCACTCTCACTGTTTTTCTCTGTTTTCCTTTCTCACCTGTTCGGCCAAGGCAGCAGGTATCCTTCCTCTTTCTTCTTCTTTTGGTTCCATATGTAATCGTTGGTTATTGTTTTGGTTTGATCCCAAAGGTTGTGTGAGATTTGGTTTTGTGCTGGTTTTGGTTCTCAGTGCTCTGTTTTCACTCGGTATTTCTCTTGTTTTCTGCCTCTCTTTACTGTCTCGGGTCTCGGTAGTAGATTTAGGTTGTTTACTTTTCTTTTTTTATTTCTTCTTTGTCTTGGTCCTTAGACTCTTGGACGTGGGTTTGTGGTTTAGTTGTTTTAGGGTTTTGTTCTCTGTTTCTAAGGTTAGGTTTCAGGTCTGTTCTGGTTAGGTCAGTAGGTTTTGGTAGGGTCAGTATTAGGTTCTTATTAGGTTTTCTTTTAGGGTTGTTTTGGTTGGTTTTGTTGAGGTCTCATTAGGGTTCTGTCTAAGGTCTTGGTTAGGTTTTCTTACGGTCAGTGTTGGGTTTAGCTCCCAAGTCAGATTAGGGTTTAGGTTCCCTAGGGTTTGTTAGGTTTGGTCTAGGGTTCGTTTTGTGACTGTTTTGTGTTTTCAGGGTTTGTTTTGGTTAGGTTTTGGTCTTGTCTAGGATTAGGTCTTGATTAGGGTTTAGTGAAGGTCAGTTTGGTTTAGTTTGTTTTAGAGTTGTGTTTTGGGCTTTTGTAATGTCTTTAGGTTTTAGATTTTTAGTTGGTTTTATTTTGTTCTTTAATATGATTAGAGGCTAGGGTTTTAGGGTTACGGAAGTGATTAAAGCTCCATTGGATGATTAGTTATAGGGGTTAGTGAATTAGGGGCTAATTAGTGGGAAAAATCTAATTCCCACCTTAGTCCTTCCTTCAAGTGGGGTGAATTAGGGATCGAAAACTCTCTAATTTATTAATCACTTGTCAATGGAAGGCTAAGGACGGGATAGTTAGTCACTCTCTCATGAAAGTGAGATAGAGGCTAACTAGGGAATCTTGTTCGATTAACCCCCGGGATCCATGGTGGATTTTGGGGAAGTTAATCTGGATTACCTTCGGAAGAGGAAATCCCGTGGCCATATTTCCAACAAGATTCTCATATGATTTATCCTATCTTTTTGCTTCCTAACCACAAAACTCACATAACCATGAATCCTTTGGTTGCCTAAAGCTCCGGAAACCCCTTTTCTTCTCTTTTTGTGCTTTTGCTTGATTGCTTAAAAACCAACCTTCTCTTAAATGATGATGAACCTCCAACCTAGTAGGTGAGAATTCGGAATAGGCTTTTAGGTTTAGAAGCCCCAACTCCCTGAGAGAGAACGACAAAACCGGGGTACAAAAACCACTGTTACAATGGAGCGTGCCTGATGGGATTGCTATCATTGAAGATAACTTGGCTAGGGCATCCGCCAATTTGTTGTGATCCCTAGAAAGGTATTGGAAGCTAATTTGCTCAAACTGGTCGGCGAGTCCCAAAGCTTTTGTTGCTAAGCCAAGAAACACTCACTTCGAACCTTCCACGCACTCTTAGCATGGTTGATGATGAGGCTAGAGTCTACAAAGACCTTTATGTGGCGTACGCCTAAAGCTAAAGCAGCTTGCAGGCCCTTGATGCATGCTTCATACTCGCAGGGTTGTTAGTGGCATCAAAATCCAATTTTACAAATACAGGGACGTGTGCCCCTTCTGGAGATATCAACAGGACTCCTACTCCGCAACCTATCTGGTTAGAAGCTCCATCAAAATACATTTCCCAAGTAATTTCATCAGTTAAGAACACGTCTTCATCTGGGAATTCCAAGTGAGTTCTTGGAGGTTCCTGTGATGGTGAAGCGGCCAAAAAGTCTGAAATAACTCGCCCTTTAATAGATTTCTAAGGCAAGTATTGAAGATTGAACTCAGAAAGCATGACTACCCATCGAGCGATGCCGTTGTTGATGGTTGGTTGTTCCATGATGAATTTGATGGGATTATTCGCGGCTATGACATATACAGTATGTAAAAGCATGTAATGCCTTAACTTCTTGCTGGCCCAAACTAATGCGAGAGCCATTTTCTCTATGTCTGCGTATCACTTTCATAGTCTAAGAACTTCTAGCTCAAGTAGTAGATGGCGCTCTCTTGACCTTTTACCTTTTGAGCTAGCATAGCCCCATTGCCGAGCTAGTCACTGTAAGGTAAAGGAGTAGAGGCTCATCGGATACTGGTGGCATGAGGACTGGAGGATGTTGTAAATATTCGTTGATTTTATCAAAAGCAGCTTGGCACTGATCGTCCCATTCCACTTTGCTTCCTTTCTTTAGTTTCTTGAACAAAGGACAAGTCATAGTGAGCTTTGAGATGAACCTACTGATGTGTTGGACTCGTCCTAGGAAGCCCCTCATCTCTTTTTCTGTCTTGGGTGGTTGCAACTGTTGAATAGCTTTGATCTTTGAAGGATCAACTTCAATGCCCCTTTGGTTGACCACATAGCCTAGCAACTTCCCAGAGGTAACACCGAAGGTGCACTTTGCCGGATTGAGCTGCATCTTGTATTTGCGAAGTCGCAGAAAGAATTTGCGAAGATTAGGAATGTGTTCCTCCCTTGTTTTGGACTTAACAATCATGTCGTCCACATAAACTTCTACTTCTATGTGCATCATGTCATGAAGCAGAGTGTTGGCCGTCCTCTGGTATGTTGCACCGACATTTTTAAGACCGAAAGGCATGACAACATAACAGTACGTTCCCCATGGTGTGGTAAAGGAAGTCTTCTCCATGTCTTCTTCTGCCATTTTTAAGATTGTAACCAGCATATCCGTTCATAAAAGATAAAAGCTCATGTCCGCAAGTGTTATCCACTAATACATCGATGTGAGGTAGAGGGAAACTATCCTTGGGACTGGCTTTGTTAAGGTCTCGGAAGTCCACACACATGTGCACTTTCCCGTCTTTCTTGGGTACTAGGACAATGTTAGCAATCCATTCAGGGTATTGGACTGCTTTGATGAACTTAGCGTTAAGCTGCTTGATCACCTCTTCTTCAATTTTCTTAGCGCATTCAGGTTTGATCCTCCTAGCCTTTTGTCAAACCGGCTTTGCATCCGAGAGAAAAGGTATGGTGTGCTCCGCAATTTCCCTGTCAATCCCTGGCATGTCCTCATAGGACTATGCGAATACATCCACAAACTCCTTGAGAAGCTTTATAAATGCTACCCTTTCTTCTGCTGTGAGTGAACTACCTAACTTCAGCTCCCGAGGTTGTTCTTCCGTGCCCACATTTATGGCGATGGTGTCTTCCAACACCGCCATTTTATTCTCATGTTCATTAGAAAATTCATTTTAAGGGTTCATTAAATTCCAGTTTATTATTAGCGCATCAGTTCAGGGAAGAGGGGAAAGAAGAATCAGAATAAGTAGAAAGGTTCATCTTATTGAATGCAGAAATGAATACATCGCTAGCAGACTCAAGACCAGACTCACTTGACTCTAGACCCTTAGGACCAGACTCTATGTCCATAGGGACAGACTCTCCTATAGATAAAACAAAGCTATTCTGCTCAGCATCGAGCCACGAGACCGCCTTGACCTCTTCATCTTCAGTGATCATGAGACTTGGATCAAAGCTTGGGTTGGATAATGCAGCGATGACAGCGTTAGCTTCAGACTCTTCCTTAATAGCTTCTTGTCCGAACAGCATGCCAAATATGTTACTCCCAGCTAGATGAGTCCATTCGAATGGTGACTGTTTGTCCCTAGCAGGTACAAAAAACAGTAGCCATGTTAATGGTATAGTCATTGAAAACTTCTAACCCAGCAACTTGAACTCCCTTGTCCTTTAGGTAGTATGGTTCCGGGAATCCATAGTAAGGGAAATCATCACCTTCCCTAACAAATTGTCCATTCAGAATGAGTGGATAGGGCTTCACTTGGAATAAAGTAGGAGGATTGTCCATCCTCTTCTGCTCAGCTATGGCTACCTTGGCGAGTATAACTTCCTTCTCAGTTGGCTTGTACCCTAAGCCAAACCTTCCCTTCTGCTTAAACGTGTTGAACACAGGAGGAATCTTGTTTTTCGGGTTCTTTCCTAGCGACATTCTAGGAAAGTGTCCCTGTTTCCTGAATATAACATGCACTTTGGGATTTGAGTAGGGATCGAAGTCAAAGGAAGCTTCATCCTGGCTCAAAGTCGCCACAAGTTCAAAGTTGTGAAGTTCTTCATCCATGGAACTGTGTTCTACTTCAAGGGTCACTTGTTTGGGAGTGAAGACGACATTGATGGATTCTAGATGGTGATAACTTGACCTTGGACCAACATCTTTACCTTCTGGTGTAAGGTAGATGATATAGCATTGCATTCATGAAGCCACAACCTCCCTAACAGCAGATTGAAGGAGGCTGGAATGTCTAGCACCACGAACTCTACATTCCGAGTGATATTGCCTGTAGTGATGAGCAATACTATAGACCCGACCGACTTTCGAGGAGAATCGTCGTAAGCCCTGAGCTGTACACCATTTTGAGTCAAATGCTGTTGTTGGACTCCTAATTTCTACGCCGTCCTCCAAGGGCATACATTCACAGCTGAACCATTGTCGACTAAAACTAGTGGGATAGTCTTGTTGGAACATTGCACTGTAAGGTAGAGTGCTTTGTTGTGGGACACCCCTCCTTCAGGCAGATCTTCAACTCCAAAGGTAATGGTCCCCTGTTGGGTAGTCACATGAGCCACTAGAGATTCAGGAGTTGTCGTGGGCGATACTGTTAATGCAGTGAGAGCATCCATCATCTTTTGTCTATGCGCTTGCGAAGTGCATATCAGCTGCCAGATAGTAACTTCAGCTCTAGTCTTCTTGAGTTGTGTAAGAAGAGGATCTTCAGGTGGAACATGATTGTCATTGGTAGCCATTGGCGTAGGATTAGGAACAGTCACTGGGGTGGTGGTGTTCCTATTGTTATGGCGGCCTGATCGAGTGAGAAATGCCACATCGTTTGATGGTGGTTCATCCGTCTCCATCCATTCCATTTTCGAGTATTCATGTTGGTCGTCATCATCACTGTCCCAAATACCATGAATGGATATGTCTTCTTGAAAACCAAACGCCTTGTGGACAGGTTGACCCGTCTCCACAATCAAAGTGGAAGGATCAAAGCTACCAACTCCTTAAAAGATAGCATTTGTATGCTCGGGCATCGGGTTGCTTTGATTGTTAGGCTTCTGGGCAGCTTTTGGCATGGGTAATGTCTCATCCTTTATCATGTCTTCTATCTTATTCTTGAGAGTCCAACATTTCTCAGTATCATGTCCCCGGCTTCGATAGTAACGATAGAATTGGTTAGCGTCCCAACCTTTCCCTTCTATCGCCGGATCTTCTCTTGGTAAAGGTAAAACCAAAAAACCCTTCTTGACCAACCGATCAAGAGCTTGAGAACAAGAGACGTCCAGTGGTGTGTAAGTCTCATATTTTGGTACGATAGGCCCTTTGCGCTGGATAGAGTTAGTTTCCATAATCCTAGGAGGGTAGCTAGGCGTACTAGTGGCCCTCCTGTTGGTACTAGATCCCTTCCATCCAAGCGAAGTGGTCTTATCATTATGCATTGCCTCCAGTTGAACACAAATATCCTTCAAGTAGTCAAAGTCTTTGATGACGTGGTACCCCAAGTGCTTGGACAAGCTTTCTTTTAGTCCCCGCTTGAAGGTAGACAACTATAGACGAAGGGGAATTGTCTCGTTGATGTGAGATAGTTTGGTATGCCAACGCTCAAAGTAATCCAGGAAGGGTTCGTCGTCTCGTTGCTTCATGGTGGTTAAGTCGTCCACTGTAGCTTGCTTCCTCTGGATGCGACTGTAGTGATTGATGAAGGCTTTGAATAGTTCGTTCCAATCGGCCTTCGTTTGAGATGGTAAAGCATGGTACCACACCTTGGCTTCGCCATCTAGGGTGGATGGGAAAACAGTAGATTATAAACCGACATCAATCCGGTTTAAAGGTGCTAGCCTCATGAACTCTTCGATGTGGTGAACTGGGTTCTCAGAAGATTTGAACCTAATATTTGGTACCTCAACTTTATCAGCTATCTTCAGAATTGGTTTGACAGACAATGGCACTTCCAGGTACTTGTCAGCAAAGGCTGGCACAGTGCTCATTGCTTTAGTAAGGCTTTCTAATTTTTGTTCAAGGGCCTTAACAGCAGGGTCCTTTGTGAGTTTAGATGCCTCAGGGGTATTGAACTTTGTTTTGGATATCCCAATTCTTCCAGAATCTGAGGATATCTTGATGATCTCAGGTCCGGACTCATATCCCTGCATTTCTTTATCGTCTCCCTCAACATTCAATCCCAGTTTGGTGTTGATCTTAGTGATGGCTTGCAGCATACCGTCCATCACCTGTTGCTGTTCATTTAGTCTTTTGCCCATCTTTTGCTCCTGTTCTAAGGTATTAGCGAATACCAGCCCTTGCATTTTGGTGTAAAGGTCATCCAGATGCTTCGTGATAGTGGCCTCAGTACTCTCTTGGAACTGTTCTCCAGACATGACGCAGTCACTGGTTGCAGATGGATCGTAGAAAGGGTTCAGAATTAGACAACCGGTTCGTGGATCTCGAATGCGGGCTCGGAGTCGATCACGAGTGATGCCTGCATGGAAATTCAACATTAAGACACTCGATGACACACTCCGACACATTCTACCCGATGCATGCATGACCTAGATAACCTATATGATCCTAGCTGACTCGACACATATATGCTGACACAGAGGACTCACCCACTTTTTAGGAGTGCATGACCTAACTTTATATGGACCAGAACACTATAAAGGGTCGAATAAAATCAATATAGCGAACGGATCATAAGTTGACAGGCTTTAGTCAGTGTTTCTCAATTCGAATGGGCCCAATCCACAGGCCCAAACCACATTGGCTATTATGCGGACTAGAATAATGTTCAACAAGACCCACCTTTTTTTTTAAAAAAAAAATCCCTTTTCCTTTTTATGCTTTTTTTTTTTACTCTGGGAGAATGGATATTGTAAAGGACTAGATAAAGCCAACAATAAGCGAGCATAATTAATTTATGGGCTTAATTGACAAATCCAATATGGTTGGGCCTAATCAACGGGCCGACCATAAATGTGACGGATTTATTAATTAAATCGATAAATTAACTTACTCAAGCCTAGTGACTATTATGCAGACCTAGACGCTATCCATTAACTTCGTTGGACTTCTAATTAATTTTTTTTTGGACCTTTGTTAAGAGAATTTCGTAAAGGGCTATATATTATCATCAAAGGTGAGTCAATTTTTATCTATTAATTAAAATAATCAACTTTTAAACATTAATGGGTCCTTCCACTTAGGCTAATCCAAAATGCCTTTGAGTTAATTATATTAATAAATAATCATTTTCTCAACCCAATGAATTTTATATGGACTAGAACAAAACCTCGAAACTAGAGTCGACTCTTTACAAAAAGAAAAGAAAAGGGGAGGGATACACATAGCACATAGCGTACACATGAAAGGGTATCCTAAACCAAGGCTCTAAATTCATGGACTTTTATGGTTGGGTATAAAGCCTACCTCATGCCTTCGCCCCGGTTCTTCATACCATAAAGGTAAGCAATTAGGGTATTTCTCAAAGAACTTCAAGGAAGCTCTCGGAGTGTGACATCGGGAGAGGAGCGTCCAAATGCTTAAAGATGTAGAGTTCATCTCCACAGTAGTGGCCTCCCGCTCTCAAGGGAAATCCTAGGTAACTTAAACTGTCGCCTTTGTGCTAACGTGTCAAAAGACCCGATTAGTGGCCCGGTATGCAGGGGATGCCTAAAAGAATAATAAAGTCCCGAAATAAATTAACTTCTCCCTTTTACACTTTCAAATCAATTTGATTCTTTTCAAGTTTTACCCTCTTTTTTAAGTTTAAGTCCCCAGTGGAGTCCCCAATCTGTAGGACCCGGAAAATTCCCGTTCGGGGAAATTGTTTTCGGATGTGCTACTTAATTGATCGGGAGCCGACTAAGGTTTCTTAATCCTTAAATAAGGATGTTTTTAATTTTGAAATTCTTTTTCGGGGTGATGAAACTTTATTTATTTACAAACCCGTTTTTACTATTTAAATTATCCGTACTTACATAAATTAATTTAACAATAATTTAATCCCGACCCAATCACTAAATTCATGCCCGAAGAGGAGCAGACTGGCCACCAGAAAGTACTAAAACCCGCCTAGGTTTTAGCAGATCCTTGGCCAGGCCATCTGCATCCCTGGGCCAGAAGAAAATGGATTGAAATTAATAAACCCGCCTATGTTTTATTAATTTCTGGTCTATTTTCCTCGGGTCCAATCTTAGATTAGTGAGGGGAATTATTTACTTAAATTATTTCATGCATAAAGAAACATTTTAAATAGTTAAACGGATTTATAAAATGTAAAAGAGTCGCCAGCCAATTTAAGGATATCGACAAACCGTAGAATAAGAAAAGACTCCGGTCTACGAAGCCGAATTCTAGATTCGGGGGTAAGGTTACGAATTCGAGAGTTATAAGAACTCTCGAATCCGCCTGTTATAAAACAGACTCTATTAAAATCAACATTGAAAAGAAAGAGAGCGGGGAGAAGGTTGATTAATTTCGCGAAATTATTATTCGAATCATGCAATATAAAACAATGCGGTTTTCATTTTACAAAATATGTACAAGCACGAAATTAAATAAATAAAGGATTACATGATTAAATACAAGTAAATAAAGAAATCGAACCTCGTCTAAGGTGTTGCGATGATGACTTTGATCCCTTAAGTTGCCCCTTGACTTGAAGCTTGGATGAAGTATTGTGAGTGGTTTAGAAGGGTGGTGCATGGTTGATAATATGGATATGATAAGTGTGATTATGAAGAGATTAGAGATGAATGTGGATGATGAAATTTTGAGAGAGTGGAAGTATAATATGGGAATAATAAATGGGAGTATAGTAAGAGTATTTTGGGGAGAGTTGTAGATGAGAATTGTTGATGAAATGAAGGTGGAATGGAGGGGGTATTTATAGGTGAAGGGTGAAGAGCTTTGGAGGGAATCCATGGGGAGCATACCCTACAAATCAAGCCATTGAAGACCAAAACCTAGGCGGGTTTTGGGTGGTCAAGGGGAAAAGTCAATCATGTGGGCAAAAATCAAGGGATCATGCATGCATGCAGATTTTGGCGCCAGAATGCTTAAAACCTAGGCGGGTTATATGAATTATGATGTATCCCAGCCAGAGGACCTTTGCTCAGCAGGCTGAGAAACATCAAATAAAACATAGGACACGCATTTGAACGACAACAGCAGGGTAAATGGGATTCAAGCAGCAGCAAATAGATGAACCCCAACTAGAATCGAACGAATTTCGATTTAGCTAGAACATCAAGGAGGTTTATCTGCTCGAATCTAGCAACAACACAACCCAGAATGCTCAATCGACACCAAGGAACAAAAACAAAGGAAAAATGAAGGATAGAAACAAGTGAGTACCGATCACAACAGACACACTATGACCGATTCACACAAGGGCAACCTTAATCCAATCCTTACTTACAAACACACCTTCTAAGGATCAAATCAAGTCCTACCTATTCACCACTTGATTGCCAAATCAAGATACTGGGTAGAATTTTGAGAGTTGTTAGATACTCACAAACAAAGCAAGCTCAAGGCTCTACTATTTCATCAATTCACTGTTCCCCGAAGAACATTAAAGAGGGGGTATTTAAAACCCATCTGAACTCTAATTAAGAGTTCCTTGAGCAAAAAGAAAATGTCCTAATCATGCTTAATTAGACTAATTACATCAAAATTAAGCTATAACAAAAATAGGAAGCTTCTAGATCATTTGGAGGACTAATAAAAGCATCACACATGGCATCTTCATGAAGCTTCTAGAACAATTGGAAGGTACTAGAAACATCACACATGGCGCTTTCTTATTTGAGCATCATCCTTCACATGGATACCAAATCCGTAATTGATAAGGCTTGTGTGTTTCTTCCTTTAGTAGTGAATGGCCTTGAGTGTCTAATTTCCCAGCAAATTCAAGATGAAGGTCCTCATGCTTATATCAGATTGCATAGAAGGCTAATGACCTTCAAATGGAACAACCCTTGGCATTTAGGAAAGCTTAGTAATAAACTTCCTTGACGTCCAAAGAGAAGAGAAACACAAACCAAGTTGAAAATAACAACTGGCTCCAGGCCAGATAAACGTCCTCAATGTATTCCCCGATTGAAATAGACGTGCTGAATATAAATGTCCTTCAGCTGACTTATTCTTAGGCACAAAATGAAGGTTAGGCCTCAATCAAAGGTGAGGTATTGAGACAGTAAAGATGAACTTGTATATGGTGAATGTCCTTCAGTATCATCAAGGTCCATCAGGGATTCACGAATTACCTCTAAGCATGCTGGCATGAAATGAGGTTGCGAGGGTTGATTTCTATCATTCCCCCTAAGTTGAGAAAGTTTGACCTCAAACTTGGAAGGTCCTCTGCCTCAGGACAATATGGTCTCAAATGAGCTACATGGAAGGTTGCACTTCCTCCAAGTTCATCCGAAAAATCAACTTGCAAGCATTGTCTTTGATAGGCCGCAAGTGCACGGGTGAAATTGTAGCATAAATTAAGGTTGTTCCCACAGGGACTTTTCCTTTCAACGCACTGAACTAGCCTCCTAGTTGATCGCTAAGTCGATCCGTTTTTGGTTTGTAGTAACTAATTCTAAATCTAATCACAATCAAGAACTAAACAAACTAATATTAACAAAACTATTCTGATTTAATCTAGGAAAAGGGACGTTCAAGGGATCAAACCTAAGTCAAATAACGAATCAATGATGTGGATTGAACTTTCATTTCATTAATTTGCACAATCAAGGTTCGATAATAGCATAAAACACTTCATAATGAGATTTTGTCACTAGAGCGAATTGCCAAGACTAACCAAGCACCTACTTTCGTGGTTATTTTGATTTGGTTAAGGTTAAAGTTCTAATTATCTCAAGAACCCTAGTTAAAACTTCTATGTCTAGATAATTTTAACTAGTTTAATCTAGGATTTCGGGTAATCAAACTTCTCCTTTCGGTACTTCATCCAACAACCTATTAACATGCAATTGGTGATCAAGCAAAAGCAATAACAATTCAATTCAAAGACCAAATAGATTGAAACAAACTAAATTCATGATAATTCAATCCAACAAAGTCAATTCATCAAGCAACTTCAAAGGTTCATCCCCTAAACTAAAAAGAACTACTCACAATTCATGTTTAAAACTACAAAGCAATAGAAATCTATTCTAGAAAGCATATGAAAATCTATGAGAGAATGAGAAAAAAACCAAAGGGAAGAACAATCTTGCTAGGAATCAACTATGGAGAACTTTTGCTCCTCCACTTCAAAATGTATTCAAGATGCTCTTCGATCTTCAATCTTCTCTCAATCTTCAATGGTGGATGGAATATGGATGAATGAAGGATATGATTAGGGCATGGAATGAAAGATGGTGGAATGATGATTGCCTCCATAAACAGCCGGAACCAACATAATATAGGCAAATTGCAACTCAAAACCGCCGAAAATGAAGGGACACGAGAGACACGGACCGTGCTCCATAGTGACACGGACCGTGCCCTGTGCACTACCCGTGTCGCCTCCCGCACAAATTTCTTCGTTACGTCATAGGCACTACTCGTGCCTCCTCCGCACCACCCGCGCATCGCTTTCGTGCCTAGGAGTCCTGTGGGCCATTGTTTGGGTCCTGGGTGATCCAACATCTCACTTCTTGGTCCTTTAAGCTCATAACTTGGATCTACACTTGATTTTTAGCTCGGTTTACATAGATTCTTCACAAATTACCTACAAAACTCACCAAACTCCAAACCAAGCGTAATATGGGAAATTCGGGTATAAAATAATATAATCAAATCAAATATTCCCCAAATTTCTCATCATAACAACCAAGTTTTCATATATACAAGAAGCACTTATCAGTCTCCCACCTTCTCAAGGACCTCAAAGGGACCTTCAACTCTTGGAACCAACTTCCCTTTCCTTTTGGATCGAAATCTATCCTTCTTTAGGTAGATCCAAACAAGATAACCCGACAGAAAACCCATCTTCTTCCTTCTTTTATGGGCCAAATTATTAAACTTAGCTACCTTTTTCCGTACTTGCTTAAATTCATGTTTAGGAGGTAAACCAGGGGGTTTTTCTTCCGGAAACACATAAGGATAGTGTTCCAATGGAGGGGTAAGTAAGGGACGGTTGTTTGAGGGGCTAGGTTTTGTGTTTAGGGCTAGGTGAATAAGGTCCTCATGACCACTAAACTTGGGATGTTCAGTAACCAAAGGGGTAACCAAATTAAACCAGGTTCACAAACCAAATGCTCCTTGGGTATAACAAGATGGAATGGTTTCAAAGGAGTGAGGTAAGTCTTTTTGTGGCTGGATACAAAAGGATAGTCATCGATTCTTCCCTTGTTGAATAGGAAGTTATTTGATATGAGGGGTTTTTGTGGGGCTTTTGGGGCTGTTTTGTGGGATAAGGACAGTGGTGGTTTAAATGGTGGGTTGATGTTAGGATTGATGACGAACCAAGGTTGGTAAGGAGTGTGGAAATCAGTACTTGGCTGTCTCAAGGACCTTGAGGCAGAACAGCTGACAATTTGAGCAAAAGGATATGTGACATAGATGTTTCCCTTACTAAGCATGGTGAAGGTATGACATGACAATGTTTCTCCTTGCACAACTTCCACAGTAAACATCCAAGACATAATCCCCAATATAGAACATATGATCAAGGCCTTAACAACATTCCATACTAATCCACAACAAGAATCATCAAGGCTCACAAAATCAAGATAATATGACTCCACTTTTATTCCACTATCTTGACTGATCCAAAGTCGTATAATCATGATAACCTTCTCAACACAACACCAAAGCACATGCAATTTCACAAAACATGCATTCATGAAACTCCAAAATATTCGCAAGTATGCTCCATTCTTTCCCAACAAAATAATGTAGTAAGGAAATTCTTGAGATCCCATACCTTGACAAAAATATTGAACACCAATTATCTTGAAAAGGATCAGGGCTGGACAATCAACATCATCAATAAAGACAATGATCTCCTCCATTGAACTTGTAGGGGGCTTGATACTCCATTCCTCATACTTTATCTCCTTCGCTTCCTCCTTTTCTGCTTTGGTCTTCTTGTCATCTCCAAGTTCACCCATAGAAGCGACCTTGGTTGGAAATTAACCAACTCAACATTGAAGCCACTGGAATCTTCATTCTCCATTCTCATCCTTGTAGCACCAAAAGTTGACATGATGTTCACAATCACGAACTGAGGTTCAGATTCTGCCAATGTCATTGGCTGACAGAACCCTAAGGTCGTTGACTGGGTCAAGGACAGATAGCCTTCAACCTCCTTATCATAGATGGGATCCTCCAAAAGTTCATTTACACACTCTTCTTCATCAAGATCCTCTACTTCCTCATCATATCTAGGAGTGAGATCTAGATTGACTTCTTCATTCTCCTCCAACTCCTTATAGTCTTCTTCATCTTCATACACATCAAAAATAGGAGGGTGATTAAAATTGACCTCGTGTTCATCCTCGAGTTCATGCTTTTGTTCAATCTCAAGAGAAAAAATGGCCTCAACAACATCTGTCGTATCATTAATCTCTGGTTCATCTCGAATTTGATGTTCATCCTCTTGAACCAAAGGTGGTTCACGTGATTTCCTGGAATTTTAAATAAATTCATACCAATCCATCTCCAATTGTAGCATATTGAGGTCAAGGAGTTGTAACTCACGCTTCAATCTCCTTAATCTCCTTTCCTCCTTCAAAATTTGATCACTCTTTCGAGATGAAGGCTTGTTGAAATCATGGCTGCTGTTTTTTTTTTTTGTTTTTTTTTTTTTGTGACTATGTGTTTGGGATGATTTGGAATGTGTTTAGGCTCAAAGAAATCAGAAACGAATCACAAGATGGTAGCTAGCTCTGATACCAAATTATGATGTATCCCAGCCAGAGGACCTTTGCTCAGCAGGCTGAGAAACGTCAAATAAAACATAGGACACGCATTTGAACCAGAACAGCAGAGTAAATGGGGCTCAAGCAGCAGCAAATAGATGAATCGCAACTAGAATCGAATGAATTTTGATTTATCTAGAACATCAAGGAGGTTTATCTGCTCGAATCCAGCAACAACACAACCCAGAATGCTCAATCGACACCAAGGAACAAAAACAAAGGAAAAATGAAGGATAGAAACAAGTGAGTACCGATCACTACAGACACACCATGACCGATTCTCACAAGGGCAACCTTAATCCAATCCTTAGTTACAGACACACCTTCTAAGGATCAAATCAAGTCCTACCTATTCACCACTTGATTGCCAAATCAAGACACTGGGGTAGAATTTTGAGAGTTGTTAGATACTCACAAGCAAAGCAAGCTCAAGGCTCTACTATTTCATCAATTCACTGTTCCCCGAAGGATATTACAGAGGGGGTATTTAAAACCCAGCTGAACTCTAATTAAGAGTTTCTTGAGAAAAAAGAAAACGTCCTAATCATGCTTAATTAAACTAATTTGGAGGACTAATAAAAGCATCACTCATGGCATCTTCATGAAGCTTCTAGAACAATTGGAAGGTACTAGAAACATCACACATGGCGCTTTCTTATTGGAGCATCATCCTTCACATGGATACCAAATCCGTAATTGTTAAGGCTTGTGTGTTTCTTCCTTTAGTAGTGAATGGCCTTGAGCGTCTAAATTCCCAGCAGATTCAAGATGAAGGTCCTCATTCTTATATCAGATTGCATAGAAGGCTAATGACCTTCAAATGGATCAACCCTTGGCATTTAGGAAAGCTTAGTAATAAACTTCCTTGACGTCCAAAGAGAAGAGAAACACAAACCAAGTTGAAAATAACAACCGGCTCCAGGCCAGATAAACGTCCTCAATGTATGCCCCGATTGAAATAGACGTGCTGAATATAAATGTCCTTCAGCTGACTTATTCTTAGGCACAAAATGAAGGTGAGGCCTTAATCAAAGGTGAGGTATTGAGACAGTAAAGATGACCTTGCATATGGTGAATGACCTTCAGTATCATTAAGGTCCATCTGGGATTCACGAATGACCTCTAAGCATGCTGGCACGAAATGAGGTTGTGAGGGTTGATTTCCATCAAATTATCAGCGCACAGATTGATGACGTGGCTCAAAATGACGTCGCCTGCTCCTCTGCTCAAAACCTAGACGGGTTTTGAGAATTTCTGGGCCAAGGCGCACGACTAGGCCTGTTTTTGCATGGGCTTGTGCATTAAAAGTTAAAACCCACTGGGGTTTTAACAATTAAATGTGGCTAGCTTATTTCCTTCGGGCTCAAATTATTACTCTTTTGGGCCCAATGACCCGTTTATTACTTGGCCAGTCTGACTTGCATATTTTGTTGAGTCCGGATTATATCGGTACAAATTCCGGTGTCTACACTCCGCCATCTCTCCTACACTGATTGAGGGGGAGCCATCTCATTAAGGTCCTCACAACTCAGTTTTGTTTTTCAAACAAAAAGAGGGAGACTGAAGAAACCCACCTCTACTCTAAGGACCTCCGCATATTCACCATTGAGGACCTCTAGCAATAGCAGTATTCTCAGGGCTAAGATTTTGTTTGAAAGGACAAATAAAGGAAGACTCCGAAATACTCTAATTTATTATCAGAACAATCTCCAAGATAATAAGTATTGATTCTGATTTGTATCCTTGTAGAACTTGATTTATATGATAAGAATGAAGTTACTAAAGAAGCAAAGATAGAACATCAAAGTGAATATGGAAAGGATCAAAGATCAATCAAGAAAGGAAAGAATCAAGAGGAGATCGTTGTTGATTGAAGACCTCGACTATAAATACCTCCAACATCTCCTTGTGCAAACCAGTCTATTCCAAGCAAGTAATCGAGTGTAGGAAATCTTGTGAGATTTTTTAGTATAGCCAATGAGTCCTTGGAGAGTTATGTATCCAGTAAGGTACTTCTGGTGAGATGTAACCAAGGACCTTGGTGAGTAACATAGCCAAATATGTTGGTGAGGTGTTAGGTAGCAAAGCCTTGAAGCACAGAGGCATTATGAGGATGATCTCCATTATAATCCTTCATGTTTATCACTGACTCCTCTGTGAGGCCCCTCAACAGAAACTGAATCTCAGTTTCTGTCCGTGTAAGCAGCCTTCAAGCACCTCAACGGCCTTGAACCTGCTGATTAGCTCCCTAACCTCCTCTATTTCTATTGTACCTCAAGCTTATCCAATAAAGAAGTATTATTCAGTTCATTCAAGTTCTGTCAACATTTTTGTGTTTATAAGTGAAGAACTCTGTAATAAACCTATTCAATCCCCCACAAGGGCCTCAACAAGTTGTATCAGAGCAGGTCCACTCAAGAAGAGACTAATCACTCTATAGAAAAGATTACGGGGGATAGTGAAAACAACAAGGTGAGTCACAGACGTTGACATCATGCATTCAGCTATAAGGGTTATTTTATGTCTCTCATCTGGCATAAACTTTGAGGTACTTCTTCTGTAAACCTTTCATTGATCTTACTTACTTGTGGCATGGATTGAGGGGGAGGACCGTCTCTTAGTACTAAGAAGTTTATCAAGTGCTGCAAATTTATAGACGACCTCTAAAATATTCTAGATGTTGTATCATAAGGGAGATTGTTGAAACGCATCTCACCTCTGAGGACCTCCGTCATCTCTCCTGCACTGATTACGGAGGACCCAACTCATTAAGGTCCTAACTACTCAGTTTTGTCTTTCAAGCAAAAAGGGGGAGACTGAAGAAACTCACCTCTGGTCTAAGGACCTCCGCATATTCACCATTGAGGACCTCTACCAACAACAGTATTCTCAGCGGAAAGATTTTGTTTGAAAGGACAAATAAAGGGAGACTCCGGAATACTCTAATTTACTATCAGAATATTCTCCAAGATAATATATATTGATTCTTATTTGTATCCTTGTAGAACTTGATTTATATGATAAGAATGAAGTTTCCAAAAAAACAAAGATAGAAGAACAAAGAGAATATGGAAAGGATCAAAGATCAATCAAGAAAGGAAAGAATCATGAGGAGATCGTTGTTGATTGAAGACCTTGACTATAAATACCTCCAACATCATCTTGTGCAAACCACTCGATTCCAAGCTAGTAATCGAGTGTTGGAAATCTCGTGAGATTTTTTAGTGTAGCCAATGATTCCTTGGAGAGTTATGTAGCCAGTAACGTACTTCTGGTGAGGTGTAACCAACGACCGTGGTGAATAATGTAGCAAAATATGTTGGTGAGGTGTTGTGTAGTAGAGCCTTGAAGCATTAAGGCTTTGTGAGGTTTATCTCCATTGTAATCCTTCATGTTTATCTCCGACTCGTCTGTGAGGCCCCTCAACAGAAACTAAATCTCAATTTATGCCCGTTTAAGCAGCCGTCAAGGACCTCAACGGTCTTGAACCTACTGAGTTCCCTAACCTCCTCTATTTCTATTGTACCACAAGCTTATCCAATAAAGAAGTATTATTAAGTTCATTTAAGTTCTGTCAACATCCTTGTGTGTATAAGTGAAGAACTCTATAACAAACCTACTCAACCCCCCACAAGGGCCTCAACAAGTGGTATTAGAGCAGGTTCACTAAAGAAGAGAGTAATCGCTCTGTAGAAAAGGTCACGGGGGATAGTAAAAGGAACAAGTTGAGTCACAGACGTTGATATCATGCATTCAACTATAAGGGTTATTTCTATGTCTCTCATCTAGCACAAACTTTGAGGTACGTCTTCTATAAACCTTTCTTTGATCTAACTTACTTGTGGCATGAATTGAGGGGGAGGACCCTCTCTTAGTACTAACAAGTTTATCAAGTGCTACAAATTTCTAGACGACCTCTAAAATATTCTAGATGTTGAATCAAGGGGGAGATTGTTGAAACACATCTCACCTCAAAGGACCTCCGCCATCTCTCCTGCACTGATTGTGGGGGATCCAACTCATTAAGGTCCTCACTACTCAGTTTTGTCTTTTAAGCAAAAAAGGGAGAGACTAACGAAACCCACCTCTGGTCTAAGGACCTCCGCATATTCACCATTGAGGACCTCCAACAACAGTAGTATTCTCAGCGCAAAGATTTTATTTGAAAAGACAAATAAAGGAAGTCTCTGGAATACTATAATTTATTATCAGAATATTCTCCAAGATAATATATATTGATTCAGATTTTGTATCCTTGTAGAACATGATTTATATGATAAGAATGAAGTATCCAAAGAAACAAAGATAGAAGATCAAAGCGAATATGGAAGGATCAACGATCAATCGAGAAAGGAAAGATTCAAGAGGAGATCGTTGGTTATTGAAAACCTCGACTATAAATACCTCCAACATCTCCTTGTGCAAACCAGTCGATTCCAAGCAAGTAATCGAGTGTAGGAAATCTCGTGAGATATTTTAGTGTAGCCAATGAGTCCTCGGAGAGTTATATAGCCTGTAAGGTACTTCTAGTGAGGTGAAACCAAGGACCTTGGTGAGTATTGTAGCCAAAACTGTTGGTGAGGTGTTGTGTAGTACAACCCTGAAGCACTAAGGCTTTGCGAGGTTTATCTCCATTGTAATCCTTCATGTTTATCTCTGACTCGTCTGTGAGGCCCCTCAATAGAAACTGAATCTCAGTTTATGTCCGTGTAAGCAGCCTTCAAGGACCTTAATGGTCTTGAACCTGTTGAGTTCCCTAACCTCCTCTATTTCTATTTTACCTCAAGCTTATCCAATAAAGAAGTATTATTTACATCATTCAAGTATCGTCAACATCCTTGTGTTTATAAGTGAAGAACTCTGTAACAAACCTATTTAAGCCCCCCACAAGGGCCTCAACAAGTGGTATCAGAGCATGTCCACTCAAAAAGAGACTAACCGCTCTGTGGAAAATATCACGGGGGATAGTGAACGCCACAAGGTGAGTCACGGACGTTGATATCATGCATTCAACTATGAGGGTTATTTCTATGTCTCTCATCTGGCACAAACTTTGAAGTACATATTCTTTAAACCTTTCATTGATCTAACTAACTTGTGGCGTGAATTTAGGGGGAGGACCCTCTCTTAGTACTAACAAACTTATCAAGTGCTGCAGATTTCTAGACGACCTCTAAAATATTGTAGATGTTGTATCAATGGGGAGATTGTGAAAACGCATCTCGCCTCTGAGGACCTCCGCCATCTCTCCTACACTGATTGAGGGGGAGCCAACTCATTAAGGTCCTCACAACTCAGTTTTGTTATTCAAACAAAAAGGGGGAGACTAAAGAAACCCACCTCTGCTCTAAGGAACTCTGCATATTCACCATTGAGGACCTCTAGCAATAGCTGTATTTTCAGCGCAAAGATTTTGTTTGAAAGGACAAATAAAGGAAGACTCTGGAATACTCTAATTTATTATCAGAACAATCTCCAAAATAATAAATATTGATTCTGATTTGTATCCATGTAGAACTTGATTTATATGATAAGAATGAAGTTTCCAAAGAAGCAAAGATAGAAGGTCAATGTGAATATGGAAAGGATCAAAGATCAATAAAGAAAGGAAAGAATCAAGAGGAGATCGTTGCTGATTGAAGACCTCGACTATAAATACCTCCAACATCTCCTTGTGCAAACCAGTCAATTCCAAGCAAGTAATCGAGTGTAGTAAATCTCGTGAGATTTTTTAGTGTAGCCAATGAGTCCTTGGAGAGTTATTTAGCCTGTAAGGTACTTCTGGTGAGGTGAAACCAAGGACCTTCGTGAGTATTGTAGCCAAAAATGTTTGTGAGGTGTTGTTAGCAGAGCCTTGAAGCACTAAGGCTTTGTGAGGTTTACCTCCATTGTAATCCTTCATGTTTATCTCTGCCTCGTCTGTGAGGCCCCTCAACAGAAACTGAATCTCAGTTTCTGTCCGTGTAAGCAGCCTTCAAGGACCTCAATGGTCATGAACCTGTTGAGTTCCCTAACCTCCTCTATTTCTATTGTACCTCAAGCTTATCTAATAAAGAAGTATTATTTAGTTCATTCAAGTGTCGTCAACATCCTTGTGTTTATAAGAGAAGAACCCTGTAACAAACCTATTCAACCCGCCACAAGGGCCTCAACAAGTTTTATCAGAGCAGGTCCACTCAAAAAGAGACTAAATGCTCTGTTGAAAATATCACGGGGGATAGTGCAACAAGGTCAGTCACGGACGTTGATATCATGCATTCAGCTATTAGGGTTATTTCTATGTCTCTCATCTGGCACAAACTTTGCAGTAAATCTTCTGTAAACCTTTCATTGATCTAACGTACTTGTGGCATGAATTTAGGGGGAGGACCCTCTCTTAGTACTAACAAGTTTATCAAGTGCTGCAAATTTCTAGACGACCTCTAAAATATTCTAGATGTTGTATCAAGGGGGAGATTGTGAAAACGCATCTCACCTTTGAGGACCTCCGCCATCTCTCCTGCACTGATTGAGGGGGAGCCAACTCATTAAGGTCCTCACAACTCAGTTTTGTCTTTCAAACAAAAAGGGGGAGACTAAAGAAACCCACCTCTACTCTAAGGACCTCTGCATTTTTACATTTGAGGACCTCTAGCAATAGCAGTATTCTCAACGCAAAGATTTTGTTGGAAAGGACAAATAAAGGAAGACTCCGGAATACTCTAATTTATTATCAGAACAATCTCCAAGATAATAAATATTGATTCTGTTTTGTATCCTTGTAGAACTTGATTTATATGATAAGAATGAAGTTTCCAAAGAAGCAAAGGTAGAATATCAAAGTGAATATAGAAAGGATCAAAGATCAAAAAAGAAAGGAAAGAATCAAGAGGAGATCGTTGCTGATTGAAGACCTCGACTATAAATACCTCCAACATCTCCTTGTGCAAACCAGTCTATTCCAAGCAAGTAATCGAGTGTAGGAAATCTCGTGAGATTTTTTAGTATAGCCAATGAGTCCTTTGAGAGTTATGTACCCAGTAAGGTACTTTGGGTGAGGTGTAACCAAGGACCTTGGTGAGTAATGTAGCTAAATATTTTGATGAGGTTTTGTGTTGGCAAGCCTTGAAGCATTAAGGATTTGTGAGGTTGATCTCCATTGTAAACCTTCATCTTTATCTCTGACTCATTTGTGAGGCCCATCAACAGAAACTGAATCTCAGTTTCTGTCCGTGAAAGCAACCTTCAAGGACCTCAATGGTCTTGAACCTGCTGATTAGTTCCCTAACCTCCTCTATTTCAATTGTACCTCAAGTTTATCCAATAAAGAAGTATTATTCAATTCATTCAAATGCTATCAACATCATTGTGTTTATAAGTGAAGAACTCGGGTAATAAACCTATTCAACCCCCCACAAGGGCCTCAACATAAAGGTATGTATACAATAACTAAATTTGATAAATTAACTAAACGTAAGTGCTAAGAAGGAAATTCATCGTTCTTATGAACAAAGTGCAAAATTTCTATGTACAGGTCATCATGTGCTTGCGATAATATATTGTAGGTGTAGATGTATTCTTGATATCAAGCGCTTACACGACGACCAGCAAGGAATCACGGGATTGATTTCCTCGTCGTTCGTTCAATAAGTGATTGTTATCAAGAGTGCGTCAACACTTGCATGATGGAGGTCCTCCATCAGAGGTTCCAAGTCCAGAGCCAGTAGGAGCAACCACGACCTCATCAACACCAGCATCAAGGTTATCATCATCATCATCATCCAACACTGACATCCAGGAATGCTATATGCTGGTCCAACAATTCATGAGGTCATTCAACTACACCTGCCAGCCAGTGAGGTCGTTTATCAACTCCATATTTCTGGAATGAGGACCTAACCCGCCTTTTAAAGACTCACTTTAGAGCCGTTGAGGTCCTTCCAGCTCATTGAAGATATTTCTCATTTTTCCAGCCCTGAGGTCCTTAGTGAAGACATCACTGCTTTACTATTGAGGATATTCCAGTTTCGTGAGGTGATCTTGCATCTTTGTTGAGGTCCTCCATGAAGACTTCATTTCCAAGCCGTTGAGGTCTTTTCCAACTCGTGAGGTGAACTATCAGTTATGTAATAATGAAAACGCGTTTGTTGTCTTTCTTTTCTTTTATTTTGATGTAATCCAGCTCAAGTAGCTTATTAAGGAAGTTAAGTAAGTTTAATGCTTAATTAGGAAGTTTCTTGGGAAAGGGGAGACTCTAATTAGTTAGCTTATACCCTAAGTATATATGCTTTGTAATTGGCAGTTTGAGGTCATTATCAAATCAGTGATTGCAATAGCATTTTGAGTGCCTTGATTGAGCCTCTTGTTTGTGAGTGACATTAAACTCTCATCCTGGGTTAATTCTACTTTAGTATCAAGGATTTGGCAATCCTTGTGGTGCGTGTAGAGCTTGGTGACTTCAATGGTAGTGTGTCTGTATCCATTGAGGTAATTGAGTCCTTTTCCCTTGATGTTCTAGCTGTAGTGTGCCTGTATTAGCTCGAGCTCAAGCTTATCTTTCAATTACTGTTTGATTGCTTATTTTTGTCAATCCGATCATATTTGAGTCCTTTTCAATTAATGTTTAAGGAAGAAGAAGAGGAGAATCCTTTTAGTGAAACTAGGAGAGGAGGTAGAAGACCTAGATATCACATGAGAAGGAGGCATGTTAGGAAGTCAGCTAGGATTAGTATAGATGAGTCCAAGAGTAGGAGTCATAGGGAAGAAGGGAGGGAAAATAGGAGAGTTGAGAAGTTGAATTTCAAGATAGAAATTCCTGAGTATGGAGGAGAGTTGGAACCTGATGTATTTTTCGATTGGTTGCAAACTGTGGAGAGGGTGTTTGATTTGAAGGAAGTATCTGCGGAGAATAAGGTGAAGTTGGTTGCATTGAAGTTGAAGAAGTATGCATCTACATGGTGGAATAACTTGCAAAGAAGGAGAGAGGAGATAGGTGACGCTAAGGTCAGTACATGGGTTGAAATGAGGCAAAAGCTCAAGGAGAGGTTCCTACCTGAAAACTACATGAAGAAGAATTATTCTAAGCTTCAACACTTGGTCGAGGGAAGCAAATCTGTTGAGGACTACACCAAGGAGTTTGAACATCTACTGTGGAAGTGTAAAATGATGGAGAATGAAGTTCAAACCTATGTGAGGTATCTTGTAGGATTGAATGATAACATCAAAAATGTTGTTGAGCTGCAGGTGAATAATTCACTTGATGAGCTGAGTTCTTTGGTTCATAAGGTGGACCAACAGAAGAAGGCCCAAAGGAAGGAGTATGGAAGCAAGTACTAAGCCAAAGCCTATCCTCAAACCAAATCAGACCACTATACCAAATCTTACAACCTACCTCAAAGAATATCCATCCCAACAACCTCAAACCAGATATTCAACCCTTAAACCACCTCAAACACAATCCCAAAATCCCCCACAAAGAACCCTAGTCCCTGCTAGTCGAGCATTCCGTGAGAGGAGTTGTTTTAGATGTCAAGGTCTTGGATACGTAGCATCTGAATGTCCCAATAGAAGAGCAGTCACTTTGGCAGAATATCAAGTGGTATTATTTGTTGATCCTGAGTCAGTTGTTGAGGAGGAACAGTTTGATGAACCTCAAGGAGATCCTGTATATGATGAAGAGGAAGTTGAAGCCAGTCCAGATGAAGGTGAACTGTTGGTGATAAGGAGGATCCTTAGTAATTCTCTAATTGAGGAGGAAGCTGAGCAGAGGGAGATTATTTTTCACACTATGTGCATAGTTCTTGGGAAGATATGTTCCTTTATTGATGGAGGTAGCTGTACCAATGCAGCATCAGAAACCATGGTGAAAAAGCTTAATTTGCCAACTTGTCCTCACCCAGCACCTTACACTATCCAATGATTGAGTCAAAGTAAAGGTATCAAAATCTCATCTAGATGCCTTGCGAACTTTTCAATTGGTCCAGTTTATAAAGATGAAGTTTGGTGTGATGTTATACCTATGAATGCTTATCATTTGTTGTTGGGAAGACGTTGGTTGTTTGATTGATCTGTTAGCTATGATGGAAGAGCGAATACCTATTCCCTTAACCTAAACCACAAAAAGATTGCCCTTACCCCACTTAAACCGTGCCAGCTCACAAAAATAACCAAGAACCTCATTGTTGAACCATTCCTTGATGTGATTTTGCCTGCTGAATACCATGAGTTCAATGAACAGAGAGAGTTTCGTTTGCTTGATACTAATGAAGAACCAGCCTCACAAAATGAACCAGCCTCACAAAATGACCATCCTTTATTCCAACCCATCCTAAGCCAATACCAACATGTTTTCCCAGAAGAGATGCCATCAAGTTTACCCCCTAAGAGAGACATCCATCATAAGATTGACCTCATCCCAGGATCTATCTTACCCAATAAACCTGCATATAAAATGACCGCAGCAGAAACCAATGAGATCCAAAGACAAGTTGAAGAGTTGTTGGAGAAAGGAATTATTAGAGAGAGCTTGAGCCCTTGTGCAGTGCCAGCATTATTGGTTCCTATGAAAGATGGAAGTCAAAGGATGTGTATTGATTGTAGAGCCATCAATAAGATCACTATCAAGTGTAGATATCCTATTCCAAGGCTTGAGGATATGCTTGATGAGCTCCATCACTCAACTATTTTTTTTAAAGATTAATTTGCGAAGTGAATATTATCATATTAGAATTTATGAGGGAGATGAGTGGAAGACAACCTTTAAGACTACTAAGGGAGGTCTGTATGAATTGCTTGTCATGCCTTTTGGTTTGACAAATGCACCATCTACATTTATGAGACTTATGAACAAAGTCCTAAAGCCTTTGTTTGGGAACTGTGTTGTAGTTTATTTTGATGACATACTCGTTTATAGCCAATCTGAAATGGAGCATGTTAAACACTTGAGGAGTGTTATGGAGATCTTGAGTAGAGAGCAGTTGTATGGGAACCTCAAGAAATGTCAATTCTTCACCAGCCAGGTCACATTCTTTGGCTATATTGTGACATCAGAAGGAATTCAAGTAGATGAGGAAAAGGTCAAATCAATTAAAGAATGGCCTATTCCTACATCCATCCAGCAGATTAGGAGTTTTCATGGTTTAGCATCTTTCTACAAAAGGTTTGTGAGGCATTTCAGCACTATTCTAGCTCCTATGACAAAATTAGTGAAGGGGAAGAGTTTTTCTTGGACACCAGGTGCACAGAAAGGTTTTGAGGACGTTAAGAGACAGTTAACCTCAGCACCAGTTCTGGCATTACCTTGCTTTGCCAAAGTCTTTGAAGCGGAATGTGATGCCTCAGGCATGGGCATTGGAGCAGTGTTGACTTAAGAGGGAAAACCAGTTGCTTATTTTAGTGAGAAACTCAATGAGGCCAAGAGGAAATACAGTACATATGATAAGGAGTTCTATGCCGTCATTAGAGCTTTATAACATTGGAGGCATTATCTTATTGGAGTTGAATTTATTTTGGACAGTGATCATGAGGCCCTCAAATTCATTCGGGGACAGCATAAACTCAACACTAGGCATTCTACTTGGGTGGAGTTCATGTAACAATTTCATTTTATGATCCATCATAAATCTGGGAAGCTTAACAAAGGAGCTGATGCATTGTCCAAGAGATATTTTTTGTTGTAAGTTCTGGATGCAAGAGTGCTTGTTTTTGAACAGTTGAAAGCTTTGTAAGAGAATGATGAAGATTTTGGAGAGTTGTACCAGAAGTGCATGGGACATCCTCAAAGTCTATATCAGATAGAGTACGAATTTCTCTTCAAGGGAACCAGGTTATGTATTATACGGAGCAACTTTAGAGAGTTATTGATTTCTGAAATTCATAGAGGTTGCTTAGCATGTCATTTTGGCATTGAGAAAACCCTTCTCATGCTAAAGGAACATTATTGTTGGCCTAAGATGAGGAGAGATGTTGAACATTGGGTCAGGAGGTGTGCAACTTGTCTGCTAGCAAAGAGCCATAGCTTACCTCAAGGGCTATAAACACCTTTGCTAGTCCCAAACAGTCCTTGGGAGGACATCAACCTAGACTTCATTATTGGTCTACCTAGAACTCAAAGAGGAAAATATTCAATCATGGTAGTTGTGGACAGATTTAGTAAAATGGCTCACTTCATTGCATGCCATACCACTTATGATGTTGTCAGGGTGGCTGAATTGTATTTCCAGGAGGTAGGAGACTTCATGGAGTTCCCAAGAGCATGGTTTCAGATAGGGATGTCAAGTTCCTAAGTCGTTTTTGGGTAACTCTTTGGAATACATTGGCGACTCAATTGAAGTATAGCACCACTTGTCATCCTCAAACAGATAGACAAACAGAGGTCACAAACAGGACACTTGGAACACTATTAAGGTCATTTATAAACAGAAACAAAACAGGATGGGACACTCTTGATGGAGGTCCTCCATCAGAAGATAAGAGTCCAGAGCCAAGTGAACTAGAGCCAACATCAGGAGCAACAACGACCTCACCATCACCAACTCCAAGGCCATCATCAACAACATCAAACACTGACATCCAAGAGTGTTTTATGATGGTCCAGCAAGTCATGAGGTCGTCCAACAACAGCAACATCATCATCAGCAACAACCAATCAGTGAGGTTACTTCTTAATTCCATATCTTTGGATTGAGGTCCTCACCAGTACTTTGAAGACTTCACTTTAGAGCTTTTGAGGATTTTCCAGCTCAGTGGAGATATTTTGTCAGTTACCAGTTCTGAAGGAGTCCATTGATGAGAAGGGGCTGGGGAAAGCTTGAACCCAATTCCTATAGTGATGAATATAAGCGCAATTGAAATTCCCGGGGAGTTATACATTTGTCTATTGATAAGACCATTCACTATTTCTTGAAGCTCGATCTCTCCCCCGGATGAACCATATAGCCAAGAGAAACCATGAACCAGAATAGAAGAGCTTGCCCCACCCATGAGTAAATATTTCGTAGTAGCCTCATTAGACCGTACATCTTTCTTGGTATATCCATATAATAGGTAGGAGCATAAACTGAAACATTCTGGAGCTACAAAGATAGTTATTAAATCGTTAGCACCGTCTATGAAGACATCTTCTGAACTGTTAAGGATATTCCAGTTCTGTGAGGTGATCCTACATTGAGGTCCTCCATGAAGACTTTATTTCCAAGCTGTTGAGGTCATTTCCATCTTGTGAGGTGAACTAACTGTTTTGTAATAATGGGACGCGTTTCGTTGTCTTTATTTTATTTTATTTTGATGTAATCCAGTTTGTAATGAGCCTTAATTAGCTTATTAAGTTAGTTAAGTAGCTTAATGCTTAATTAGGAAGTTTCTTGAGCAAGGGGAAACCCTTAATCAGCTAGCTCAACCCTAGCTTTATATACATTGTAATCGGCAGCTTGAGGTCATTAACCAGTGATATTCAATAACATTTTGAGTGCCTTGTTGAGCCTCTTGTTTGTGAGTGACGTTAAAGTCTCATCCTTGGTTAATTCTACTTCAGTATCAAGGATTTGGAAATCCTTGTGGTGCGTGTAGAGCTTGGTAATCTCGATGGTGGTGTGCCTGTATCCATTAAGGTCATCGAGTCCATTGTCCTTGAAGTTCTAGTTGTGGTGTGCCTGTATCAGCTCGAGCCTCAAGCCTATCTTCATTTACTGTTTGATTGTAAGTTTGTTCATCAGATCATCATTTCATCATCATCCATTTGTTCATTGGTGTTCGTGCTCTGTTTTAGAGGAAGTTGTAGTTGATTTTCTGTGTGTGGTCTATTTTGGGTGTGTTTGTGCTTGACTCTCCGTTGTGAGGCCAGAATCTGTATGTTGTGTGTTAATGTGGTGTACTATGAGGTCATTACTCTGATCTTAGCGACCTTGCATACATCATAATTGGTATCAGAGGAGTTTCATCATAATTGGTATTAATTTTATTAGCGACAGAAATACCCTTATTCTTCTTCTTCCCATTCTTTTTTCTGAAACTTTTATTTTTCATTCCAAAATTAAAACTTCCCGATTATCATTATGAGCATTGTTGATGGGTTATGTTCTAGTGTGCAAATTCAGCATTGGCCTTGCACTTGCATCAAGAAATCTATCTACTTTATTCACTATCTGCAGTTCAAATCCTCCATTACCAAGTAGCACCCTAGAATCGTACAACCATGGCGGCCTCCGCAACACACGCCAAAATGCTCAGCTTCACCAGCACCTGCAACAACCAGCTTTCAGCCTTCCTCAACTCCAAGTGGGCGGTGGCTTCTAGAAGATTCCCGAAGGGCGCCCATGTACTGCTGGTGATGAGTGAGAAGGTAGTGGGGATCGATAATGATCAGAGTTGTAATGAAAAAAAATGCTTTTGAGCTCCATTAATGGAGATGGAGAAGAAGGGAAAGAAGAGGAATAAGGGTATTTCAGTCACTTAATAAAATTAAGGGTACCTCGAAATGAGTTTTTAAAAAGTTGGGTACCGAAAAATAGTTTCCCCAAATATTGGAGTACCTCCGAATAATTTTTTTTAATATAAACCATTATAATGTAAAAGGTACTCTTCCAACTTTGATGAGTTCATCGTAATCCAACTCTTAACCTTTTTTCTTTTGGTGGGTAGATTAATAGTAAGGTTTGTAACTTTAGGTAAGTTAATATATGTAACTTTTAGTGTTGGCAAAAAATTGAGTTCGGGTCAAATTCGATCAACATAAAAATTCGGATGATAAATTGATGTCCGATCTCGGTTGGTTTTGGTCGGACAATTCGAATCAGGTCAAAATCGGGTTTGACCAATAGAAAAAAGAGAAATAATGTGTCTGAATATTCATTCTATGTGTAAATAAAAGTAATTTGTAAAAAGAATGTATAAAAGTTGAAATAAATTTTAAGTAAAAGTAAGTAAACTTGATAAATCAACTAAAATTTTGTAGGTATAACATATCAACAATTTACCTAAGCAAATAACAAGAAACCTTTTAAATCTATACATCTAAACTTCCTTATAAAAAGAGCTAAACCTTGTAGTGTCCCAAATATTGAATTCCATTTATACCCCTGCCTTGGCATGTTAATTTACGTTCATATCCTTGCCTTGAAACGTGTTTTACTCCTGAATTGCAAGTCCCATACGTGTTACACTTCTACTCTCAGATTTTCTCCTTCTCTCTCGTCGGTCAGGGTTTTCTCTCAACCAGTAAGCAGCAAGTCAGCACCCTCTTTCTCTATAACTCTTTCCTCGGTCTCACTCTTTGTTCTCGATGCGAATTTCCTCAAGCCTTAGAAGTACGTCTTGGTTTCACAATAGCTTTTCGAGTCAAGTAAGTTTCTTCATTTCCAATCCTCACACGATCACACACTAAACCCTAAAAGTTCACAATTCTCTGGATCAGAATTCATAATACAAGTATGGTGATACGAGATTCACCGAATTAAATTATAAAAGTTTCGATTTTTATCCAATCTAGAGTTTACTCTGATTACTTTGGAGTCTGCATGTCGAGCAGGATCAAGTCCGTTCGCTGAGTTTCATCGAGCTGCCAATCATCAACCCAAACATATCATGCAGTCTTACCAGAATTGTGTAATGCACATTTTTGAGCAAGTTTAATCTCGTCTTACTTTTTTTTCTTTACCAATTTATTGCTTCATTGTCTCTGTTTTCCTAAAGCATGAATATGTGTTTTTCATCGATCATGTTGAATCTTTGTTTTACTAGACGTTGCAAATGTAAATTAGTTTGCTGTGTTATGACTGTTGGTAGGATTAGGGGCTCTTGTTGATTTCTGACTTTCTGATGAAAAAGTGTTACTTTTTTCATCAGGAAATGCTTGTCCAGATAAAATGAAACTTTTTGATCAGAAAAGGTATCTTTCAAATAAGTAAATGATTTTTTAGATCAGAAAAATACTATTTTAAGATAAAAAAAAGTCCTTTGCATTGGAGGGATGGGAAGTTGTTAATGCATAAACATAGAGAGACTGATTTTGTGAGATCCTAGATTGTAAACCGATAACTGCATATTTTGATCGTTCAAAAATGAATGTTGAGAATTCTTCGGCCGATTCTGTATTCCACCCCCTCTTTTCTGTGGTTTATGAAATATTTGACAGATAGACATCCTTAATTCACCATTATCCGCTCCCTTTTTAGGGTTTAACATTACATTTTAGGATCAATTAGCGCTGTCTGCAAACTTTACTTCTGTCTCTTTTCAGTTATTTTTGTTTAGAGGTGTTGAAGCTTAAGAGTATGTAGATGATAATGTTCTCCAATTCTGAAAAATTTTGCAGCAAGGGTTATCATTGACAGAGAAACAAACAGATCTAGAGGATTTGTCTTTGTAATATTTGCATCAACTGAAGAGGCTTCCAGTGCTATTCAGGCCATGGCTAGGCAGGTATTGCTGGATTTGTTTGTTTCTGTTTCTTAACTTACTTTGATTTGAAGCAGTTGCGTGTTGTAGTTTAATTGGTTTGGTTTAGAAGGCAACGGCAAACTTACCATAAAATCCTGGGATGACTTTTGCTGTAAACAGTTTAAACTTGTTGTCACTTAAGTACTTAATTGTGATAGCATTAGCTTCAAACTAAACATTTTCTGAAGCCTTGGTTTGTGAGAGAAGCAGTTTTTTTTTCTTTTCTGCTCTGATCCATTATATCTAAAGCTTTGAAAAGTTCTATCATGCTCTTTTAATAGTCTCTGAAAACTACATATTTATAATTATCCAATTGAGACCCTACCTCACTGGAAATAATTGTCTTTGCTATTATCTCAATACCCTTGTATACCTCCTGAAGAGTACTTGTGTTCATTTCATGGCAAATGTAATATATCAAGCAAGTCTCTCCATTAATGTTTTGCAAATGTTGAGTGTGATATGGAAATAAAATCATTGTGTAAAAAGGAGACATATATGTGTGATAAGAAATCACTGCCTGAGTTTGAATTTCTTGGTTGGTTTCGTTGTTTGTTAGTTGTCACTTTGGGGACGTTGCAATCATTCTGTGAAATCTTCTGTCCTTCATCACGGTTGTTTGGTCACTCTTTAACCTGCATTTGTATATGTCCCTGTTCAGGTTTGTGAGAAATGGAAATTATCAGGAACTCTTGACTTGAAAGCTTTGTCATCTTCAAATTATTATAGTAGAATAATATGCTCTGATCAATCAGTATATTGGTCCGTCCATCTATGGTGGTGGTAAATTTTAGATACCAAAGATATGTGAATGCTAAATAAATTCTTTGTCTCCAAGGGCAGAGTGTCAGCCAAACTGTTGTCAATATCAATTGTAAAGCAGTATCTAACATCTCCGTTAGCAAGCCGATCTATGTGTGTGTTGATATAACCATTGGTATCTCTTCCATTTCTGCTTTTATGTCATACTTTGCTGCAAATTCTAGCCTCTTGTGTGCCTTCTTAATTGCTTGTGAACTTAGAGGGAAGTAGTCTTGACCTCTTAATTTGATACCTTTATCTATATGAAAGCAATTTTCAGATTAGAAAATAATTTAGATATGGAAGTATTTTCCCATATTAGAAAATACAATTTTTTATCAGCAGATGTTAGTTTTAGAATAGAACATTTTTCCAAGCATTTTTATGTCTAAAAAAACAATTTTTTGAATGAAAATACTACTTTGCTGGTTAGAAAGTTGCAATTTTCAGAGAAACATTTGCATCCCAGAGTTGTCTACCAAAGACATACAAATGATTTTTCTTAATGCTATTAATTTGAGACCAATGGAAGATAGTAGCAATGCACAATATAGTTCTCATATTTTCTTGTGTGGCTTTGTTTAAAGTACAACTAATGCTTCTGCATTTTTCTTCCTCTAAATTATATGTCTCACAGGAGCACTAGGAGCAAAATATAAACAACATGATCGGGAGGTAAAATGGATGGAAAAGTCCAAAAGGTAACCTCAATGACTTTTTTAATGCTCCTTTTTTAGTCAAGGCTACTTACTAAGCATTTAGCAAGTTTTAACATGTAAAATATGTTGTTTTTGCCCTTATGCAACTTACTTAAATTTTGCCAAATGTAGTTCTTGGTGACCTCAGCAGAGCTGTTAGTAGTCAGAAATTGACTACCCACGACACCCTTGTCGATCGAAGCCAGTAAAGGAAATTTTGTTTGCCTCGCATCTTCATTTATCTCCCATCTCTATGCCCTTTAACTCTCTCTCTCTTTGTCTCCTTTCATAGATTGGATTTACTGATGCAACTTTGATCAATTCACCATTTAAAGTAAGTTTTCTCTCAAGACATTTATCTTGCTTCAGTTTTTGCTTTAGTTTTTTGGTAAATTGTTAGAGGTGAATCTTATCTATTAATGAAAATGGTGCTCCAAATCTATCACTGTGATCATTTTTGAAAAGATAACATTAATTTTCTACTATAACTGTTTCTGAGTGGACCTCATCGCCTTCTAGAAATAGCAATTGTTGATGTCCTACTTTAACTTAGGAAGATTTAAGATAAATAATTTGATATTACTTAGGGGAGATTATAGGTAGATGCATCTTTTAACTCTGGTTCCTTGACAGTATTGTCAAATTAAGTATGTGGTTACCTATGGGCACCAATCAAAAAAAAAAAACAAATGGTAAGTAATAGCTATTGAAATTATGAAGCCCAAGGAAATGAGTATAACTGTTGGGTTCATTATCCCATTTGACCTTCTCTTAATTGGTTTTGCATCTATTCAGAAGCTTTTGACATGCTAAGTGGTTAGTGTGTATATTATATTTATCACTCTTTTCTATTGTTGTCCATTTTTATAACTCAGAGTTTCCTCTAACATTTGCTAAAGCCCAGAGGGTGCCTTATTTTTTTGTTCTCTTTAAAGGGTGCCTTATTATATACAGATTTTGTCTGTAGTGCACATGCTCATACTTGCAAAATAATTACTTGGTTGGACAGATGCCTGCGAGCTTGTAAGTCTTACTAGATTTCAAGTTTTATAAGTCTTCATCTTTCCTTTGTTGTCAATACTAGGTATATGTAACTGGTTGGATAACTTGCTGCTATCAATTTTTGTCTTTCTATATCTGAAAGTCAGACATCATTTGCATTGTCTGTGTCGTTCAAACTCTAAGGTGGGGAGTTTTCATGCCATAAACCCTAGATATTGTTTTCTAAGACAACTTATTGTGAATATTGCTAGGTTGGTAACTTGCTAATGTGCTATTTTATGCTAACTAATCACTTAGTTGGTAGTCCCTGTGGGTAGGTTTCTTTGAAATTACAAAGGTGTAATCCTGAAAAGTATGACTGGAAAAAATTGGTTTTGTGCTAATTACAAATGTGATATTGATATTCAATATCGCGAGCTTTTTGTGGGTCATCTCTAACACTGGTGCTGCTATAGGTTCATCTTATGTATGAGGATGGATACCTTGTTGATGCCAAGTATATTAGAAGGAAAGTGATTGATAGGTTGTGTGTGACATATATAACACTAAGCTGGTAGAAAAATACTTCACATATGATGGGGAAAAGACACTTCACAGTTGGGAGCTCTCCCTTGTAGCAAGCCAAAAATTATTCTTTGATGGCATGTATGTTCAGCGAGGTAAAGAACGAACAAGAGTCATTGTTGGCAGAATTTTGTATTGACCTTTTCTTTAACTGGCATTGACCTTACACCATTTCTATGTATTGAGAGTGCAGAATAAACAACAATGTGCCTTGATGCTCATGGGAATTGTCATGCCGATGGAGTTGAAGCATGTCATGCGTAGTGAAGAAAATGAAAATGGTCAAGAAGATATGAGGAATTGTAGATATAATACTGTGGTGTTGCGCACATTAATATGAGTTGTATTTCTCTGTTTCAATGTGATCAACAGTTATGATTGTCGGGTCAGCGCGTGCGAAGCACGCGCGGGCCAGACTAGTTACTATAAAAGAGCACAAGGATTCAATTGTCCCAAAGTTGAATTACCAATACACCCTTCATTATGTTAAATTTTTACTTAAATAGCTTTTAATTTTCTAAACTACCCTTATGATGTCATTATTATTTTCATTTTCTTTCCTGTTATTTTATCTATTTTTGTTCAACCTTATATTATGATTAGAAACTTTAAAAATTGTTATTATTATTATTATTATTATTATTATTATTATTATCTGTTTTTCATTGTTTAATATATTTTTGTCAACTTTTTTTATAATCACCATAAGCCTTAAAAATTATTGTCATAATTATTATTTATTATTGCTATTATTTTTATTTAATTTAATAATATCATTATCATTATCATTACTATTACTATTACTAGTCCTAAACCCGTGCGATGCATGGTGTATGATAAAATGAATATTACTTTTAATAAAAATTAACTTAAAATATTATTGTAAATATAAATTTAAAAGACCACAACATAAATTATATAATTAAATGAAAGATACCAAATAATTTTCAAATAAAAAAACATAAAATTAAAAATACATGTAGGTCAAGAGTTTAGGTAAGAAATGTACAATCCTTATTCATGATAAATTTGTTAGACATTATAAATATAGTATTGGATATATATTTTTAGCTTTGGACTACAATTATGTAAACACATTTTTATTTGTGTAATTACAACTGATGATAATTATGAAAATGTATTTTTATTTGTGTACTAAAATAATTTTTATTGATGAATATCAAAAGGGTGAGGATTCAATTATTAAAATAAATTGAAAATGTGAATGAAAGAATTTCTCTATGCCCTAATCACAAATTATATCGTACATTATGGTGGACCTACCTAGGTCCACCACATGTACTAAAATATGTCAATTTTTAAGTGAGGAACTTTTATAAAAGAAAATTGATAATATTGATGAATTTTACAATAATATTGACAAATTATATTGACTTTTATAATAATTGTTGATGATTTATTTTGAAAATATTAACACTTTGGTAGACATAGGTAGGTATTACATGCATGGTGTACCATACAAAAATCAATGCTCTTAATGGTGAATGTTCGTGAATTAGGAAACTACAATTTAGTTATACTGGGTGAGGACTTCAATTTTGAATGACTCAGTTACAATGAGTTAGGTATTCAATAAATAAACCTAAATTGGGGAAAAATTAAATTATCTTTTATGTTATTTGTGTTATTTGTGTAGTTTATGATGTCGGGCTGTAGTAAAACACCACAGGAAGTAGCAGAACAAGCTTTGAGGGATAAGGAAGAATAGGAAAGGAAAATGACATTTATGAGTGCATAGTTGCAATCTTATGAGGTTGCACAAAAATGATCTTAATGGGGAGACTAATGGAGAGTATGAGGAAGAAGAAGAGGAGAACCCTTTTAGTGAAACTGGGAAGGAAAGAAGAGGACCTAGATATCACAGGAGAAAGAGGCATGTAAGGAGGTCATCTAGGACTAGTTGAGATGAAGTTAGCAGTAGGAGTGAGAGGGAAGAAAGGAGGGAAGATAGAAGAGTAGAGAAGTTGGATTTCAAAATAGACATTCCTGAGTTTGGAGGAGAGTTAGATTCTGTTGTGTTCTTGGATTGGTTGCAAACAGTGGAGAGGGTGTTTGATTTGAGGGAGTTGTCTGAGGAGAACAAGGTGAAGTTGGTTGCATTGAAGTTGAAGAAATATGCATCTACATGATGGAACAACTTGCAAAGGAGGAGAGAGGAGATAGATGAGCCTAAGGTCAGTACATGGGTAGAGATGAGGCAGAAGCTCAAGGAGAATTTCTTACTCGAAAGCTACATGAAGGAGAATTATTCGAAGCTTCAACACTTGGTCCAACGCAGTCAGTCTGTTGAGGACTACACTAAGGAGTTTGAACATCTACTGTGGAAATGTAACATGAAGGAGAATGAAGTTCAGACGTATGTGAGGTATCTTGCAGGGTTGAATGATAGTATCAAGAATGTTGTTGGGCTACAGGTGTATCATTTACTTGATGAGCTGAGTTCTTTGGCTCATAAGGTGGAACAGCAGAAGAAGGCCCAAAGGAAGGAGTATGGAAGCAAGTACCCAGCCAAAGCCTATCCGCAAACCAAATCAGACCATTACCACAAATCCTATAACCCACCTCAAAGAGCCTATCCATCCCCACAACCTCAAACCAGATATCCAACCCCTAAACCACCTCAAACACAATCCCAAAATCCCCTACAAATTAAAGAACCCCAATCCCTACCAGCCGAGTATTCCTTGAGAGAAGATGTTTTAGATGTCAAGATCTTGGACATCTAGCCTCAGAATGTCAAAATAGAAGAGCAGTCACTTTTGCAGAATATCAAGCAACACTATTTGTTGAACCTGAGTCAGTTATTGAGGAAGAACAATTTGATGAACCTCAAGGAGATCATGTGTATGATAAAGAGGAAGTTGAGGCTAGACCTGATCAAGGTGAAATGTTTGTGATCAGGAGGGTGCTTTGTAGTTCTGTCATTGATGAGGAAGCTGAGCAGAGGGAGAACATTTTTCACACAAGGTGCACAGTGCAAGGGAAGATATGTTCCTTGATTATTGATGGAGGAAGCTGTACTAATGCAACCTCACAAACTATCGAGCAAAAGCTTAACTTGCAAACATGTCCTCACCCAGCACCTTATACCATCCAGTGGTTGAGTCAAAGTAAAGGTATCAAAATTTCATCTTGATGCCTTGTGAATTTTTCAATTGGTCCAGTTTAAAAAGATGAGGTGTAGTGTGATGTTATACCTATGGATGCATGTCATTTATTGTTGGGAAGACCTTGGTTGTTTGATACATCTGTTAACCATGATGGAAGAGCCAATACATATTCCATTACCCTAAACCACAAAAAGATTGTCCTCACCCCACTTAAACCATCCCAGCTCACAAAAAGAACCAAGAACCTCATTGTTGAACCATCCCTTGATTGATTTTGCCAGCTGAATATCATTAATTCAGTAAACATAATGAGTTTCTTTTGCTTAACATTGATGAAAAACCAACCTCACAAAATGAACCAACCACACAAAATAACAATCCTTTATTCCAGCCCATCCTCAGCCAGTACCAACATGTTTTTCCACAAGAAATGCCCTCATGATTACCCCCTAAAAGAGACATTCAGCATAAAATTGACCTCATCCCAAGATCTATTCTACCAAACAAACCAGCCTATAGAATGACCCCTGCTTAAACTAGTGAGATCTAGATGCAAGTTGATGAGTTGTTGCAGAAAGAAATGATTAGAGAGAGGTTGAGCGCTTGTGCAGTGCCAGCTTTGTTGGTCCCTAAGAAAGATGGAAGTTAGAGGGTGTGTATTGATTGTAGGGCCATCAATAAAATCACAATTAAATATAGATACCCCATTCCAAGACTTGAGGATATGCTTGATGAGCTCCATTGCTCAACTGTGTTTTCAAAGATTGATGAGGGAGATGAGTGGAAGACGGCCTTTAAGACTAGGGATGTCTGTATGAGTGGTTAGTCATGCCTTTTGGTTTGACAAATGCACCTTCGACATTTATGAGGCTTAAGAACCAAGTTCTAAAGCCTTTTATTGGGAAGTGTGTTGTTGTTTATTTTGATGACATACTCATTTATAGACAGTCTGAAGTGGATCATGTTAAACACTTGAGGAGTGTTATGGAGATCTTGAGAAAGGAGGAATTGTATGATAACCTCAAGAAGTGTCAATTCTTCTCCAGCCATGTCACATTTCTTGGTTATATTGTGACATCAGAAGGAATTCAAGTAGATGAGGAGAAGGTCAAAGACATCAAAGAGTTGCCTACTCCTACATCAATCCAGCAAATCAGGAGTTTTCATGGTTTAGCAACTTTCTACAGGAGATTTGTGAGGAACTTCAGTACTATTTTAGCTCCAATGACCGAATTAGTGAAGGGGAAGAGCTTTACTTGGACACCAGCTGCACAGAAGGCTTTTGAGGAGGGTAAAAGACAGTTAACCTCAGCACCAGTTTTGGCATTACCTTGTTTTGCCAAAGTCTTTGAAGTGGAATGTCATGCCTCAGGTATGGGCATTGGAGTAGTGTTGACTTAAGAGGGAAAACCAGTAGCTTATTTCAGTAAGAAACTCAATGAGGCCAAGAGGAAATACAATACATATGATAAGGAATTTTATGCTATCATTAGAGCTTTGCAACATTGGAGGCATTATCTTATTGGAGCTGAATTTATTCTGCACAGTGATCATGAGGCCCTCAAATTCATTAAGGGGCAGCATAAACTCAACACTAGGCATGCTACTTGGGTGGAGTTCATGCATCAATTTCATTTTGTGATCCATCATAAATCTGGGAAGCTTAACAAAGGAGCAGATGCTTTGTCCAGAAGGTATTTGTTGTTGCAAGTTTTGGATGCTAGAGTGCTTACAGTTGAAAGCTTTGCATGATAATGATGAATATTTTGGAGAATTGTACCTGAAATGTCAGGGACATCCTCAAGGTCTATATCATATAGACCAGGGATTTCTCTTCAAAGGAACAAGGTTATGTATTCCAAGGAGCTTAACATGACATTTTGGAGATTTTGGAGAATTGTACCTGATAATGATGCTTTCTCTGAAGTTCACGCAGGTTGCTTAACAGGACATTTTGGCATTGAGAAGACCCTTCTTATATTGAAGGAACATTATTCTTGGCCTAAAATGAGGAAGGATGTTGAGCATTGGGTCAGGAGGTGTGCTACATGTCAGATTGTAAAGAGTCATAGCTTCCCTCAAGGGCTATATATACCTTTTCCAGTTCCAAACAGTCCTTGGGAGGACATCAACCTAGACTTCATTGTTGGTCTACGAAGAACTCAAAGAGGGAAAGATTCAATCAAGGTAGTTGTTGATAGATTCAGTAAAATGGCTCACTTTATTGCATGCCATACCACCTATGATGTGATGGTGGCTGAATTGTATTTCCAGGAGGTAGTGAGGCTCCATGGAGTTCTTAGGAGTATGGTGTCAGATAGGGATGTCAAGTTCCTAAATCATTTTTGGGTTACTCTTTGGAAGAAGTTGGGCACACAACTAAAGTATAACACAGCATGTCATCCTCAAATAGATGGACAAACAGAGGTTAGAAACAGGACACTTGGAACACTATTGTGGTCACTGATAAACACAAACAAAACAGGATTGGACACCCTTTTGTCTCATGCTGAATTTGCTTTCAATAGAGCGCACCATCCAAGGCAACTGGTCTTTCATAATTCCAGGTTGTTTATCGTAGAAATCCTATAACTCCATCAGATTTATCCCCACTAACGAATTCTGTTAGGTTTAGTTATTAAGCAGGTAAACATGTAGAGGAGATCAAGAAGCTTCATCAACAAAGTCAAGGAGAATATCATCAAGTATTCTGAGCAAGTTTCTACATCAGCAAACAAGCATAGGAGGAAGATGGTTTTCAAGCCAGGAGATTTAGTTTGGATTCATCTAAGGAAGGATAGATTTCCAAGCAAGACGAAGGGAAAGTTAGCACTAAGAGAAAATGGTCCTTTTGAAGTTCTAGAGAGGATTGGGGAAAATGCTTACAAGATAGACCATTCTGAAGACTATGGAGGCAGTGCTAAATTCAACCTTGCAGATTTGAGGCCTTACTTTCCAGAGCATGAAGACCTTCCGAATTCGAGGACAAACTTTCCTGAACCTGGGGAGGATGATGGGTGTCCTCCATCAGAAGATCAGATTCCAGAGCCAAGTGAACCAGAGCTAGCATCAGGAGCAACAACGACCTTACCAACACCAACTCCAAGGCCATCATCAACAACATCAAACACTGACATCCAAGTGTGTTTTATGATGGTCCAGCAAGTCATGAGGTCATCCAAAAACAGCAACATCATTAGCAGCAGCAGCCAATCAGTGAGGTTATTTCGCAATTCCATATCTTTGGATTGAGGTCCTCACCAGTACTTTGAAGACTTCACTTTAGAGCTGTTGAGGATTTTCCAGCTCAGTGGAGATAGTTTGCTAGTTACCATTTCTGAGGTCTTCTATGAAGACATCTTCTGAACTGTTGAGGATATTCCAGTTCTATGAGATGATCCTGCATTGAGGTCCTCCATGAAGACTTCATTTCCAAGCTGTTGAGGTCATTTCCAGCTTGTGAGGTGAACTAAATGTTTTGCAATAATGGGATGCATTTTGTTGTCTTTATTTCATTTTATTTTGATGTAATCCAGTGTGTAATGAGCCTTAATTAGCTTATTAAGTTAGTTAAGTTAGCTTAATGCTTAATTAGGGAGTATCTTGAGCAAGGGAAAACCCTTAATCAACTAGCTCAACCCTAGCTTTATATACATTGTAATCGACAGCTTGAGGTCATTAATCAGTGATATTCAATAGCATTTTGAGTGCCTTGTTGAGCCTCTTGTTTGTAAGTGACGTTAAACTCTCATCCGTAGTTAACTATACTTCACTGTCAAGGATTGGCAATCCTTGTGGTGCGTGTAGAGCTTGGTAATCTCGATGGTGGTGAGCCTGTATCCATTGAGGTCATCGAGTCCATTGCCCTTGATGTTTCTAGCTGTGGTGTGCCTGTATCAGCTCGAGCCTCAAGCCTATCTTCATTTACTGTTTGATTGTAAGTTTGTTCATCCGATCATCATTTCATCATCATCCATTTCATCCGTTTGTTCATTGGTGTTCGTGCTCTGTTTTAGAGGAAGTTGTAGTTGATTTTCTGTGTGAGGTCTATTTTGGGTGTGTTTGTGCTTGATTCTCTGTTATGAGGTCAGAACCAGTGTGTTGTGTGTTAATGTGGTGTACTGTGAGGTCATTACTCTGATCTTAGCGACCTTCCATACATCAACTCTTTTTCCCCATGTTGAATTTTCTTTCAATAGATCACCAGCTAAGGCGACTGGCCTTTCCCCATTCCAGGTTGTTTATGGCTGAAATCCGATAACTCCATTGGATTTATCACCACTAACAAATTCCGTGAGGTTTAGTTATGAAGTAGGTAAACATGCAGAGGAGAACAAGAAGCTTCATCAGCAAGTTAGAGAGAAGATCATCAAGTATTCTGAGCAAGTTTCTACATCAGCAAACAAGCATAGGAAGAAGATGGTTTTCCAGCCAAGAGATCTAGTGTGGATTCATCTAAGGAATGTTAGATTTCCAAGCAAGAGGAAGGGAAAGTTAGTGCCAAGAGCAGATGGTCCTTTTGAAGAACGTTCTAGAGAGGATTGGAGACATACATAGAACGTTTGCACTTTGTTCATAACAACAACGAGGAATTTCCTTCTAGGCACTTGCGTTTAATTAAATTATTCAATTCAGTTACTTACTACTTACCCTCATATCATACACTGACTTAAGTCTATACTAACTCAAAAAAATAACAATAAATTACGTTTTTTCATGGAAATAAATTATGTTTTTTATAAGTTCACATTCGACATAATGTGGAAAAAAATGTTCCTTAATAGAATATTTTCCATTCCGAAGACTGTAAACTCGACTTAATTTTCAACACATTCAATAAACCATATAATCACTACTAATTCCTAACAATTAACATCATTAACAATATTAACTGAATTATACCCTAAAGCAATAACACCCTAAACCCTTAACTTATCATTTATAACCTTAATAAATTCAAATAACACTAACAATAATAACACTTCGTTTAAAATTTTTATATATTTCACTAATACTAACAACAACAATAATAATAATTTTTTTATTTTTATTTTTCCAATTTTAATAAATATTAATTAAATTCATATTATTTCCCTAATACTAACAACATCAATAATGATTATTATATATATTATTAGCAATTAAATTATATTTTTTTTCCAGTTTAGCAATTAAATTGAATTTTTTTCATAGTTTTACTAAAATAACTATTAATTTTTTATATTATTTTAAATATTTAAAATAATATTGGGTGAGGACTTCAATTTTGAATGACTTAGTTACACTGAGTCAGGTATTCAATAAATAAACTGAAATTGGGGAAAAATTAGAATTATCTTTTATGTTATTTGTGTTATTTGTGTAGTTTATGATGTCAGGCTGTAGTAAAACACCACAGGAAGTAGCAGAACAAGCTTTGAGGGATAAGGAAGAATAGGAAAGGAAAATACATTTATGAGTGCATAGTTGCAATGTTATATGAGGTTGCACAAAAATGATCTTAACGAGGAGACTAATGGAGAGTATGAGGAAAAAGAAGAAGAGAACCCTTTTAGTGAAACTGGGAAGGAAAGAAGAGGACCTAGATATCACAGGAGAAAGAGGATTGTAAGGAGGTCACCTAGGACTAGTAGAGATGAAGTTAACAATAGGAGTGAGAGGGAAGAAAGGAGGGAAGATAGAAGAGTAGAGAAGTTGGATTTCAAAATAGACATTCCCGAGTTTGGAGGAGAGTTAGATTCTCATGTGTTCTTGGATTGGTTGCAAATAGTGGAGAGGGTGTTTGATTTGAGGGAGTTGTCTGAGGAGAACAAGGTGAAGTTGGTTGCATTGAAGTTGAAGAAATATGCATCTACATGGTGGAACAACTTGCAAAGGAGATGAGAGGAGATAGATGAGCATAAGGTCAGTACATGGGTAGAGATGAGGTAGAAGCTCAAGGAGAAGTTCTTACCTGAAAGCTACATGAAGGAGAATTATTCGAAGCTTCAACACTTGGTCCAAGGCAGCAAGTCTGTTGAGGACTACACTAAGGAGTTTGAACATCTACTGTGGAAATGTAACATGAAGGAGAATGAAGTTCAGACCTATGTGAGGTATCTTGCAGGGTTAGAGATAATATCAAGAATGTTGTTGACCTACATGTATATCATTCACTTGATGAGCTGAGTTCTTAGGCTCATAAGGTGGAACAGCAAAAGAAGGTCTAAAGGAAGGAGTATGGAAGCAAGTACCCAGCCAAAGCCTATCCTCAAACCAAATTAGACCATTACCGCAAATCCTATAACCCACCTCAATGAGCCTATCCATCCCCAGAACCTTAAACCAGATATCCAACCCCTAAATTACCTCAAACACAATCCCAAAATCCCCCACAAAGAACCCCAATCCCTACCAGCTGAGTATTCCCTGAGAGGAGATGTTTTAGATGTCAAGGTCTTGGACATCTAGCCTCAGAATGCCCAAATTTAAGAGTAGTAACTTTGGCAGAATATCAAGCAGCACTATTTGTTGAACCTGAGTCAGTTATTGAGGAAGAAAAGTTTGATGAACCTCAAGGAGATCCTGCGTATGATGAAGAGGAAGTTGAGGCCATACCTGATGAAGGTGAAATTTTGGTGATCAGGAGGGTCCTTAGTAGTTCTGTCATTGATGAGGAAGCTGAGCAGAGGGAGAAAATTTTTCACACAAGGTGCACAGTGCAAGGGAAGATTTGTTCCTTGATTATTGATGGAGGAAGCTGTAGTAACGCAGCCTCATAGACTATGGTGCAAAAGCTTAACTTGCAAACATGTCCTCACCTATCACCTTACACCATCTAGTGGTTGAGTCAAAGGAAAGGTATCAAAATTTCATAGACATGCCTTGTGAATATTTCAATTGGTCCAATTTATAAAGATGAAGTCTGGTGTGATGTTATACTGTAAAACCCCGAAAAACATTCAAAGGTGTTGACCGTTACGTCGTTAGTTGTTTAAGTTGACTCCGTTAATTTTTGAGATTTTCTTTGACGATTATTTCTGCTAACATTTGAGTTCGTAGGACCGTTGAGGGACTAATAAGGGTAATTTAGTAATTTTCTATATGCATGGGAGAGTGCATGGAAGTTGGGACAATTTGGTAATTTTATATGCAAAATAATCGTATAAATTTATGTGATTAATTATGATATTATTTGATGACAATTATTTTTCTTCATTTTTGAGAATAAAAAAAAATTGTTTTAACGGTTAGGGGTAGACATTATTGAGTTCTCCTCATGTTTTTAAATGTTTTGTTTTTGAATTCCAGTTCCTACGCTTATGGTATGTTAAGTTTCGAGGACGAAACTCTTTTGAAGAGGGTAATGATGTAAAACCCCAAGTTTTTTGTTAGAGTTACCGTTAGCTCCGTCTGAGAAGCCGTTAGGAATGAGTTTAAGTTTCGAGGACGAAACTTCTTTTAAGGGGGTAATGATGTAAAACCCCGAAAAAAATTCGAAGGTGTTGACCGTTACGTCATTAGTTGTTTAAGTTGACTCCGTTAATTTTTGAGATTTTCTTTGACGATTATTTCTACTAACACTTGAGTTCGTAGGACCGTTGAGGGACTAATAAGGGTAATTTAGTAATTTTCTATATGCATGGGAGAGTGCATGGAAGTTTGGACAATTTGGTAATTTTGTATGCAAAATAATCGTATGAATTTATGTGATTAATTATGATATTATTTGATGACAATTATTTTTCTTCATTTTTGAGAATAAAAAAAAATGTTTTAACGGTTAGGGGTAGACATTATTGAGTCCTCCTCATGTTTTTAAATGTTTTGTTTTCAGGTGAAGAGTTCTGTGATGGGAACGGGAATTAGAAGTGAGGACGTTGAAGTTAGTAGCTTGAGAATAAAAGTTTAGTTATGTTTAGACTTGAAATTAGTTTATGTTGAGTTTTGTTTTTAGAATTTGAAGTTTCTTCCGATTGTTTAAATTGAAGTAATTAATGATTAGTTGTTAGTTTTTCCTTTCTTGCCTTGTATTCCTTCGGGGATACGGCAGTAACGCCCTATTAAAAAAATAATAAAAAAAAAGTCTTCCGCTGTAAATGTTAGTGAACGTTTGACTTTGACCGTTAAGTTTAGAGTTTAATTTTCAGGGCGTTACAGAATGGTATCAGAGCTATGGGTTGCGACCTGGTAGCTCCTAAGTGTCTATTAGGTTTTAGTTAGAACTTAGGATGCTACGTTCGGAGTGATGAGTTTAGGATGGGGAATGGGGTATGCTTTGCTTCCCTACTTGTTTATTAGTTTTAAGTGCTTATTTACTCTGCTTATTATCAAGTAATCCCGTGAACGTTTGCTATGCTCGAACTATTAGTATATAAACTCGTTAGTAAGAGGTGAATAAGAGGACTCTTCTGACTCCAGGATGACTCAAGACGACGGGACCAGGTCTAATGAGCCTCAAGGTAGAGCTCTCCTAACTAGCGATGAGCTGAGACAACGAATTGTAGAACTTCAAGAGACGACAACTGCACGAGTTGCCACGAATGGAGATACCCCTACAGTAGTTCCCGATTTGACCCCACTAATGATGCTAGAGATGATGGCTCGACAGACTGAGCACTTCCAACGGATGTCGGAACAACGAGTTGAACCGAGGAAGGACAACGAAACCTCCTTATTCAAGGAGTTTAACAACCTGAATCCCACCACCTACTCTGGGACAACTGATCCCAAGGTGTTTGAAGAATGGATACGGGACATCGAGAAGAAATTCGACGCTCTCCCTTGCCCTGAGGAACGAAAAGTTGGATTTGCAGCCTACCACCTAACGGGAGAGGCTGACATCTGGTGGATGAGTGTAAAGGAACGACAAAACGAACCAGGGTTCAACTGAGACCGGTTCAAGGAAATGCTGAAGAATCGTTTCTATCCTATGGCACTTCAGAAAGCTAAGGAGAAAGAGTTCCTAGAGTTGGAACAAGGAAGTGGAACAGTGTTGCAATACTCCGCCAAGTTTGCGGAGCTGTCACGTTTTGCGACGGCTTTTGTTGCCAACGAGACCCTGAAAATGAACCGCCAGAGCGGCGAGCCGATATTCGAGAACGTATGACCGCCGGTCCTTCTCGTCATCTGAAGAGATCTGGATGTGGCCTCAACATTGAGAGAGTGGCTATAGCGGGAGGCACATCTGAACAAGCAAGGAACAAGAGGAAGGAACCTTCCGCTCGACCCTACCCAATGTACCCGACAAGAGAAGCCACCACAACAATCGGCAGAGTAGCCAATGGCGAGCACCTCCACGGCTTGTTTTGTAGAGCTTGTGGCGGTCGGGCCATCTCGCCAGGATTGCAAGAGTAGCCGGAAGGCAAGTCTCTATGGTGTGGCGATCCACACCATTTGGTGAGAGCGCTCTTTTCCGGCACCAGAAGGACCCAACCATGGAGGGACCAATGATCAAGGAGCTCCACCCTCGACATACCAGGACCAAGGAGGCTACAACAGGAACACAAGGCAATAACACCAGAATCAGGAGGGCCCCAACGGGAACCAAGCGAATCGCGATAGGCCAAACAATCAACACCCACCTCATCAGCAATGAAGGAGAAAATTTGAACGACGTAGTGACTGGTACTCATCTCTCTTTCCCTCGTATGCTACAGTATGATTAAATTCCAGTTCCTACGCTTATGGTATGTTAAGTTTCGAGGACGAAACTCTTTTGAAGAGGGTAATGATGTAAAACCCCAAGTTTTTTGTTAGAGTTACCGTTAGCTCCGTCTGAGAAGCCGTTAGGAATGAGTTTAAGTTTCGAGGACGAAACTTCTTTTAAGGGGGTAATGATGTAAAACCCCGAAAAAAATTCGAAGGTGTTGACCGTTACGTCATTAGTTGTTTAAGTTGACTCCGTTAATTTTTGAGATTTTCTTTGACGATTATTTCTACTAACACTTGAGTTCGTAGGACCGTTGAGGGACTAATAAGGGTAATTTAGTAATTTTCTATATGCATGGGAGAGTGCATGGAAGTTTGGACAATTTGGTAATTTTGTATGCAAAATAATCGTATGAATTTATGTGATTAATTATGATATTATTTGATGACAATTATTTTTCTTCATTTTTGAGAATAAAAAAAAAATGTTTTAACGGTTAGGGGTAGACATTATTGAGTCCTCCTCATGTTTTTAAATGTTTTGTTTTCAGGTGAAGAGTTCTGTGATGGGAACGGGAATTAGAAGTGAGGACGTTGAAGTTAGTAGCTTGAGAATAAAAGTTTAGTTATGTTTAGACTTGAAATTAGTTTATGTTGAGTTTTGTTTTTAGAATTTGAAGTTTCTTCCGATTGTTTAAATTGAAGTAATTAATGATTAGTTGTTAGTTTTTCCTTTCTTGCCTTGTATTCCTTCGGGGATACGGCAGTAACGCCCTATTAAAAAAATAATAAAAAAAAAGTCTTCCGCTGTAAATGTTAGTGAACGTTTGACTTTGACCGTTAAGTTTAGAGTTTAATTTTCAGGGCGTTACAGAATGGTATCAGAGCTATGGGTTGCGACCTGGTAGCTCCTAAGTGTCTATTAGGTTTTAGTTAGAACTTAGGATGCTACGTTCGGAGTGATGAGTTTAGGATGGGGAATGGGGTATGCTTTGCTTCCCTACTTGTTTATTAGTTTTAAGTGCTTATTTACTCTGCTTATTATCAAATAATCCCGTGAACGTTTGCTATGCTCGAACTATTAGGATATAAACTCGTTAGTAAGAGGTGAATAAGAGGACTCTTCTGACTCCAGGATGACTCAAGACGACGGGACCAGGTCTAATGAGCCTCAAGGTAGAGCTCTCCTAACTAGCGATGAGCTGAGACAACGAATTGTAGAACTTCAAGAGACGACAACTGCACGAGTTGCCACGAATGGAGATACCCCTACAGTAGTTCCCGATTTGACCCCACTAATGATGCTAGAGATGATGGCTCGACAGACTGAGCACTTCCAACGGATGTCGGAACAACGAGTTGAACCGAGGAAGGACAACGAAACCTCCTTATTCAAGGAGTTTAACAACCTGAATCCCACCACCTACTCTGGGACAACTGATCCCAAGGTGTTTGAAGAATGGATACGGGACATCGAGAAGAAATTCGACGCTCTCCCTTGCCCTGAGGAACGAAAAGTTGGATTTGCAGCCTACCACCTAACGGGAGAGGCTGACATCTGGTGGATGAGTGTAAAGGAACGACAAAACGAACCAGGGTTCAACTGGGACCGGTTCAAGGAAATGTTGAAGAATCGTTTCTATCCTATGGCACTCCAGAAAGCTAAGGAGAAAGAGTTCCTGGAGTTGGAACAAGGAAGTGGAACAGTGTTGCAATACTCCGCCAAGTTTGCGGAGCTGTCACGTTTTGCGACGGCTTTTGTCGCCAACGAGACCCTGAAAATGAACCGCTTTGAGAGCGGCTTGAGCTTCGATATTCAGGAACGTATGACCGCCCGGTCCTTCTCGTCATACGAAGAGATGCTGGATGTGGCCCTCAACATTGAGAGAGTGGCTATAGCCCGGGAGGCACATCTGAACAAGCAAGGGAACAAGAGGAAGGAACCTTCCCGCTCTGACCCTACTCCAATGTACCCCGACAAGAGAAGCCACCACAACAACTGGCAGAGTAGCCAATGGCGAGCACCTCCACCTGGCTTGTTTTGTAGAGCTTGTGGCAGGTCGGGCCATCTCGCCAGGGATTGCAAGAGTAGCTGGAAGGCAAGCTGCTACTGGTGTGGCAGTCCACACCATTTGGTGAGAGACTGCTCTTTTCCGGCACCAGAAGGACCCAACCATGGAGGGACCAATGATCAAGGAGCTCCACCCTCGACATACCAGGACCAAGGAGGCTACAACAGGAACACAAGGCAATAACACCAGAATCAGGAGGGCCCCAACGGGAACCAAGCGAATCGCGATAGGACAAACAATCAACACCCACCTCATCAGCAATGAAGGAGCAAATTTGAACGACGTAGTGACTGGTACTCATCTCTCTTTCCCTCGTATGCTACAGTATGATTAAATTCCAGTTTCTACGCTTATGGTATGTTAAGTTTCGAGGACGAAACTCTTTTGAAGAGGGTAATGATGTAAAACCCCAAGTTTTTTGGTAGAGTTACCGTTAGCTCCGTCTGAGAAGCCGTTAGGAATGAGTTTAAGTTTCGAGGACGAAACTTCTTTTAAGGGGGTAATGATGTAAAACCCCGAAAAAAATTCGAAGGTGTTGACCGTTACGTCGTTAGTTGTTTAAGTTGACTCCGTTAATTTTTGAGAATTTCTTTGACGATTATTTCTGCTAACACTTGAGTTCGTAGGACCGTTGAGGGACTAATAAGGGTACTTTAGTAATTTTCTATATGCATGGGAGAGTGCATGGAAGTTGGGACAATTTGGTAATTTTGTATGCAAAATAATCGTATGAATTTATGTGATTAATTATGATATTATTTGATGACAATTATTTTTCTTCATTTTTGAGAATAAAAAAAAATTGTTTTAACGGTTAGGGGTAGACATTATTGAGTCCTCCTCATGTTTTTAAATGTTTTGTTTTCAGGTGAAGAGTTCTGTGATGGGAACGGGAATTAGAAGTGAGGACGTTGAAGTTAGTAGCTTGAGAATAAAAGTTTAGTTATGTTTAGACTTGAAATTAGTTTATGTTGAGTTTTGTTTTTAGAATTTGAAGTTTCTTCCGATTGTTTAAATTGAAGTAATTAATGATTAGTTGTTAGTTTTTCCTTTCTTGCCTTGTATTCCTTCGGGGATACGGCAGTAACGCCCTATTAAAAAAATAATAAAAAAAAAGTCTTCCGCTGTAAATGTTAGTGAGCGTTTGACTTTGTGAATTAAGTTTAGAGTTTAATTTTCAGGGCGTTACAGAATGGTATCAGAGCTATGGGTTGCGACCTGGTAGCTCCTAAGTGTCTATTTGGTTTTAGTTAGAACTTAAGATGCTACGTTCGGAGTGATGAGTTTAGGATGGGGAATGGGGTATGCTTTGCTTCCCTACTTGTTTATTAGTTTTAAGTGCTTATTTACTCTGCTTATTATCAAATAATCCCGTGAACGTTTGCTATGCTCGAACTATTAGGATATAAACTCGTTAGTAAGAGGTGAATAAGAGGACTCTTCTGACTCCAGGATGACTCAAGACGACGGGACCAGGTCTAATGAGCCTCAAGGTAGAGCTCTCCTAACTAGCGATGAGCTGAGACAACGAATTGTAGAACTTCAAGAGACGACAACTGCACGAGTTGCCACGAATGGAGATACCCCTACAGTAGTTCCCGATTTGACCCCACTAATGATGCTAGAGATGATGGCTCGACAGACTGAGCACTTCCAACGGATGTCGGAACAACGAGTTGAACCGAGGAAGGACAACGAAACCTCCTTATTCAAGGAGTTTAACAACTGAATCCCACCTACTGCAGGACAAGCGATCCCAAGGTGTTTGAAGAATGGATGCGGGACATCGAGAAGAAATTCGACGCTCTCCCTTGCCACGAGGGCGAAAAGTTAGATTTGCAGCCTACCACCTAACGGGAGAGGCTGACATCTGGTGGATGAGTGTAAAGGAATGACAAAACGAACCAGGGTTCAACTGGGACCGGTTCAAGGAAATGCTGAAGAATCGTTTCTATCCTATGGCACTCCAGAAAGCTAAGGAGAAAGAGTTCACAGGTTGGAACAAGGAAGTGGAGCAGTGTTGCAATACTCGCCAAGTTGCGGGTACATCGCGTTTCACGGCGGCTTTATCGCCAACGAGACCACGAAAATGAACAGCTTTGAGGCGGCGAGCTTCGATATTCGAGGCGTATGACCCGGTCCTTCTCGTCATCTGAAGAGATCTTTGGATGTGGCCCTCAACATTGAGAGAGTGGCTATAGCGGGAGGCACATCTGAACAAGCAAGGAACAAGAGGAAGGAACCTTCCACTCGACCCTACTCGATGTACCCGACAAGAGAAGCCACCACAACAAGTGGCGGAGTAGCCAATGGCGAGCACCTCCACGGCTTGTTTTGTAGAGCTTGTGGCGGTCGGGCCATCTCGCCGAGGATTGCAAGAGTAGTGGAAGGCAAGCGCTCTGGTGTGGCGATCCCACACCATTTGGTGAGAGACTGCTCTTTTCCGGCACCAGAAGGACCCAACCATGGAGGGACCAATGATCAAGGAGCTCCACCCTCGACATACCAGGACCAAGGAGGCTACAACAGGAACACAAGGCAATAACACCAGAATCGGGAGGGCCCCAACGGGAACCAAGCGAATCGCGATAGGCCAAACAATCAACACCCACCTCATCAGCAATGAAGGAGCAAATTTGAACGACGTAGTGACTGGTACTCATCTCTCTTTCCCTCGTATGCTACAGTATGATTAAATTCCAGTTCCTACGCTTATGGTATGTTGAGTTTCGAGGACGAAACTCTTTTGAAGAGGGTAATGATGTAAAACCCCAAGTTTTTTGTTAGAGTTACCGTTAGCTCCGTATGAGAAGCCGTTAGGAATGAGTTTAAGTTTCGAGGACGAAACTTCTTTTAAGGGGGTAATGATGTAAAACCTCGAAAAAAATTCGAAGGTGTTGACCGTTACGTCGTTAGTTGTTTAAGTTGACTCCGTTAATTTTTGAGATTTTCTTTGACGATTATTTCTGCTAACACTTGAGTTCGTAGGACCGTTGAGGGACTAATAAGGGTAATTTAGTAATTTTCTATATGCATGGGAGAGTGCATGGAAGTTGGGACAATTTGGTAATTTTGTATGCAAAATAATCGTATGAATTTATGTGATTAATTATGATATTATTTGATGACAATTATTTTTCTTCATTTTTGAGAATAAAAAAAATTTTTTTTAACGGTTAGGGGTAGACATTATTGAGTCCTCCTCATGTTTTTAAATGTTTTGTTTTCAGGTGAAGAGTTCTGTGATGGGAACGGGAATTAGAAGTGAGGACGTTGAAGTTAGTAGCTTGAGAATAAAAGTTTAGTTATGTTTAGACTTGAAATTAGTTTATGTTGAGTTTTGTTTTTGGAATTTGAAGTTTCTTCCGATTGTTTAAATTGAAGTAATTAATGATTAGTTGTTAGTTTTTCCTTTCTTGCCTTGTATTCCTTCGGGGATACGGCAGTAACGCCCTATTAAAAAAAAAAAAAAGTCTTCCGCTGTAAATGTTAGTGAACGTTTGACTTTGACCGTTAAGTTTAGAGTTTAATTTTCAGGGCGTTACATATACCTATGGATGCATGTCATTTATTGTTGGGAAGACCATGGATGTTTGATAGATCTGTTAACCATGATGGAAGAGCCAATACATATTCCCTTACCCTAAACCATAAAAAGATTGTCTTCACCCCATTTAAACAATCCCAGCTCACAAAAAGAACCAAGAACCTCATTGTTGAACAATCCCTTGATGTGATTTTGCCAGCTGAATATCATGAATTCAGTGAACAGAAGGAGTTTCTTTTGCTTAACATTAATGAAAAACTAACCTCACAAAATGAACCAGCCCCACAAAATAACCATCCTTTATTCCAGCCCATCCTCAGCCAGCACCAACTTGTTTTTCCAGAACAAATGCCCTCAGGATTACCCCCTAAAAGAGACATTCAGCATAAAATTGACCTCATCCGAGGATCTATTCTACCAAACAAACCAGCCTATAGAATGACCCCTGCTGAAACCAGTGAGATCCAGAGGCAAGTTGATGAGTTATTGGAGAAAGGAATGATTAGAGAGAGCTTGAGCCCTTGTGCAGTGTCAGCTTTGTTGGTCCCTAAGAAAGATGGAATTCTGAGGATTTGTATTGATTGTAGGGTCATCAATAAAATCACAATTAAGTACAGATACCCTATTCCAAAACTTGAGGATATGCTTGATGAGCTCCATGGCTCAACTGTGTTTTCAAAGATTGATTTGAGGAGTGGTTACTACCAGATCAGAATTTATGAGTGAGATGAGTGGAAGACAACCTTTAAGACTAAGGGAGGTCTGTATGAGTGGTTAGTCATGCCTTTTGGTTTGACAAATGCACCTTCGACATTTATGAGTGGTTAGTCATGCTTGATGAGCTCCATGGCTCAACTGTGTTTTCAAAGTTTGAAGTCCTTTGATTGGGAAGTGTGTTGTTGTTTATTTTGATGACATACTCATTTATAGCCAGTCTGAAGTTGATCATGTTAAACACTTCAGGAGTGTTATAGACATCTTGAGATAGGAGGAATTGTATGGGAACCTCAAGAAGTGTCAATACTTCTCCAGCCAGGTCACATTTCTTGGTTATATTGTGACATCAGAAGGAATTCAAGTAGAAAGGAGAAGGTCAAAGCCATCAGAGAGTTGCCTACTCCTTCATCAATCCAGCAAATCAGGAGTTTTCATGGTTTAGCAACTTTCTACAGGAGATTTGTTAGGAACTTCAGCACTATTTTAGCTCCTATGACAGAATTAGTGAAGGGGAAGAGCTTTACTTGGACACCTGCTGCACAGAAGGCTTTTGAGGAGGTTAAAAGACAGTTAACCTCAGCACCAGTTTTGGCATTACCTTGTTTTGCCAAAGTCTTTGAAGTGGAATGTCATGCCTCAGGTGTGGGCATTGGAGTAGTGTTGACTCAAGAGGGAAAACCAGTAGCATATATCAGTGAGAAACTCAATGAGGCCAAGAGGAAACACAGTACATATGATAAGGAGTTTTATGTTATCATTAGAGCTTTACAACATTGGAGGCATTATCTTATTGGAGCTCAATTTATTCTGCACAATGATCATGAGGCCCTCAAATTCATTCAGGGGCAGCATAAACTCAACACTAGGCATGCTACTTGGGTGGAGTTCATGCAGCAATTTGATTTTTGTTATTCATCATAAATTTGGGAAGCTTAACAAAGGTGCTGATGCTTTGTCCAGGAGGTATTTGTTGTTCCTGAAATGTTTTGCACATCCTCAAGGTCTATAGCATATAGACCATGGATTTCTCTTCAAAGGAACAAGGTTATGTATTCCAAGGAGCAGTTTTAGGGAGTTGTTGATCTCTGAAGTTCATGGAGGTTGCTTAGCAGGACATTTTGGCATTGAGAAGACCCTTCTTATGTTGAAGGAACATTATTCTTGGCCTAAAATGAGGATGGATGTTGAGCATTGATTAGGAGGTGTGCTACATGTCAGATTGCTAAGAGTCGTAGCTTACCTATAGGGCCATATTCACCTTTGCCAGTTCCAAACAGTCCTTGGGAGGACATCAGCCTAGACTTCATTGTTGGTCTACCAATAACTCAAAGAGGGAAAGATTCAATCATGGTAGTTGTTGATAGATTCAGTAAAATGGCTCACTTTATTGCATGCCATACCACCTATGATGCTGTGAGGGTGGCTGAATTGTATTTCCAGGAGGTAGTGAGGCTCCATGGAGTTCCCAGGAGTATGGTGTCATCCTCAAAAAGATGGACAAACAGAGATCAGAAACAGGACACTTGGAACACTATTGTGGTCACTGATAAACACAAACATAACAGGATTGGACATCCTTTTGTCTCATGCTGAATTTTCTTTCAATAGAGCGCACCATCCAAGGCAACTGGTCTTTCATAATTCCAGGTTATTTATCGTAGAAATCCTATAACTCCATCAGATATATCCCCACTAACGAATTCTGTTAAGTTTAGTTATTAAGCAGGTAAACATGTAGAGGAGATCAAGAAGCTTCATCAACAAAGTCAGGGAGAATATCATCAAGTATTCTGAGCAAGTTTCTACATCAGCAAACAAGCATTTGAGGAAGATGGTTTTCAAGCCAGGAGATTTAGTGTGGATTCATCTAAGGAAGGATAGATTTCCAAGCAAGAGGAAGGGAAAGTTAGCACCAAGAGAAGATGGTCCTTTTGAAGTTCTAGAGAGGATTGGGGACAATGCTTACAAGTTAGACCTCTCTGAAGACTATGGAGGCAGAGCTACATTCAACGTTGCAGATTTGAGGCCTTACTTTCCAGAGCATGAAGACCTTCCAAATTTGAGGACAAACTTTCCTCAACCTGGGGAGGATGATAGAGGTCCTCCATCAGAAGATCAGAGCCCAAAGCCAAGTGAACCAGAGCCAGCATCAGAAGCTGTAATGACCTCACCAACACCAACTCCAAGGCCATCATCAACAACATCAAACACTGACATCCAAGAGTGTTTTATGATGGTCCAGCAAGTCATGAGGTCATCCAACAACAGCAACATCATTAGCAATAGCAGCCAATCAGTGTGGTTATTTCTCAATTCCATATCTTTGGATTGAGGTCCTCACCAGTACTTTGAAGACTTCACTTTAGTGCTGTTGAGGATTTTCCAGCTCAGTGGAGATATTATTCCAGTTACCAGTTCTGAGGTCTTCTATGAAGACATCTTCTGAACTTTTGAGGATATTCCAGTTCTATGAGATGATCCTGCATTGAGGTCCTCCATGAAGACTTCATTTCCAAGCTGTTGAGGTCATTTCCAGCTTGTGAGGTGAACTAACTGTTTTGTAATAATGGGACGCGTTTTATTGTCTATATTTCATTTTTCTTTGATGTAATCCAGTTTGTAATGAGCCTTAATTAGCTTATTAAGTTAGTTAAGTAGCTTAATGCTTAATTAGAGAGTTTCTTGAGCAAAGGGAAACCCTTAATCAGCTAGCTCAACCCTAGCTTTATACACATTGTAATCGGCAGCTTGAGGTCATTAATCAGTGATATTCAATAACATTTTGAGTGCCTTGTTGAGCCTCTTGTTTGTGAGTGACGTTAAACTCTCATCCTTGGTTAATTCTACTTCAGTATCAAGGATTTGGCAATCCTTGTGGTGCGTGTAGAGCTTGATAATCTCGATGGTGGTGTGCCTGTATCCATTGAGGTCATCGAGTCCAGTGCCCTTGAAGTTCAATTCTAGTTGTGGTGTGCCTGTATCAGCTGGAGCCTCCAGCCTATCTTCATTTACTGTTTGATTGTAAGTTTGTTCATCTGATCATCATTTCATCATCATCCATTTGTTCATTGGTGTTCGTGCTCTGTTTTAGAAGAAGTTGTAGTTGATTTTCTATGTGAGGTCTGTTTTGGGTGTGTTTGTGCTTGATTCTCTGTTGTGAAGCCAGAATCTCTATGTTGTGTGTTAATGTGGTGTACTGTGAGGTCATTACTCTGATCTTAGCGACCTTGCATACATCAACTCTTTTGCCCCATGTTGAATTTGCTTTCAATAGATCACCATCTAAGGCAACTGGCCTTTTCCCATTCCAAGTTGTTTATGGCAGAAATTCTATAACTCCATTAGATTTATCACCACTAACAAATTCTGTAAGGTTTAGTTATGAAGCAGGTAAACATGCAGAGGAGATCAAGAACCTTCATCAGCAAGTTAGAGAGAAGATCATCAAGTATTCTGAGCAAGTTTCTACATCAACAAACAAGTATAGGAAGAAGATGGTTTTCCAGCCAAGAGATCTAGCGTGGATTCATCTAAGGAATGATAGATTTCCAAGCAAGAGGAAGGGAAAGTTAGTGCCAAGAGCAGATGGTCCTCTTGAAGAACGTTCTAGAGAGGATTGTCGATATACATAGAACTTTTGCACTTTGTTCATAACAACAACGAGGAATTTCCTTCTAGAAACTTGCGTTTAATTAAGTTATCCAATTCAAATACTAACTACTTACCCTCATATCATACACTGACTTAAGTCTATACTAACTCAAAAAAAAATAATAAATTACGTTTTTTTTATGGAAATAAATTACATTTTTTATAAGTTCACATTCAACATAATGTAGAAAAAAAAAAGGTTCCTTAATAGAAGATTTTCCATTTCGAAGACTGTAAACTCGACTCTAATTTTCAACACATTCACTAAACCATATAATTACTACTAATTTCTAACAATTAACATCATTAACAATATTAACTGAATTATACCCTAAAGCAATAACACCTAAACCCTAAACTTATCATTTATAACCATAATAAATTCAAATGACACTAACAATAATAACACTCCATTTAAAATTTTATATATTTCACTAATACTAACAACAACAATAATAATGATTATTTTTATTTTTATTTTTCCTATTTTAATAAATATTAATTAAATTCATATTATTCATATTATTTCCCTAATACTAACAACATCAATAATGATTATTATATATATTATTAGTAATTAAATTATATTTTTTTTCCAGTTTAGTAATTAAATTCAATTTTTTTCCTAGTTTTACTAAAATAACTATTAATTTTTCATATTATTTTAAATATTTTAAAAACAAAAAAAATATATACAAATTGCCTCGACCTTGACTGGGACGCCCCCTGAAGGCCATCAGGCCAAGGTCTAGTCCAAGGATGAAACGCCACCAGATGGCATTTGAATGTTGGCCAAATCACCATCTAACAGCGTCTGAGCCAAGGTCCAAACGCCATCTGAGGGCGTTTGGCCTTGTCGATGGCTTCCGACAATTTTCCCCTACTATTTCCCTCTCAATCCTTTCCCCATTCAAAAATTAGATTATCTAGCACTACAAAATAAGACTTTTACACCAAAAACAAACAAAAACGTTCAATTTTAAACAAAAAAATATAAATTTTTCCTCTTCCAATGACTTGGGACAGCAGGGGTGTCGATCGGCTACGGCGACAACGGCGTTGGTGGTCTCCAGCTTCTGGTCTCCTCGACGGCTCGCAAGTGGACAACGGTGGGAGGGCTTGGTGTGTGAGATTGATGAGAGGAGTTAGAGAGAGAGAACGGTGGTCAGCACGGTGGGCGCGGTGGGCACGGACGGTTAAGGCGTCTTCGCTGGTGTCAGTGGTCGGCGGTCCGGCGGCAGGAGGTGGCAGTGGGGAGTTGGTTGTTGAGAGGGATTAGTTAGAGAGAGAATGAGGGCAGTGTTGAATGAGGGAGATTGAGGGGGGAGGGATATTAAGGGAAACTAATTGACCAAACAAGGGCAACGCCAGAAATATTAGGGCGACGTAGAAAAAACGGGAACGAAAATAGTTAGTTACAAAGTTAGTTTAAAAAAAGAGGCAATAACATAATTTTCTGATGGATATTTTAGCTAAAGTTTCAAATAATTAATGTAGAAATTTCATATTTTAAGTCCTAAAATTTTAATTAGATAAATATAAACATGAAAAAGACGGGCACATGCCCGTGTGAAACATGAAATATAAACAAAAAAAATTACTCGGAGGTACCTCAATATTTGAGAAAACTATTTTACGGTAACCCAACTTTTCAAAGCTCATTTCGAGGTACCCTTAATTTTTGTGTTAGTAATTGTTAGACACTTTTTCGGTCATCAATTTTATTAGCAACCGAAATACCCTTATTCTTCTTCTTCCCATTCTTTTTTCTGAAACTTTTATTTTTCATTCCAAAATTAAAACTTCCCGATTATCATTATGAGCATTGTTGATGGGTTGTGTTCTAGTGTGCAAATTCAGCCTTGGCTTTGCACTTGCATCAAGTGATCTATCTACTTTAACCACTATCTGCAATTCAAATCCTCCATTATCAAGTAGCACCCAAGAATCGTACAACTATGGAGGCCTCCGCAACACACCCCAAAATGCTCAGCTTCACCAGCACCTGCAACGACCAGCTCTCAGCCTTCCTCAACTCCAAGTGGGCGGTGGCTTCCAGAAGATTCCCGAAGGGCGCCCATGTACTGCTGGTGGTGAGTGAGAAGGTAGTGGGCATCGACAATGATTGTAAGTTTGCTCATCCGATCATCATTTCATCATCATCCATTTGTTCACTGGTGTTCGTGCTCTGTTTTAGAGGAAGTTGTAGTTGATTTTCTGTGTGAGGTCTGTTTTCGGTGTGATTGTGCTTGATTCTATGTTGTGAGGCCAGAATCTGTGTGTTGTGTGTTAATGTGGTGTACTGTGAGGTCATTACTTTGATCTTAGCGACCTTGCATACATCATAATTGGTATCAGAGCTGAGTTTCATCTTGGAGGAAGGTCTGTTTGTGTTATTTATGTAGTTTATGATGTCGAGCTATAGTAAAACACCTCAGAAAGTAGTAGAACAAGCTTTGAGGGATAAGGAGGAATTGGAAAGGAAAATGAAATTTATGAGTGCCTAGTTGCAATATTATATGAGGTTGCACAGAAATGATGTTAATGGGGAGACTAATGGAGAGTGTGAGGAAGAAGAAGAGGGGAACCCTTGTAGTGAAACTGAGAGGGGGAAAAGAGGACCTAGATATCACAGGAGAAAGAGGCATGTAACGAGGTCACCTAGGACTAGTGGAGATGAAGTTAGCAGTAGGAGAGAGAGGGAAGAAAGAAAGGAAGATAGAAGAGTAGAGAAGTTGGATTTCAAAATAGACATTCCTGAGTTTGGAGGAGAGTTAGATTCTGATGTGTTCTTGGATTGGTTGCAAATAATGGAGAAAGGTGTTTGATTTGAGGGAGTTGTCTGAGGAGAACAAGGTGAAGTTGGTTGCATTGAAGTTGAAGAAATATGCATCTACATGGTGGAACAACTTGCAAAGGAGGTGAGAGGAGATAGATGAGCAAAAGGTCAGTACATGGGTAGAGATGAGGTAGAAGCTCAAGGAGAAGTTCTTATCTGAAAGCTACAGGAAGGAGAAATATTCGAAGCTTCAACACTTGGTCCAAGGCAGCAAGTCTGTTGAGGACTACACTAAGGAGTTTGAACATCTACTGTGGAAATGTAACATGAAGGAGAATGAAGTTCAGACCTATGTGAGGTATCTTGTAGGGTTGAATGATAATATCAAGAATGTTGTTGAGCTACAGGTTTATCATTCACTTGATGAGCTGAGTTCTTAGGCTCATAAGGTGGAACAGCAAAAGAAGGCCCAAAGGAAGGAGTATGGAAGCAAGTACCAAGCCAAAGCCTATCCTCAAACCAAATCAGACCATTACCACAAGTCCTATAACCCACCTCAAAGAGCCTATCCATCCCCACAACCTTAAAGCAGATATCCAACCCCTAAATTACCTCAAACGCAATCCCAAAATCCCCCTCAAAGAACCCCAATCCCTACCAACCGAGTATTCCCTGAGAGGAGATGTTTTAGATGTCAAGGTCTTGGACATCTAGCCTCAGAATGTCCAAATTTAAGAGCAGTCACTTTGGCATAATATCAAGCAGCACTATTTGTTGAACCTGAGTCAGTTATTGAGGAAGAACAGTTTGATGAATCTCAAGGAGATCCTGCGTATGATGAAGAGGAAGTTGAGGCCATACCTGATGAAGGTGAAATTTTGGTGATCAGGAGGGTCCTTAGTAGTTCTGTCATTGATGAGGAAGCTGAGCAGAGGGAGAACATTTTTCACACAAGGTGCACAGTGCAAGGGCAGATCTGTTCCTTGATTATTGATGGAGGAAGTTGTACTAATGCAGCCTCATAGACTATGGTGCAAAAGCTTAACTTGCAAACATGTCCTCACCTAGCACCTTACACCATCTAGTGGTTGAGTCAAAGGAAAGGTATCAAAATTTCATACAGATGCCTTGTGAATATTTCAATTGGTCCAATTTATAAAGATGAAGTCTGGTGTGATGTTATACCTATGGATGCATGTCATTTATTGTTGGGAAGACCATGGATGTTTGATAGATCTGTTAACCATGATGGAAGAACCAATACATATTCCCTTACCCTAAACCACAAAAAGATTGTCTTCACCCCATTTAAACAATCCCAGCTCACAAAAAGAACCAAGAACCTCATTGTTGAACAATCCCTTGATGTGATTTTGCCAGCTGAATATCATGAATTCAATGAACAGAAGGAGTTTCTTTTGCTTAACATTGATGAAAACCTAACCTCACAAAATGAACCAGCCCAACAAAATAACCATCCTTTATTCCAGCCCATCCTCAGCCAGTACCAACGTGTTTTTCCAGAACAAATGCCCCAAGGATTACCCCCTAAAAGAGACATTCAGCATAAAATTGACCTCATCCCAAGATCTATTCTACCGAACAAACCAGCCTATAGAATTGACCTCATCCCAAGATCTATCCTTCACTCAAGTAGGATGTATTTGGGTTCGAAAGCCCTTGAATACATCCAACACTTGTGTTGGAAGGTGGGAATTGGGATAGTTAGTATTTTGCTCACGAAAGCGAATAGAAACTAACTAGGAACTTCCGTTTCATTAACCCTCCGGGTCTGTCGATGGACTTTGGGGAAGTTAATCCGGACTATCCGCGGAAGAGGAAGCCCGGTTGGTATTTTCTAACGGAATTACCACTTGATTCTCCCTTCTTATTACTCCTTTGTTGCAAAACCCATTTCCTCATCCCCGTTTGCATCCCGAAGTCTCCCGACACCCATTGTTCCCCTTTTTGACTGAACCTAAGTGTGTTTGTGCTGGCTTTAACCTAAACCTCTCATCATTTCATGATCGTAAACCCTACCTAGAGTCAAGTAGTCATAGCTAAGGCCCCTCGCTCCCTGAGAAAGAACGATAAAAACCGAGGTCTACGCACCACGTTACACAAAATGGCGCCGTTGCCAGCGAGCAAGCGCACCTAGCTTAGCTTTTTGTCTATAGGTTGTTTAAGATCATTTCATTTGCTAGAGATTTTGTTATCCTTGGTTATTGGGAATTTGACTCTTCTGTTTGTTCCTTTTGTGCATGCGGACTCGATCTCGACGAGGCCAAACTCCTATAACTCCACTGAATCCGAATCCAGAGAGCATTATTCGCCACGCTAACGCCGGCTCGAGATGAAGAAGACAACAAAGGGAGCGAGAGACGGTCGAAATTCCAATGTTTGACAGAGAACCAGATCCACCCCTACCTTAGCATCATATTCCTTACCGTCGGGTACGAGAGGTGATCCCATCATATTACCAGAATTACCACCGAACGCATCGTTCGAGTTCAAGCCATATTTGTTGGAGATATTCGAGAACGCTCCGTACCATAGAGGAGAGCATGAAAATCCTATTGACCACATCAACAAGTTCGAGCAACGCATCGGCTTCGTACAAATGAATGGAGTCTCCGCCGAATACATGAAGCTGAAGTTTTTCCCTCTCACTTTGAAGGGGAAAGCATTATTATGGCTCAATACGTGTCCGCGCGAAACCTATTCTACATGGGATGCCCTTAGCCGCGACTTTCTTCAAAGGTTTTTCCCCAATGATGAGACGTGTCGGTTGAGGCAAGCCATCATGAGTTTCAAGCAAGAATTCGATGAGTCGTTATTCGAAGCGTGGGGGAGATTCAAGGGTCTCCAACGGAGGTGTCCACACCACAGTCTTGAGGATTGGTTATTATTGCATCATTTTTATTCCAGACTGAGTAGCTCTTTGCGAGAATCCATTGATTATGCCTCGGGGGGCATGTTCCTCAAGAAGACGGCGGAGGAAGCAAACGTATTTCTTCACGAGTTATCTCAAAACTCTCCTCATTCGGAAGGCGGCCGTGTTCCAAGAGATGATCCTCCTCTAGAAAGCAATCCTACTATTAAATTTCTCATGAATGTCGTTCTAGAGATGCAACAAAAGTCGACTTTGTAGGAGACCACGAGGCAAGTAAAGGCAGCTCGAGAAGTACCTATGCTTATTCCGGATGCCCGAGTTCTTGTATGTGATTTTTGTGGAGGGCCACATTCTTTGAAGTGATGTGAAGAGTATCAAGCCGAGCAAGTCTAAGCCATTTATCCCAACAATAACCTCTCCTATACCAATCAAAACCCCATTCGTCCTCGTGGGAATTATGCCTAAAACCAACAAGCTCCACTAAACCAAAACCCACCCCTCGGTTTCCCAAACCAAAACCGCCGCCAATACCACCAAAATCCCCATCAAAATCCTTACCAAGGTCAATCTTCCCAAGCACCCAAACCACCACAACAAGAAACCCTTGAACAAACCCTTCAAAAGATGGCCTTATCTCAAGATAAGATAGCCCTATCTCAAGAAAAGATGGCCTTAGATCGAGAAAGAGATCAAGCTCGCATCAAGAACCTCGAGTTACTATTGGCTCAATTGGCACAACAATCCCAACCCATCCAATCTTTGCCTAGCCAACCCCACCAAATCCGAAGGTGAGTTAATGTTATTTCATTGAGGAGTGGTATGGAGATTGATGGCCCTAGGATGGTGGGAGAGGAAGTTTTGGGTGACAAAGAAGGTGATGTGGTAGATGTCTCGGAGGAGGAAGATTTGATGGAGAAGCGGGAGAGTGAGTTAGTCTTGGGTGAGGGAGTTGATGGAGTACATGAGGAGGAGTTGGAAGAATTTAGTAAGGAAAGAGAGGAGAGGTAAGGAAAGGGAAAGAAAAGATGGTGGAAAAAGAGCCGATCTAAACCATTGAGAAACCAAAGCTACCGCCGGTCCCTTTTCCCGAGCGGTTAGCAAAGCCCAAGTCCGATGCGAAGTTTTCAAAGTTCATTGAGATGCTCAAAAAGCTTCAAGTAAACATTCCGTTTCTTGATGTTATTTCCGAGGTCCCATCTTTCAAGAAGCATTTAAAGGAGCTTCTGACAAGCAAAAGGAGGATTCAAGAGAAATCTAGGATCCATTTGACAGTGGATTGTAGTGCCATTATTGATAACAAATCACCGGAGAAGTTAGCCGACCCCGGAAGCTTTTCTATTCCATGCACCATTGGTGACATGCGGATTGGTCGTGCCCTTTACGATCTAGGAGCGAGTGTAAGCGTCATGCCTTATTCGATTTGCAAGAAGTTGAATCTTGACGATCTAGCTCCTACAATAATTAACCTCCAATTGGCCGACCGTTCTGTGCGAAGACCTTTGGGAATATTGGAGGACATCTCGGTCCAAGTAGGGCGGTTTTTGATTCCGTGTGATTTTGTGATCTTGGAGATGGAGGAAGACAACAACATCCCTATCATTTTGGGAAGGTCGTTCCTTGCCACGGCGGGAGCAATAATTGATGTCAAGAATGGAAGCATGTCGTTGAATGTTGGTAACAAAAGCATCATTTTTCAACTTGAGGGGTCATTGAAAGGTCCTTCGTATGGGGACTCGTGCTATGCTATTGATATGATGGAGTTTCTTGTTGATGAGTACATTGAGGACTCCCATCTACTTGAGTCTACATGCGAAGATCCCTTGGGAGCTTGCTTATTGGAATCCTTCCAATTTGAGACCGGTGGCAGAGATATTACCTTCTTCACCAACCTTCTTGACTCATCACCCATGCATGAGGAGACTATTATTGACGAGCCTTATATGGAGTGCATGGAAATTCAAGATGCGATCTACAAAGGTAAGTCTTCCTCTCAAATTCAAGCTTCTATTCCTTTAGAGCTCAAACCTTTGCCCCCTTCCCTCCAATATCTTTCTTGGATGATGAGAAATCTTGCCCGGTCATTGTGAATGCGAAATTAAATGATTCTGAATTGTCCAAATTGCTTGAGTTGCTTAGAAAACATAGGGGTGCACTAGGTTATAAGATAGAGGATTTGAAAGGTTTGTCCCCTTCTATATGCATGCATTCGATTGACTTATTAGAAGATGCAAAGCCTACTAGACAACCCCAGCGTCGATTAAATCCCAATATGCAAGAGGTGGTTAAAAAGGAAGTAGTGAAGTTGCTAGTTGCTGGGATCATCTTCCCCATCGCAAATAGCGAATGGGTAAGCCCGGTTCAGTGTGTACCCAAGAAGGGTGGAATGACTGTGATTGAAAATGACAAGAAAGAACTAGTTAGTACCCGGACCGTCACCGGTTGGCGGATGTGCATTGATTACCACCACCTTAACAAAGTAACGAAGAAGGACCATTTCCCCCTTCCTTTTATTGACCAGATGTTAGAACGGTTGGCGGGTCACTCGTATTTTTGCTTTTTGGATGGGTACTCGGGGTTCTTTCAAATTCCAATCCACCCCTCACATCAAGAGAAAACTACCTTCACTTGCCCACACGGGAATTTTGCTTATCGTCGCATGCCTTTTGGGTTTGTAATGCACCGGGGACATTTAAACGTTGCATGATGGCTATCTTTAGTGATTTCATTGAAAAATGCATGGAAGTCTTTATGGACGATTTTTCTGTCTATGGTAATACCTTTGATGATTGCTTGCTGAATTTGGAGAAAGTTCTAACCCGTTGTGAGGAAGTTGACTTAGTGTTGAATTGGGAGAAATTCCACTTCATGGTGGAAGAAGGTATTGTGTTGGGTCATTTAATTTCTTCTAAGGGCATTGAAGTGGACAAGGCTAAAGTTGAGGTTATAGAGCGCCTACCACCCCCAGTTTCTGTTAAGGGGGTGCGTAGCTTCCTTGGCCATGCCGGCTTTTATCGCCGGTTCGTCAAGGATTTTTCCAAAATCGCTCGACCTCTAACTGATCTCTTGTGCAAGGATGCCCCTTTCTCTTTTAATGACAAGTGCCTTGAGTCATTTTATAGGTTGAAGCAGGCTTTGATTTCGGCCCCGGTAGTTCAACCTCCAGATTGGACACTACCCTTTGAAATCATGGCCGATGCGAGTGACTTCGCCGTGGGAGCGTGTTTGGCTCAAACAATAGAGAAGAAACCAAGAGTCATCTACTATGCAAGCCATGCGCTTGATAGTGCGCAAAGGAACTACACGACCACGGAGAAGGAGCTTTTGGCAATCATCTTTGCTCTCAACAAATTCCGGCAGTACCTTATGTTCTCCAAGGTGGTAGTATACACGGACCATGCCGCGATTAAATATTTGATGGGGAAGGAAGAAACGAAGCCGAGACTCATCCGTTGGGTTTTGCTTATGCAAGAGTTTGATTTGGAAATTCGCGACAAGGCCGGCACGAAGAATGTAGTAGCCGATCACCTATCGCGAATCCTTGTTGACTTAGAGGATACCCAACCGATCGCGGATTCTTTCCCGGATGAGCGACTCATGGCCATCAAGCATTCTAGCCCGTGGTATGCCGACATCATAAACTACTTGTCTAGCGAGGTAATTCCTCAAAATCTGACCCCTTATCAAAAGAAGAAGTTCTTTCACGATGTAAAGCATTTCTTTTGGGACGATCCATTCCTATTTCGGTTGTGCAACGACGGGATATACAGAAGATGTCTACCCGAGAACAAGGTGAAATCTGTTTTGACACATTGCCATGAGTTCCCGGTTGGAGGTCATGGTGGATCGCAAAAGACGGCGGCAAGAGTTCTACAAGCCGGCTATTGGTGGCCGACTCTCTTTCGCGACGCCCATCTTCATGTCAAGCAATGCGATAAATGCCAAAGGTCTGGAAATATCTCCCGGAAGAATGAAGCACGTTGAATTTCATCCTAGAAGTAGAGGTTTTCGATGTATGGGGGTTAGATTTCATGGGTCCCTTCCCGTCATCACGAGGTTTTCAATACATCCTAGTGGCAGTGGATTATGTTTCCAAATGGGTCGAACCTATCCCATGCGTAAAGTGCAATGGCAAGTCCGTGTCGAGGTTCTTGAAAAAGATTCTATTCCCAAGATTTGGCATTCTACGAGTTATCATTAGCGACAACGAATCCCACTTCATCGAGAAGAAGTTTGAGTCCCTCTTGGCAAAGTATGGCATCAATCATAAGAAGGGACTCCCTTATCATCTACAAACACAAGGGCAAGTAGAAATCTCAAACCGTGCTATCGAAGAGATCTTGGAAAAGACGGTCAGCTCTTCACGGAAGGATTGGGCAGAGAGATTGGAGGAAGTCTTGTGGGCATATCGCACTGCCTACAAGACACCGATCGGTACTACTCCGTATCGTCTTGTATATGGGAAGGCATGTCACTTTCCCATGGAGCTTGAGCATAAAACGATGTGGGCAATCAAGAAGTTGAATTTCGATCTCAAGGCGGCCGGAGCTAGTCGTTTATTTCAATTAGAAGAACTCGAGGAGTTGCGGCGTCATGCTTATGAAAATAACAAGATCTACAAGGAAAGAACGAAAGCTTGGCATGATAAGAGGTTGAACTGTCGTGAGTTTGTGGTAGGAGATAGGGTTCTCATCTTCAACTCAAGGCTGAAGTTATTCTCCGGGAAACTGAGATCAAGATGGTCCGGGCCATTTGAAATTGTGAGAATTCTTCCCGCCGGGGTGGTTGAATTGAAGAACGCAAAAGGGGATTGTTTCAAGGTGAACTCATCAAAGCTTAAACCATACTTCATGGGCGAGGAATACGCGGGGACAGTTGTGGTGTACCTCACAAACTTTGAAGGTTGAAAGCATCGAGGTAGGTCAAGCTAGGACCTAAAACAAGCACCCGGGAGAGGTACGAACTACTTCCCCTTCTCTTAGTGTTTTCTTTAATTTTTCTTTAATTTTATTTCTCTTGTTTTAGCATTTTCATTTTCTTAGTTTTTTCCTAAAGTTTGAGAAAAAGAATGAAAAGAGTGAAAAATGAAAATTTTGAAAAAAAATCGAGAGTGAAAAGAAGATTTGTGAAGGAGATGATTCATGTTAGTGTTGAAAAGGTGTTCTTGGGAGTTTTTGAGTGGACAAGAAAAGAGGGTTGATAATGAGAGAGTAGAATTTAAGGACTTAAGTTTTTTTTCTAAGTTTTTGAGTCTTGTAGGTGCTGGGGAGAGGCCGAAGGGGACCGTACCCACGGTAGGATTCACCGTAGCCACGGTCCCAGCGCAGCACTTTTGCTCAGATTTCTGACCGACGGAGACCGTACCTACGGTGGGCTTCACCGTAGCCACGATCAAGTTATGGCATGATTTTCCTATTTTTGGCCCAGCAGCTACACCGTACCTACGGTACATTTCACCGTAGCCACGGTCGCAGAACAACAACTTTGCCCTTAAATTTTGGCCGAGTGAGACCGCACCTATGGTCAAAGGGACCGTACCTACTGTCTCTCGAACTACAGCGAAATGTCAGGGGTTTAAACACCCTTCTCCCTCATTTTCACTCATTTCTCTCCTTTCTCTCTCACTCGAAAAACACTCCTTCCCACACCAAACCTTCATTCCCTTGCCCTAATTATCCAACTCTCTCACAAATCCATCTTCCCCACTCACCACCTCTGCGATTTTTGTGCCCTAGCCGCGCTCTTCACCATTTTCACACTTTCTAAGAAGCTTCCCAAGTTCAAATTCTGGGTTTTTTTTGTTGTGGGGTTCGAAAATTGTGAAAGAGAGGCTCCTAAGTCCTCAACTCAGGTATCCCTTGTTTCTTTGTGCATCAAAGTTCATTTTTCTTGCTAATTTTGAGTATTTTGTGCACAAGATTCGTCATTTGTTCCTTGGACATTGTTGAATGCTTTTGGTTGAGGCATAGGGGGGTGTCAATTTGGGTGTGATAATCTGTTGTTTGGGGTGTAGTTGGTGAAGTACTTGGTTGTTGGGTGATTTTGGATATTGTTGTTGCTATTTGGTGTGCCCATTACTGTTGTTGTTGCTTCTTGTTCGTTCCAATGGGTCGAGCCAAGCGTTCCCGAACTGAGCCAGAACCGACCCCTCCTCCTTCACCTTCGGGTCACACTGAATCAAAGAGACTGGTTGACCTTTGTAGCGAGTCTTATCAGGTTCTTCCGAAGTGGAAGGAGGAGGGGTCGGTTCTTATCAAGGATTTGCAAGGTTTGCTCGAGGCCCAACAAGAGATTCTTGTTGGCATCCAATCGCAACTCCAACCCCGTCCTCCTCCGGGAGGATCCGCTTGAGGACTGTTTGTAAGCATTCCCGCCCCCACCCGGTCTTTGTCATTAGTTTTTACATACTTTATCGTATGACATATAAGTGTGGGGGGATGCTTCATCGGTGTTTGGATGCGATGGCTTTGTGGTTTTGGCGGGTGGTGTCTCGGGTCCTTTTGGCTTGTTTTGGTGTTGCTCTCAAGGTCGGTTGCACTTAGCTGTGGTGGTCTTTTGGTTGTATTTTGTTGGTAGTTTGGTTGTTGGTCGGTTGTAGTTGGGATGTTTTTAGTTGGTCATTGGTTGTGTTTTGGCCGGTGATAGCTTATTTTGTTTGTTGTTTGGTTGTATTTTGGGCGTGGATGGTTTGGAGGTAATGAACGATTGTTTTTAATGAAATGAAATGAATCATGTCTGTTTGGTTAGTTTGTTTGAGTTTCACCCTTATTTCCCGCCTCAATGAGTGAGATTCGGGGATAAGGTATGTCATTGGCAATGTATTTTTTTGTCTATAGTTTTCTTTTTTCTTCTTTTTTTTAGTTCCTTCGATAGGAGTTTAGTTAGTTAGTCTTCCTTGATTTTATTTTTGATCTCGCATGCGGGTTTTTGTCATATGTAAAGTCGTCTTTTGCTCTAATATCATTGTGATTCACTTGAACGAAGACCTCGGATCAAAGTTTCAACGCTTATGAAGAGTTTGAGGTAATATCTTTCCCCCTTGCTCTTTCTTATGTGAATTCTCATCATGTTCCGTCGCATGCTTGATTTTCTTTTGGGTGGCGAACCCCTTTGAGTGTTTGTGTTTGGATATATTGTTGTTGGAGCCGTGTGGGCTCGGGTCGCCACCATTTTTATTTGCTAGATGTTTGTGTTTGTTTGTTTTTGGAGGTTCTCTACCCTTTCCATGTGACACCTTCCCACAATGAGGACATTGTGGCGTTTTAAGTGTAGGGGGGGAAGATATTCTGTTTCAAGGGTAGATCACCTAGTAGTTTTGATCTTTGTTTTCTTAGTTTTTGCCTAAAATTTGAAAAAAATTTGTGTGAAAAAGGAGAAAAAAAAGGGAAAAAACCTTAAAAGTTTTTCTTTCAGTTTTGTTTTCGCTTTGTTTTGCTTTGTTTCTTGGATCTTGTTGTCGAAATTGAGAAGTCGTTCTTAATCTTCTTTAAAAGAAACTGGTCTCAGCATTTCGACCCTGTCTTGGGTACGAGTCATGACTTATCTCTTTAGATGTCCTTCATCAAGTGCCTAGTGAAACCCCCGATTCCTTTCACGTTCTGGTTGAAGTCGGGAGATTCTAGGGGTTCGTGTCCGAGCCTGTTTCCTTTTTCCCGTTTAGCAAAAGCAAAAGCAAAGTTAAAAACAAAAAGAAAAAAAAGAAAGCAAAAGCTGCAATAACCGGATTAAGTGGAGTGTGTCGTTGAATGACATCAACCACCATACACTTAGCCAACCTACACGGGCCCGGTATTAGCGGTACGGCGCTATTACCCCTTAAGCTCCTCCCATATCGAATTCTCGGCGGAGGTGTGTATGGAAAAGACTGTGTTGGGAGGGTAAACCTCATATTTGGGCCGTCCAATTCCCGAAAGTAAGGCTAATACTGACTTTTAAAAAAGAAAAACAAAAGAAAAAAAAAAGAAAAAAAGCAATTTCGTTAGTAAAATCAACCAAAAAGAAAAGAGAAAGTTTTTGCTTCTAAAAAGAGTGGGGCCTCTCCTTGCATCACCTACAGCCCTCACCAAGCCAAGGGCGACCAAATGCGAGGGAGGGCAACGCTTCTCTTGGTCGTTTCATTGTTTTCGGACACGAGACTTTAGAGTCTTTTGGTTCTAGTTAGAACCCACTTGCACATATTTGCACATGGGGTTTCGCTTGGTATAAGGTGTAGGGAGTTGAAAATCTTTAAGATTGACCTTTATCTGAGATAGGTGTCTGTGAGATGCTCCTAACGGTTGCTTTTGGAGGCTTAATAACGTTTTCTTAGTTTAGGTTGCGAGATCTTTTGAATCAAATCCTTTGTTTTCCTTTCCTTTTGTTTTCTTCGGTTTTGTTTTCACTTTCCTTCTCTCCTTTTTCTTTGGCTTTTGTGGGCATAGCCGCTACAAACCCTCAGAGTCCATCTCGTCCACCCGGGCTGCCAGGGGGTTTTAAGGGCTTGGTGCATATGCTAAATGCACCCGTTTCTCTCCCACGACAGAGGAGTTAGTGTTAGTTTAGTTAGTTTTTGTCTTGTTTTGCTCGGGACGAGCAAAAGTTTAAGTGTGGGGGGTGTTTAGACCTAATTCTGTGTCTAAATACCGCCTAAATCCTTAAGCTTTTGACTTGTTTCGTAGCTTAATTTGATAACTTTTAATGTGTTTTTGGTAATTTTGTAGATTTCAGAGTTTTTACTCAAAACGTGGTAAAAAGGGCCATTTTTGCACCTAATTTAGGAATCCTGAGATTCCCCGAGTCCTGGTCGAGTTGAAGGCAAAGGAGACGGAAAGGCCGGACATGTCAAAGAGCTCAAAAGGGGGTAAACTTGCTGAAGATCATCGAAACGCAGCCCCGGCCACGCCTTTCGTAGCGGGCGCTACGCCCTGAAGGAACTTTGAAGCCGAGCTAGACTGCGGCCACGGTCATGTTGATCGCAGCCACGGTGGGATCAAGCTAAGCCCAAGGGAAGGAGTGGGAGCCAAGCAAGACCGGGGCCACGGTTATGTTGACCGTAGCCACGGTGGGTTCATGACCTGCCTAAGTGAAGTTTTGGCCAAGCAAGACCGTGTCCACGGTCTTGGGAGACCGTAGCCACGACGGTGCGAAGGAGCGAAAAGTAATCTTTCCTAATCGCCAGACCGTACCCACGGTCCAGGGGCACCGTGCCCACTGTGCTGCGAAGAGAAGAGAAAAATCGCCTGCACTACGCAGGACCGTGGCCACGGTCTCATAGACTGTGCCCACGGTCCCCTGCAGATGCGTTTTGTCTGTTTAGCAAAGTGACGAGTTTTGAGTAACAAACATGGCTTTTATATATTGGTTTTAGGTCTTTTAGCTGAATATCATCGATTATCCTATCTTAGCACATACTTTATCATATTTTTATCACATTTTAAGCTTGGAATTAGAGTGATTAGTGAGAGTTTTTACTTAGATTATTGTTCTTGTACTGGATTCTATTGGATTCCTATTTGAAGTTTGAAGATTATTCTTATCTTTGGAGCATTGGAGCTTTATTATTCTGGAGTATTCCCTTTTTCCTCGAAATCAATGAGCATTTGTTAACCTTTCTCTCTTTAATTCATTATTTACTTGTTAATCTCTGTTTTATTATTATAATTGTTGGTGTTTGTTGATTGTTGTTTTATTGTTAATTTGATTATCCTGTCAAGCATGAATGAAGTTGTTAATGTTATTATCATGTTAGTTAGGATGTTTAGAGGCTAGAACCCTAATGGGTTAGGGAGGTATTAAGGGTGTGAATAGGTGATTAGGTCTGGGTTAGCAATATTAGTGAGTAATTAGTTGGGAAATCAATTTCCCACTCTTATCCTTCCCTCAAGTAGGATGTATTTGGGTTCGAAAGCCTCTGAATACATCCAACACTTGTGTTGGAAGGTGGGAATTGGGATAGTTAGTATTCTATTCACAAAAGGGAATAGAAACTAACTAGGAACTTCCATTTCATTAACCTTCCTGGTCTGTCGATGGACTTTGGGGAAGTTAATCCGGACTATCCTTGGAAGAGGAAGCCTGGTTGGTATTTTCTAACGGAATTACCACTTGATTCTCCCTTCTTATTACTCCCTTGTTGCAAAACCCATTTCCTCATCCCCGTTTGCATCCTGAAGTCTCCCGACACCCATTGTTCACCTTTTTGACTGAACCTAAGTGTGTTTATGCTGTTTTTACCCTAAACCTCTCATCATTTCATGATCGTAAACCCTAACTAGAGTCATGTAGTCATAGTTAAGGCCCCTCGCTCCCTGAGAAAGAACGATAAAAACCAAGGTCTATGAACCACGTTATAGTGTGCCTGTATCCATTGAGGTCATCGAGTCCATTGCCCTTGAAGTTTCTAGATGTGGTGTGCCTGTATCAGCTCGATCCTCAAGCCTATCTTCATTTACTGTTTGATTGTAAGTTTGTTCATCCGATCATCATTTCATCATCATCCATTTCATCCATTTGTTCATTGGTGTTCATGCTCTATTCATTTGTTCATTGGTGTGTTTGTGCTTGATTCTTTGTTGTGAGGCCAGAATCTGTGTGTTGTGTGTTAATGTGGTGTGATGTGAGGTCATTACTCTGATCTTAGCGGCCTTGCATACATCATAATTGGTACCAGAGCTGAGTTTCATCTTGGAGGAAGGTCTGTTTGTGTTATTTGTGTAGTTTATGATGTCGTGTTGTAGTAAAACACCTCAGGAAGTAGCAGAACAAGCTTTGAGGGATAAGGAGGAATTCGAAAGGAAAATGAAATTTATGAGTGCCTAATTGCAATATTATATAAAGTTGCACAGAAATGATCTTAATGGGGAGACTAATGGAGAGTATGAGGAAGAAGAAGAGGAGAACCCTTTTAGTGAAACTGAGAGGGGAAGAAGAGGACCTAGATATCACGGGAGAAAGAGGCATGTAAGGAGGTCACCTAGGACTAGTGGAGATGAAGTTAGCAGTAGGAGTGAGAGGGAAGAAAAGAGGGAAGATAGAAGAGTAAAGAAGTTGGATTTCAAAATAGACATTCCTGAGTTTGGAGGAGAGTTAGATTCTGATGTGTTCTTGGATTAGTTGCAAACAGTGGACAGGGTGTTTGATTTTAGGGAGTTGTCTGAGGAGAACAAGGTGAAGTTGGTTGCATTGAAGTTGAAGAAATATGCATCTACATGGTGGAACAACTTGCAAAGGAGGAAAGAGGAGATAGATGAGCCTAAGGTCAGTACATGGGTAGAGATGAGGCAGAAGCTCAAGGAGAAGTTCTTACCTGAAAGCTACATGAAGGAGAATTATTCGAAGCTTCAACACTTGGTCCAAGGCAGCAAGTCTGTTGAGGACTACACTAAGGAGTTTGAACATCTACTGTGGAAATGTAACATGAAGGATAATGAAGTTCAGACCTATGTGACGTATCTTGTAGGGTTGAATGATAATATCAAGAATGTTGTTGAGCTACAGGTGTATCATTCACTTGATGAGCTGAGTTCTTAGGCTCATAAGGTGGAACAGGAAAAGAAGGCCCAAAGGAAGGAGTATGGAAGCAAGTACCAAGCCAAAGCCTATCCTCAAACCAAATCAGACCATTACCACAAATCCTATAACCCACCTCAAAGAGCCTATCCATCCCCACAACCTTAAACCAGAAAACCAACCCCTGAACCACCTCAAACACAATCCCAAAATCCCCCACAAAGAACCCCAATCCCTACCAGTCGAGTATTCCCTGAGAGGAGATGTTTTAGATGTCAATGTCTTGGACATCTAGCCTCAGAATGTCCAAATAGAAGAGCAGTCACTTTGGCAGAATATCAAGCAACACTATTTGTTGAACATGAGTCAGTTATTGAGGAAGAACAGTTTGATGAACCTCAAGGAGATCTTGTGTATGATGAAGAGGAAGTTGAGGCCAGACCTGATGAAGGTGAAATATTGGTGATCCAGGAGGGTCCTTAGTAGTTCTGTCATTGATGAGGAAGCTGAGCAGAGGGAGAACATTTTTCACACAAGGTGCACAGTGCAAGGGAAGATCTGTTCCTTGATTATTGATGGAGGAAGCTGTACTAATGCAGCCACACAGACTATGGTGAAAAAGCTTAACTTGCAAACATGTCCTCACCCAGTATCTTACACCATCCAGTGGTTGAGTCAGAGTAAAGGTATCAAAATTTCATACAGATGCCTTGTGAATATTTCAATTGGTCCAATATATAAAGATGACGTGTGGTGTGATGTTATACCTATGGATGCATGGCATTTATTGTTGGGAAGACCTTGGTTGTTTGATAGATCTGTTAACCATGATGGAAGAGCCAATACATATTCCCTTACCCTAAACCACAAAAAGATTGTCCTCACCCCAATTAAACCATCCCAGCTCACAAAAAGAACCAAGAACCTCATTGTTGAACCATCCCTTGATGTGATTTTGCCAGCTGAATATCATGAGTTCAGTGAACAGAAGGAGTTTCTTATGCTTAACATTGATGAAAACCAACCTCACAAAATGAACCAGCCCCACAAAATAACAATCCTTTATTCCAGCCCATCCTCAGCCAGTACCAACATGTTTTTTCAGAAGAAATGCCCTTAGGATTACCCCCTAAAAGAGACATTCAGCACAAAATTTACCTCATCCCAGGATCTATTCTACCAAACAAACCAGCCTATAGAATGACCCCTGCTGAAACCAGTGAGATCCAGAGGCAAGTTGATGAGTTGTTTGAGAAAGGAATGATTAGAGAGAGCTTGAGCCCTTGTGTAGTGCCAGCTTTGTTGGTCTCTAACAAAGATGGAAGTCAGAGGATGTGTATTGACTGTAGGGCCATCAATAAATCATAATTAAGTATAGATACCCTATTCCAAGACTTGAGGATATGCTTGATGAGCTCCATGGCTCAACTGTGTTTTCAAAGATTGATTTGAGGAGTGGTTACTACCATATCAGAATTTATGAGGGAGATGAGTGGAAGACAGCATTTAAGTCTAAGGGAGGTCTGTATGAGTGGTTAGTCATGCCTTTTGGTTTGACAAATGCACCTTCAACATTTATGAGACTTATGAACCAAGTTCTAAAGCCTTTGATTGGGAAGTGTGTTGTTTATTTTGATGACATACTCATTTATAGCCAGTCCAAAGTGGATCAAGTTAAACAGTTGAGGAGTGTTATAGAGATCTTGAGAAAGGAGGAATTGTATGGGAACCTCAAGAAGTGTCAATTCTTCACCAGCCAGGTCACATTTCTTGGTTATATTGTGACATCAGAAGGAATTCAAGTCGATGAGGAGAAGGTCAAAGTCATCAGAGAGTGGCCTACACCTACATCAATCCAACAAATAAGGATTTTTCATGGTTAAGCATCTTTCTACAGGAGATTTGTGAGGAACTTCAGCACTATTTTTGCTCCTATGACAAAATTAGTGAAGGGGAAGAGCTTTACTTGGACACCAGCTGCACAGAAGGCTTTTGAGGAGGTCAAAAGACAGTTAATCTCAGCACCAGTTTTGGCATTACCTTGTTTTGCCAAAGTCTTTGAAGTGGAATGTGATGCCTCAGGTATGGGCATTGGAGCAGTGTTGACTCAAGAGGGAAAACCAGTAGCTTATTTCAGTGAGAAACTCAATGAGGCGAAGAGGAAATACAGTACATATGATAAAGAGTTTTATGTTATCATTAAAGCTTTGCAACATTGGAGGCATTATCTTATTGGGGCTGAATTTATTCTGCACAATGATCATGAGGCCCTCAAATTCATTCAGGGGCAGCATAAACTCAACAATAGGCATGCTACTTGGGTGGAGTTCATGCAGCAATTTCATTTTGTGATCCATCATAAATCTGGGAAGCTTAACAAAGGTGCTGATGCTTTGTCCAGGAGGTATTTGTTGTTGCAAGTTTTGGATGCAAGAGTGCTTGGTTTTGAACAATTGAAAGCTTTGTATGAGAATGATGAAGATTTCGGAGAATTGTACCTGAAATGTCTAGGACATCCTCAAGGTCTATATCATATAGACCAGGGATTTCTCTTCAAAGGAACAAGGTTATGTATTCCGAGTAGTTTTAGGGAGTTGGTTATCTCTGAAGTTCATGGAGGTTGCTTAGCAGGACATTTTGGCATTGAGAAAACCCTTCTTATGTTGAAGGAACATTATTCTTGGCCTAAAATGAGGAAGGATGTTGAGCAATTGATCAGGAGGTGTGCTACATGTTAGATTGCAAAGAGTCATAGCTTACCTCAAGGGCTATATACACCTTTGCCGATTCCAAATAGTCCTTGGGAGGACATCAACCTAGACTTCATTGTTGGTCTACTAAGAACTCAAAGAGGGAAAGATTCAATCATGCTAGTTGTTGATAGATTCAGTATAAGGGCTCACTTTATTGCATGCCATACAACCTATAATGCTGTGAGGGTAGCTGAACTGTATTTCCAGGAGGTAGTGAGGCTCCATGGAGCTCCCAGGAGTATGGTGTCAGATAGGGATGTCAAGTTCCTAAATCATTTTTGCGTTACTCAAACAGATGAACAAATAGAGGTCACAAACAGGACACTTGGAACACTATTGAGGTCACTAATAAACACAAACAAAACAGGATGGGACACCCTTTTATCTCATGCTGAATTTGCTTTCAATAGAGCACCAGAGCCAAGTGAACCAGAGCCAGCATCAGGAGCAGCAACGACCTCACCAACACCAACTCCAAGGCCATCATCAATAACACCAAACACTGACATCCAAGAGTGTTATATGATGGTCCAGCAAGTCATGAGGTTGTCCAACAACAGCAACATCATCAGCAGCAACAGCCAATCAGTGAGGTTATTTCTTAATTCCATATCTCTGGATTGAGGTCCTCACCAGTACTTTCAAGACTTCACTTTAGAGCTGTTGAGGATTTTCCAGCTCAGTGGAAATATTTTGCCAATTACAAGTTCTGAGGTCCTCTATGAAGGCATCTTCTGAATTGTATAGGATATTCCAGTTCTGTGAGGTGATCGTGCATTGAGGTCCTCCATGAGGACTTCATTTCCAAGCTGTTGAGGTCATTTCCAGCTTGTGAGGTGAACTAACTATTTTGTTATAATGGGACGCGTTTTGTTGTCTTTATTTCATTTTTCTTTTATGTAATCCAGTTTGTAATGAGCCTTAATTAGCTCATTAAGTTAGTTATGTAGTTTAATGCTTAATTAGGGAGTTTCTTGAGCAAGGGGAAACCCTTAATCAGCTACCTCAACTCTAGCTTTATATACATTGTAATCGGCAGCTTGAGGTTATTAATTAGTGATATTCAATAGCGTTTTGAGTGCCTTGTTGAGCCTCTTGTTTGTGAGTGACGTTAAACTCTCATCCTTGGTTAATTATACTTCAGTATCAAGGATTTGGCAATCCTTGTGGTGCGTGTAGAGCTTGGTAATCTCGATGGTGGTGTGCGTGTATCCATTGAGGTCATCGAGTCCATTGCCCTTGATGTTTCTAGCTGTGGTGTGCCTGTATCAGCTCGAGCCTCAAGCCTATCTTCATTTACTGTTTGATTGTAAGTTTGTTCATCCGATCATCATTTCATAATAATCCATTTCATCCATTTGTTCATTGGTATTCGTGCTCTGTTTTAGAGGAAGTTGTAGTTGATTTTCTGTGTGAGGTCTGTTTTGGGTGTGTTTGTGCTTGATTCTCCGTTATGAGGCCAGAATCTGTGTGTTGTGTGTTAATGTGGTGTATTGTGAGGTCATTATTCTGATCTTAGCGACCTTGCATACTTCAACTCTCCTTTCCCCATGTTGAATTTGCTTTTAATAGAGCACCATCTAAGGCAACTGTCTTTCCCCATTCCAGGTTATTTATGGCATACTTCCTATAACTCCATTGGATTTATCACCACTAAAGAATTTTGTGAGGTTTAGTTATGAAGCAGGTAAACATGCAGAGGAGATCAAGAAGCTTCATCAGCAAGTTAGAGAGAAGATCATCAAGTATTCTGAGCAAGTTTATACATCAGCAAACAAGCATAGGAAGAAGATGGTTTCCAGCCAAGAGATCTAGTGTGGATTCCTCTAAGGAAGGATAGATTTCCAAGCAAGAGGAAGGGAAATTTAGTGCCAAGAGCAGATGGTCCTCTTGAAGAACGTTCTAGAGAGGATTGGAGACATACATAGAACTTTTGCACTTTGTTCATAACAACAACGAGGAATTTCCTTCTAGGCACTTGCGTTTAATTAAGTTATCCAATTCCGTTACTAACTACTTACCCTCATAACATACACTGACTTAAGTCTACACTAACTCAAAAAAAAAATAATAACTTACGTTTTTTTATGCAAATAAATTACGTTTTTTATAAGTTCACATTCAACATAAAGTGGAAAAAAAATGTTCCTTAATAGAAGATTTTTCATTCCGATGACTGTAAACTCGACTCTAATTTTCAACACATTCACTAAACCATATAATCACCACTAATTGCTAACAATTAACATCATTAACAATATTAACTGAATTATACCCTAAACAATAACACCCTAAACCCTAAACTTATCATTTATAACCATAATAAATTGAAATAACACTAACATTAATAACACTTCATTTTAAATTTTATATATTTCGCTAATACTAACAGCAACAATAATAATGGATAATTGTACCTGAAATGTCAGGGACATCCTCAAGGTTTATATGATATAGACCAGGGATTTCTCTTGAAAGGAACAAGGTTATGTATTCCAAGGAGCAGTTTTAGGGAGTTGTTGATCTCTGAAGTTCATGGAGGTTGCTTAGCAGGACATTTTGGCATTGAGAAGACCCTTCTTCTATTGAAGGAACATTATTCTTGGCCTAAAAAGAGGAAGGATGTGGAGCATTGGATCAGGAGGTGTGCTACATGTCAGATTGTAAAAAAGTCATAGCTTACCTCTAGGGCTATATACACCTTTGCCAGTTCCAAACAGTCCTTAGGAGGACATCAGCCTAGACTTCATTGTTGGTCTACCAAGAACTCAAAGAGGGAAAGATTCCATCATGGTAATTGTTGATAGATTCAGTAAAATGGCTCACTTTATTGCTTGTCATACCACCTATGATGTTGTGAGGGTGGCTGAACTGTATTTCCAGGAGGTAGTGAGGCTCCATGGAGTTCCCAGGAGTATGGTGTCAGATAGGGATGTCAAGTTCCTAAATCATTTGTGGGTTACTCTTTAGAAGAAGTTGGGCACATAACTGAAGTATAGCCCAGCTTGTCATCTCAAACAGATGGACAAACAAAGGTCACAAACATGACACTTGGAACACTATTGAGGTCACTGATAAACACAAACAAAACAGGATGGGACACCCTTTTGTCTCATAATGAATTCGCTTTCAATAGAGCACCATCTAAGGCAATTGGCCTTTCACCATTCCAAGTTATTTATGATAGAAATCCTATAACTCCATTGGGTTTATCCGCAATAACAAATTCTGTGAGGTTTAGTTATGAAGCAGGTAAACATGCAGAGGAGATTAAGAAGCTTCATCCACAAGTCAGGGAGAAGATCATCAAGTATTCTGAGCAAGTTTCTACATCAGCAAACAAGCATAGGAGGAAGATGGTTTTCAAGCCAGGAGATTTAGTGTTGATTCATCTAAGGAAGGATAGATTTCCAAGCAAGAGGAAGGGAAAGTTAGCACCAAGAGCATATGGTTCTTTCGACGTTCTAGAGAGGATTGGAGACAATGCTTACAAGTTAGACCTTTCTGAAGACTATGGAGGCAGTGCTACATTCAACGTTGCATATTTGAGGCCTTACTTTCCAGAGCATGAAGACCTTCCAAATTTGAGGACAAACTTTCCTCAACCTAGGGAGGATGATGGAGGTCTTCCATCAGAAGATCAAAGTCCAGAGCCAAGTGAACCAGAGCCAGCATCAGGAGCAGCAATGACCTCACCAACACCAACTCCAAGGCCATCATCAACAACATCAAACACTGACATCCAAGAGTGCTTTATGATGGTCCAGCAAGTCATGAGGTCGTCCAACAACAGCAACAACCAATCAGTGAGGTTATTTCTCAATTCCATATCTTTCGATTGAGGTCATCACCATTACTTTGAAGACTTCACTTTAGAGCTGTTGAGGATTTTCCAACTCAGTGGAGATATTTTGCCAATTACCAGTTTTGAGGTCCTCTATGAAGACATCTTCTGAACTATTGAGGATATTCCAGTTCTGTGAGGTGATCCTGCAATGAGGTCCTCCATGAGGACTTCATTTCCAAGCTGTTGAGGTCATTTCTAGCTTGTGAGGTGAACTAACTATTTTGTAATAATGAGACGTGTTTTGTTGTCTTTATTTTATTTTTCTTTTATGTAATCCAGTTTGTAATGAGCCTTAATTAGCTTATTAAGTTAGTTAAGTAGCTTAATGCTTAATTAGGGAGTTTCTTGAGCAAGGGGAAACCCTTAATCAGCTACCTCAACCCTAGCTTTATATACATTTTAATCGGCAGCTTGAGGTCATTAATCAGTGATATTCAATAGCATTTAGAGTGCTTTGTTGAGCCTCTTGTTTGTGAGTGACGTTAAACTCTCATCCTTGGTTAATTATACTTCAGTATCAAGGATTTGGCAATCCTTGTGGTGCGTGTAGAGCTTGGTAATTTCGATGGTGGTGTGCCTGTATCCATTGAGGTCATCGAGTTCATCGCCCTTGAAGTTTCTAGCTGTGGTGTGCCTATATCAGCTCGAGCCTTAAGCCTATCTTCATTTACTGTTTGATTGTAAGTTTGTTCATCCGATCATCATTTCTTCATCATCCATTTGTTCATTGGTGTTCGTGCTCTGTTTTAGAGGAAGTTGTAGTTGATTTTCTATGTGAGGTTTGTTATGGGTGTGTTTGTGCTTGATTCTCTGTTGTGAGGCCAGAATCTGTGTGTTGTGTGTTAATGTGGTGTACTATGAGGTCATTACTCTGATCTTAGCGACCTTGCATACATCAATTCTTTTGCCCTATATTAAATTTGCTTTTAATAGAGCACCATCTAAGGATAATGGCCTTTCCCCATTCCAGGTTATTTATGGAAGAAATCCTATAACTCCATTGGATTTATCACCACTAATTAATTCTGTGAGGTTTGGTTATGAGGTAAACATGCAGAGGAGATCAAGAAGCTTCGTCAGCAAGTTAGAGAGAAGATCATCAAGTATTTTGAGCAAGTTTCTACATCAGCAAACAAGCATAGGAAGAAGATGGTTTTCCAGCCAAGAGATCTAGTGTGGATTCATCTAAGGAATGATAGATTTCCAAGCAAGAGGAAGGGAAAGTTAGTGCCAAGAGCAGATGGTCCTTTTGAAGAATGTTCTAGAGAGGATTGGAGACATACATAGAACTTCTGCACTTTGCTCATAACAACAACGAGGAATTTCCTTCTAGGCACTTGTGTTTAATTAAGTTATTATATTCAGTTACTAACTACTTAATCTCATATCATACACTCGACTCTAATATCATATCATACTAACGTAAAAAAAATAATAATAAATTACTTTTTTTATGGAAATAAATTACGTTTTTTATAAGTTCACATTCAACATAATGTGGAACAAAAATGTTCCTTAATAGAAGATTTTCCATTCCGAAGACTGTAAACTCGACTCTAATTTTCAACACATTCACTAAACCATATAATCACTGCTAATTCCTAACAATTAACATCATTAACAATATTAACTGAATTATACCCTAAAGCAATAACACCCTAAACCCTAAACTTATCATTTATAACCATAATAAATTCAAATAACACTAACAATAATAAAACTTCATTTAAAATTTTATATATTTCACTAATACTAACAACAACAATAATAATGATTTTTTTTATTTTTATTTTTCCAATTTTAATAAATATTAATTAAATTCATATTATTCATATTATTTCCCTAATACTAACAACATCAATAATGATTATTATATATATTATTAGTAATTAAATTATATTTTTTTCCAATTTAGTAATTAAATTCAATTTTTTCCTACTTTTACTAAAATAACTATTAATTTTTTTCATATTATTTTAAATATTTTCAAAAACAAAAAAAAAATATGTACAAAATGCCTCGACCTTGACTGGGACTCCCCCTGAAGGCCATCTGGCCAAGGTCTTGTCCAAGGATGAAACGCCACCAGATGGCATTTGAACCTTGGCCAGATCACCATCTAACGGCGTCTGAGCCAAGGTCCAAACGCCATCTGAGGGCGTTTGGCCTTGACGATAGCTTCCGATAATTTTCCCCTACTATTTTCCTCTCAATCCCTTCCTGATTCCAAAATTAAATTATCTAACACTACAAAATAAGACTTTTACACCAAAAACAAACAAAAACGTTCAAGTTTAAACAAAAAAATATAAATTTTACCTCTTCCGGCGACTTGGGACAGCAGGAGTGTCGATCGGCTATGGCGACAGCGGCGTTGGTAGTCTCCAGCTTCTGGTCTCCTTGACGGCTCGCAAGTGGACAACGGTGGGAGGGCTTGGTGGGCGCGGTGGGCACGGACGGTGAAGGCGTCTTCGCAGGTGTCAGTGGTCGGTGGTCCGGCGGCAGGAGGTGGCAGTGGGGAGTGGGTTGTTGAGAGGGATTAGTTATAGAGAGAATGAAGGCAGTGTGGAATGAGGAGATTGAGGGGGGAGGCATATTAAGGGAAACTAATTGACCAAACAAGGGCAACGCCAGAAATATTCGGGCAACGTAGAAAAAACGGGAACGAAAATAGTTAGTTACAAAGTTAGATTAAAAAAAAGAGGCAATAACATAATTTTCATATGGATATTTTAGCTAAAGTTTCAAATAATTAATGTAGAAATTTCATATTTCAAGTCCTAAAATTTTAATTAGATAAATATAAACATGAAAAAGACTGACACATGCCCGTGTGAAACATGAAATATAAAAAAAAATTACTTGGAGGTACCTCAATATTTGAGAAAACTATTTTACAGTAACCCAACTTTTCAAAGCTCATTTCGAGGTACCCTTAATTTTTGTGTTAATAATTATTAGGCACTTTTTCGGTCATCAATTTTATTAGCGACCGAAATACCCTTATTCTTCTTCTTCCCATTCTTTTTTCTGAAACTTTTATTTTTCATTCCAAAATGAAAACTTCCCGATTATAATTATGAGCATTGTTGATGGGTTGTGTTCTAGTGTGCAAATTCAGCCTTGGCCTTGCACTTGCATCAAGTGATCTATCTACTTTATTCACTATCTGCAGTTCAAATCCTCCATTACCAAGTATAACCCAAGAATCGTACAACTATGGCGGCCTAAGCAATACACGCCAAAATGCTCAGTTTCACCAGCACCTGCAACAATCAGCTCTCGCCCTTCCTCAACTCCAAGTGGGCGGTGGCTTCCAGAAGATTCCCGAAGGGCGCCCATGTACTGCTGGTGGTGAGTGAGAAGTAGTGGGGATCGACAATGATTGTAAGTTTGTTCATCCGATCATCATTTCATCATCATCCATTTCATCCATTGTTCATTGGTGTTCGTGCTATGTTTTAGAGGAAGTTGTAGTTGATTTTCTGTGTAAGGTCTGTTTTGGATGTGTTTGTGCTTGATTCTCTGTTGTGAGGCCAAAATATGTGTGTTGTGTGTTAATGTGGTGTACTGTGAGGTCATTACTCTGATCTTAGCGACCTTGCATACATCATAATTGGTATCAGAGCTGAGTTTCATCGTGGAAGAAGGTCTGTTTGTGTTATTTGTGTAGTTTATGATGTCGAACTGTAGTAAAACACCTCAGGAAGTAGCAAAACAAGCTTTGAGGGATAAGGAGGAATTGGAAAGGAAAATGAAATTTATGAGTGCATAGTTGCAATATTATATGAGGTTGCACAGAAATGATCTTAATGGGGAGACTAATGGAGAGTATGAGGAAGAAGAAGAGGAGAACCCTTTTAGTGAAACTGAGAGGGGAAGAAGAGGACCTAGATATCACAGGAGAAAGAGGCATGTAAGGAGGTCACCTAGGACTAGAGGAGATGAAGTTAGCAGTAGGAGTGAGAGGGAAGAAAGGAGGGAAGATAGAAGAGTAGAGAAGTTGGATTTCAAAATAGACATTCCTGAGTTTGGAGGAGAGTTCGATTCTGATGTGTTCTTGGATTGGTTGCAAACAGTGGAGAGGGTGTTTGATTTGAGGGTTCGGTTTAGTGTTCGGTTTATTCGGTTTTGATCTGAAAAATGCACATTTTTATGGTTTTTCACCGCACCGAATAAACCGAAAACCGAATAAGGCCTAAAGTCCAAACTGAAAACCGAACCAAATAAAAGTCGGTTTGGTTTGGACCGGTTCAATTCGGTTTGTTTTCGGTTTATTCGGTTCAAAACCGAATAATGCACACCCCTAACAACATAAATTATATAATTAAATGAAAGATACGAAAAAATTTCAAATAAAAAAACATAAAATTAAAAATACATTTAGGTCAAGAGTTTAAGTAAGAAATGTACAATCCTCATTCATAATAAATTTATTAGACATTATAATTATAGTAATGGATATATATTTTTAGCTTTGGACTACAATTATGTAAACACATTTTTATTTGTTTAATTACAACGGATGATAATTATGAAAATGTATTTTTATTTGTGTACTAAAATAATTTTTATTGATAAATATCAAAAGGGTGGGGATTCAAATATTAAAATAAATTGAAAATGTGAATAAAAAAATTTTCTCTATGCCCTGGTCACAAATTATATCATACATTATGGAGGACCTATCTAGGTCCACCACATGTACTAAAATTTGTCAATTTTTAAGTGATGAACTTTTATAAAAAGAAAATTGATAATATTGATGAATTTGTCAATTTTCTCTAAGCCTTGATCACAAATTATATCATACATTATGGTGGACCTATCTAGGTCCACCACATGTACTAAAATTTGTCAATTTTTAAGTGAGGAACTTTTATAAAAGAAAATTGATAATATTGATGAATTTTACAATAATATTGACAAATTTATATTGACTTTTATAATAATTATTGATGATTTATTTTGAAAATATTAACACTTTGGTAGACATATGTAGGTATTACATGTATGGTGTACCATACAATAATCAATGCTCTTAATGGTGAATGTTCGTGAATTACACATTGTGCAATAAGGAGTCCCGTGTCATACCAATTAGGAAACTACAATTTAGTTATACTGGGTGAAAACTTCAATTTTGAATGACTCAATTACAATGGGTCGGGTCTTCAATAAATAAACCGAAATTGGGGAAAAATTAGAATTATCTTTTTTTTTATGAAACACAAACTTTTCTATTAGTAATATATAGATTATTGTTATAATAATATTTTTAAAAGATAAATTAATTTTTAAATAAACCTAAATTGAGGGAAAAGTTAGAATTATCTTTTTGTGATTGGCTTAGGCTCCTACAATCACTCTCCTTTCTCCATTTTGTGGGGCCTACAAACTTTTCTATTAATAATATATAGATTATATCATTATTAATAATAATAACAACTAGCCTTTGATATCCCGTGCTATGCACGGAAAATTTTCCAATAATTTTTTGTATTTTTTTAGAGTAATTTATAATAATTATCATTTCATTCCTGAAAAAAATTAATTTGAATGATAAATAGAAATAATGAAAAAAATGTGTAACAATGGTATCATTTGAATAATTTGTGGTGAAATTATATTAAAATCCATATCACTATTAAATAACCATACTTTCTAATAATTATTTTGAAGAAAAATATAAAAACTTATTTCAAAAATTCATGTCATTATAAATTAATGTTTAAGTATTTATATACTAAGTTAAATACTTATTAAAATCCTTATCTATACATTTAGTATAATATAAATTAGTGGCGCTATAGGTTAAAATTGAAATTATCGGTAAATATTTTATTTTATTTTCTTGTATGAACATTAATGTTAGTGTAAAGAAAGTTACAACTTACAATGACTATGATAATTCTATTTTCTTGATTATTGGTTTTGACTTTGTGATTTTTTTTTTGTCTGTTTTATAATTCCTTTTATCTACCTTTACTCAAACTTCTTGTTTAGTTTATGATAGTTACTTATAATTTAAACTTTTTGTCTATAGAAATATATATATATATATATATATATATATATATATATATAGTAGTGTTAATAAAAAAAATTATATTTTTTTAAAATATTTATTAAAGAAACTACAAAAATAATAGTCTAGACTTTTCATGAAAATTTTACTTTAATATCAATTTTACTTTATTTCCTATGTTGTGATGAAATATTATAATATAAAATTGATGAAAGAAAAATGAGGGAATGTCTTAGTTCTGTATTAAATCAAATATTAAGATTTTCTTTTATTTAGAATCTATTTATGAAAGTATTAAATTGTGAGGTTTTGAATATGCTTTGGAAATAATCAAATTTCCCAAATTGTTTTTTCTTGTTTGTAATTCCCTTAGGTGCTTGTGTTTTAATATATATATATATATATATATATATATATATATATATATATATATATATATATATATATATATATCTATTATTTTGATGATTGTAAAGTTTTATGCTTTTATTTATAGTGATTTCATAATTGTGTTGAAATAAATAAAGTATTTCAATAATTGTTAAGTTTTATACTCAATTTGTTTAAAGTAATTTTTATAATTGTGTTATAATAAAGTATAAATTTATTTATTTATAGTGATTAAATTCTTCAAAACATAAATTATCAATTAAATCCAGGAAGTTGAAGGGACTTTAATAATGAAGTTTATTATGAGAGTGTCACATGACAACTTGTTAGGCATGCACATTTTGTTTTAATATATTAATAGATAATAATAATAATAATAATAATAATAATAATAATAATAATAATAATGATAAGTAGTAGTACATATATTTGATATATATTATATGGATTCTTTGAAAACCTAATGGTATTCCCTATATGGGTGTAGTTTAGCATAAAGTTTGGTGATGAGTTGAATAATATTAGAATGTGAATCATGATATATAATCACATTTAATTGAAAAGGTCTTCACCAACCCTTTTATCGGTTAAATTGTATATCAATATTTTGCTACTAAAATTAGAATATACAACGATAAATATGCCAATACGTTTAATTTATTGTTACATAATATATTTTGAATTTCGAAATTGTCAAGATAAATATTGAGATATGATAGGTGATTGAAATTTTTAATGTGATTTATATATAGTGTCCAACTTTTAATTTACGTACTAAACTACCCTTCATGATGCCATTATTCTTTTTTTTCCACTTCATCATTGTTATCATTACTATTACTACTAATACCACTATTATGATTATTACCATTATATTATTATTATTATTACTATTATTATTATTAATATTATTATTATTATTATTATTGAGTAGTTAGTTAGACCATTTGCAAGATAGCTTTACTGTGCCTCATAAATCGTTAGTTACTAAATTAAAGAATTATTATATTTATATCATATATTTTGATGTATAAAACTCCAAACGCAATTTACAACAATTCTTTCCATTAAAGAATTATTATATTTATATCATACATTTTTTGATAGATTCATATCATACATTTTGATGTATAACACTCCAAACCAAATATTTAAATTTTACACGTACGTGAATCATAATATTCATTATTTAGGTTTTTTTTGGAAGATTTATTATTTTGTTAGATATTAAATTTTCATAATAATCTATCGTTGCTAGAAGATAATAATATTTAATTATGTTTATTATACAAAATATATATAGTACTTAGAGACAATCCTTTTTAAAGAAAATACGGAAAAAAAGTCGTGGCCATACCCACTGGGTTGACCTAAAACTAAAATAGACCACCTTTATTTACCTGAACCTGAACTATATTTGACCTGTATTTGACATGCCTGTTCGAATTGACAGGTCTATCTACCATCCTATCAAAAGAAATTAACTCTAACTACGTCACAAATATCGATTTCCTTTTATGCTCTGTTATGATATAATTATATATTAATCTCTTTTAATAAATTAAACCTTACCTTCATGAAAGTTAATTAGCCTATTCCTCTATCAATTTTTAATTTACCCTTATGATATCATAGTTTGGTGATCTTATTATTATTATTATTATTATTATTATTATTATTATTATTATTATTATTATTATTATTATTGTTGTTGTTATTATTATTATTATTATTATTATTTTTATTATTATTATTGTCGTCAAACCATGTTTTTAAGCCTAACCTGAATCTATTCTCTTAGTTCTTTTATATTTATTTTATTTTAAAAAACGATCTTACAATTTATGAGGCAGTAAGCTACTCAAAAATAATGAATATAAAGATTATATAAAAGACACTTGGGCCCTGTTCGACAATAACGTTTAGACTAGTATTTAGCGTTTTAACTGGTCAAAACGCTATTTTATTAAATTTTAACTATTCCGTAAAATAACATTTTTTACAAGTTTATAGTGTTAGAGACAACGTTTGCCACTCATTCCCTTGACGTTACCAATAGCAACGTCAAGAATTATAATCAGCGTCTAATGGGCTGGATTTCAAATTTGCCCCCATATTTCCTCTCATATTACAACCATGCCATTGATATAAAGGCTTCAAAATCCCCCTCGTTGCCACCTGAACCTGATGTCTTCTTCTCTTTGCTCCATCAGAGCTCTGATGACTCGTCCTCTGTTCTCCAGCAGTAGGGTTCCCAAATTTTGCTACTACTTCTCAGAGTTAAAGGATTGGGTGAGATAGCAGTCATGCGATAAGGAGGAGTTAGGGGCGTTAATAGTTGGGTTTTGTTGAATTGCAAAAATGAGTTGGACATAATTTGATATGTTGGTGGCTACAGAAGGATGATTGATTGGCTGGGTTTTGGATGAAAAAGATTGAAACCATGGTCTTCTTAAACCAGGGCAATAGGGCATTGCTTGAGTGGCCGACCAATATAAAGGTGCAAACTTGACTGTTGCCGCAAACATTACAATGACGACAACGAACAACATAATATAATAACATGAAAAGCACAAATAACAATATTAATAATAATAACAATAATAATAATATCAATATTAATATTATTATTATTATTATTATTATTATTATCATCATCACATCATTAACAACAACAATAATGATAATAATAATAATGTCCTTTTTAGTCATTTTACATGTATCCAGCTACTCCAATAGCTAATTTTACCGAACACAATCTTCACAAACAACTAAGTTAACAGCTATCAGCTATCCGCTTATCTGCAACAGCTATCCGCTGCCCTTACAGTTATCCGTTACTCAAACAGCTATCCATTACTAAATCTGCTACTTAATCCGCTACTTTTGCTGAACAGGGCCATAATCATTTTTGTTAATGGAACTGTATTGTTCCCAAATTATAATTAACATAGATTTGTACTTAAAATCTATATTTATATAATTATTCATAGACTTTGAAAATAAAATACTTAGTTAATTAATTATAAAAGTATTTAATTATACTTATGTTAGGGGTATCTACAAATTAATTTAAGCTAATCAACTGTTTTGTCAAAAAAAAGTTAATCAACTATTGATAGTGACATCTGATGTTCCTTGGGCCACGTAACTTCACCATGATCAACGTCCTTTAAGGCCTCAATCCATCTCTTTTCTCTATCCATTCGAGTTTTTTCATAATTCATAGTTATCACACTTGACACTCCTAATTCCCTCCCGTTCTCCCTTCCTCACTCATCCCTTCTTGTTCTTCTATGTCTCTTATTCCTTTATTGGTGGATATATAATTGAACCCAATCAAATTTAAAAGTATGTTGGTTTGGTATAAAAAAAAAAACTATGGCTATTGTTTGTAGAATTGAAGACATTCGAAGTTTGTGTTCACCTTTATGTTAATTATTTGTTGGTCTCAATGACCCATTCCCATTTGTAAGTGTTCAATTTGGCAGTATCAAGAAGAGTATTTGTACATATTTTACAGATAGGAAATTTTATATAAGAAAAATGTATCAAGAAGAGTATTTGTACATATTTTACTGATAGGAAATTTTATATAAGAAAAATGGTGAACCTTTAAAGTCTATTAAACTTTCAATGTCAAGAATATATTACCTAACAACTTGGATAGAAAGCTAATTTTAAAAGAGTTGGAAGATGAAATTGAAATTAAGTAAAAAATAAAGGAACAATATTTTACATCACTATTTGAGGGGAGATGAATTGAAAATCTATGTGTAGTTGTAATTGGGAATGTTACTAGCAAAAATCAACATCCAAATTAAGTATAAATTTGAAATGCAATATTTTTTTGAAATGGAAATGAAAATTAATTATAAGATGTAGAGAGTAATAAGAAAAATAGAATGTTACCTTAAAAATTTGCTTTGTAAATTGTGGAAAAATTATGAGTGGTCAAAAGTGATGACTTCATATAAAAGAATACCGAAAGATGTATTTGTAAATTGGTAAATGTATTATTATGGGTGAATAGTAACTGAAACCTATATAATATTGAAGGTGTGTCATTTGATTTTTTAGTAACTGATTCTTTGATTATTACTAATTGAAAAATAATGGAGAATATATAGTAATAAAAGGTGTGATTATGATTGAAGAATAATGAATTAAAATTTTAAAATAATATCAGTTTTTTTATTTATATGCATGCAATGTGTCATTTCCTCATTACTTTTGTTTTGTTTTAATATATTTAATAGATTATATTGTACTAATGTCTTTCATTCTCAACTACCTATATTAGGTAATATTATAGATAATTTTTGTGAATCATTTGAATGTTTATCGCAATTAGTTATGTATAATATAAACATGATTTAATTGAAAATAATTTATTGAGATAAAATTTTCGTGATTTATTGCATAATGAATTTTTGTGATGAAGATATAATAAATGACGATAAATGTCATAATAGTTTTAAATGGTAATATATTTGAAATTGCTAATATGAGTATATTATTATATGCTGGGCAATGTGGATAATCAAGGTGAATTATATATGAGGCTTACATGTAGATTTTGTTAATTTATTCACAAGTCAATACTTGTGTTTGTGATTTAATTTGATTACATTTGCTCTTTAGCAATACTTATGTCTATAAATAAACACTATAAACAAGTAATGACCTTCGATAGTTTTCTAAGCTCATTATATATTAATTATTAATACTATTGTATTATATGTTGGTGACAACATTTCTTATTCTCTTGCATAATGTTTGAGAAACATCTAAAGCTAATAATATGTTTCAGTTCATTTTAAACTTGTGTTTATATGAAACATTATGTTAGAAAAAGTCCAAATAAAATATTTATTTTTTATTAATTATCATAATAATGTTAATTTAGTTTACATATTTATTATACATTTTACAAAAGCAAGCAATTGACTAATAGAATTAAACGAAAATTAAATTAAAATTTTATTTGTGTAAAAAATTTATATTTGACATTAAACTTTTACATTTTATATTTATAATTGTCGGGTCTACGTGTGCGAAGCACGCGTTGATCAGACTAGTTTAAGTAAAAGTAAATAAAACCAATGACTGAATAGGTGTACCGTGTACTCCACACCACTAATTATATAATATACAAGTACTTAGACCTGTGTATTGCACTGGACAATAACAAAATACATACTCCCTCCTTCCCATAATATTTGTCACTTTAGATATGATTTAGAAACCCAAAAAAACCTCTACTCTACATTAATTTACCTCATTGAAAATGTAAAATTTTTGAATAAAATGGTAAATAAAAAAGGGAAAAGGTGAATAAAGAGCAAAAATTGAAGAAAACGGTGTAATTAATAAGGTTAATTTGATAAATTAGTAATTAAATGTTATTGAAATTATAAAGTGACAAATATTATGAAAAAAAAGAAAGTTAGTTAAAGTGATAGATAATATGGGAAGGAGGGAGTATTGTTGAAACATTATTGAAAGCGTAAACACATACGAGCATTTAATTTATAAAATGATTGATTGTACATATAAGTTTTTTTAAAGAAAAATATGAAGATTTAAACCATTAAATTGTATGTACTTTCAACTTGAGAAAATTGTATATAAACAAGCATTTAAATTGTAAATCCCTTCTAATGTGCTTTCATTACTTTTAGTATGTCTTTAAAAACATTTAAAAAGTGCATATTTCAAAAAAAGAAATTGTACATATATCTATGTACTGATTTACATGCGTTAATAATATTTTAGATATTGGCTCGAAGATTATATTTCAGACTATTGTTTTAAGAAAAAAAATGTACATTAAAATAATCATTTAGTAAATGCGTCTCTTTTGTTTTTTTTTTGAAACCCATAGTTAGTGTGTATTTTATTAGTAAAATACTTTATATCAAAAGTAAAGGAAATGTCACTTTATTTATAGGGTTTTTGGCTCAAAATAATTCGAAGTCGGAGGTCATTGGCTGAAAATAATCCAAACTCACTTTTTGGCTAAAAATAATCCAAACTTTCAACCTATTTACTCAGACTAAGTCGAAATTGATTTCCGGCGTCGGAATGCTGACTGGGAAGCCTGAGCACATGTTTCTTTAATTGATTTTGGTTTTGAATTTTTTTTATAAGCTTATGTAGACCCCACCTCACATAAACTTATAATGACATAGTAATGGATTAAAAATAAAGACACTTTAACATAACAAATTTAGTCTTCCAACCCCAAAAAATTAAAATTTTACCCAACCCTAACTATTTGCCTTTTTTCAAATTCCTCTCAGTCTTCTCTCTCCTTCTTCGTTATCTTCTGTAGACCCCAGTCAGCATTCCGAAGCCATAAATAGATTTCGGTTTAGTCCGAGTAAATAGGTTAAAAGTTTGGATTATTTTCAGCCAAAAAGTGAGTTTGGATTACTTTCAGCCAATGACCTCCGACTTCGGATTATTTTGAGCCAAAAACTCTTATTTATATTTATCTTTGCACATTTTTATATTTAATTAATATATTTATGTATTGTAATAGTAATTCATGCTATTAATTAAGATATGTAGAGAAATTTAATTAATATAACATTTATGTATTGTAATAGTAAAAATGTTCGATTGTAGTTTCCCAAAATACCCTCATTAAAACGCACTACATCATCACCCTTTGTGTGTGTGTGTGTATATATATATGTATATATATATGTATATATATATATGTATATATTATATATATATATGTATTATATATATATATATATATATATATATATATATATATATATATATGATATGATATGATATGATATGAAATTAGATGCATCCGGAGCATGTGCTTCAGATACTTGTGGATGAACAATAATACAAATAAGAGTAAACAATCATAATAGTCAGAGTGAACAATCGAATATATGTAGGTGAACAATTGTAAAATCTAGAGGTGTACTTAATAAATTGCACTTCCTATAAGTTAGTCACTCTCCCACATGTAGAACTTGTAAAGTTGCATGAAAAGTGAGCGAAAGTAAAAATTTAGCGAAAGTTATCCAAAATTATTGAAATTTAAGGTACCTACCATTCTACCAAAACAACATTTAACATATAAATTGAAAATTACAAAACTTATCAAAATTTTTGGGAAACATTTATTATACCTATAATTTATTTCCCAACTTCATATTGCCCTTGGTGTAGAGTTTCATGTGGTCTTTTCCAACCCCATTGGCCCTTCTCTTCTTTTCTCCACTTGTTCATCCTCTTCTTTGATGTGATTAATTTCACCCGTGGCTTTCCTTTTTCAAGATATTCTAAAAGTCTTTATTGGGCAAAACACTTTAGGATAGAGTACTTGACTTTTTCAACGAAAAGACGGTAACGCATAAAATCGTTGAATCCTAGATCTTTTCTCCCATTGAAATCCTAATATTTATCTTTAGTCAATTATAATTTTTTTTATAACCTTAAAAATTAGCATTGATTTGTCTTTTCTCCAATTCTCCCAATAACACGAGAAGATTAAACTCAAACAAATAGCATAAATCTGACCTTTTCCATTAAATTGAGTTAATATTAATTATAAGAAGCTAACATTACTACAATAATACAATATTTGACAAAAGATTAAATTCATTAGCCCTCCAAAAATATACTACAGGAAATTGAAAAGAAGATCATGAGATGAAAAAACTATTGTAACATAAAAAAAAAGATTTTAAAAATTTGCAATCAAATTTTAATTTTTTTTTTTTGAAGCCACAAACCAAAGAATGGTATTACTCATTACTCAAATTGAGAGTATCCTCATTCCTCCAACAATACATCCACTAAGAAGGGAGGGGGAGATAGCCAAAATAAGCTTTCATTTTGATTCAAGGACCACTTTGCGATTCTGTGAGCCACTCCATTTCCTTCTCTGTTAATTTATCCAAGAAAATTTCGTTATATGACCCCATTTCCTTCCTTCCCAAATGTCAAAATAGGCATTTCGAAGAGCTCCTCTGTCCAGATACCCATCGTTAATTTTTTGTATTACAGCTAAGGCATCAGATTCAATGTTGTCGTTCTGAACATTTTGGTGTATGCTCATCTCCATATCAAAGATAATGGCCTTCAGCTCCGCATATTCCACTTCCCATCTGCCCTCAAAACTTTGGCCCGCTGCCTAAATAAATCTTCCCTGAGAGTCTCGCGCCACACAACCTACAGCCATGCTCCCTTGTTCACGGTCTATCGCTGCATCGCAATTAATCTTTATGCGACCAGATTCTCCCCTGCAGTGAACACTTCCTCCTCTCTGCTGCTGCTATGCTCTCTCCTTTTTCTGAGTTTCCATGAATTCCCCATAGCTTTTCTCAGCTCTCTCCGCTACTGCTTGTGGATCCAGTTTTCTGTTTCTGTGGTTATGCTCATTCCAAGCCCACCAAATACTCCACATGCCATAACAGAATCGTTGGAATTCCTCTTCATCCATGGTGTCCATTGATTCAATAACCCAATTTTGCCTTGCAGCTCCCCATTCTATCATGCTTTCCTCAAAACCTAAAAAAAAATCCACACTGTTTTCATCAAAGGGCATTCACGAAGAGCATGTTCTATTGTCTCCACCTTCTTATGACATATGTCACAGTTAGGGTTTTGGGCACCGCGTCTTCGAAATAAATTTGCTTTGGTGGGCAAAATGTTTTTCAACTAGCGCCCTATGAAATTTTTAACCCGGGGATGTAACTTGTATCTCCACAACCACTTCCATATTTTTTGCCCTTCCAAATTGGATGATGATATTATCAACGTTTGGCATTGGAAGTGATAACCACTCTTAACAGAATATTCTCCGTTTTTTGTGTGAAGCCACCGGATTGTGTCATCTACTTGGTACTGAGACAGTGGCATTGTAATAATGGCATCTGCAACGTTTACTTCAAACAGTTGGTAAATCAAATCTCTATTCCATTGTCTCAGTTCTCTTTCTTAAATAAGTTCCTTCACCTTCCAATCCTTGGTGTCTTCCGTTCCAATTCCTGCAAACTACCCACACTCCGAATGCACCCATTTATCCGCCCAGATGCTCACTCGATCTCCTCCTCCAATAGTCCACCCTACTCCCTGTAGTAATAAGTTTCTCCATTCCATAATACTTCGCCAAACAAAACTGGGAGAATATCCTTCCTTAGCCCCATATCCCCTCGTGGGTAATATCGGGCTTTCATGATTTGCCCAGCTAGAGTATGCGGCATAGTGAGGAGACGCCACACTTGCCTGGCCAACATAGCAATATTGAAGCGCTCCATCTCCCTAAAGCCCAGACCTCCCACATCCTTTGATAAGCAAAGGGAGTCCCAATTCAACCAGTGGAGTGCTTTTTTCTCCGGACTCCCACTCCACCAATTTTTCCCCATCATTCCCTTGATCTCTGTATGGAAGGATTCCGGTAATTTGAAGATGCTCATAGCATACGTGGGAATCGCCTGGACCACTGCTTTGATTAAAATTTCCCTTCCCGCCTGTGACACTAGCTTCTCTTTCCAACCTTGGAGTCTTGTCCATACTTTAGGCTTCAAATCTTCAAAAATTGCTTGCTTTGATCTTCCCACCACAATTGGTTGTCCAAGGTATTTCCTGTGATCCTCCATTTCCCGCATGCCTAAATTTTCCAGCAACCTCCTTTTTGCACCATCTTCCACATTCTGACTGAAGAAAATCTCGGACTTCTCAAGATTGGTTTGCTGACTCCGAAGAGTACCTATTTCTTGTTCATTTGTCCTTAGGAAAAAAAGGTTATCGTCCGCAAATAGAAGATGTGTAATAGCAGGTGCTCTCCGACATATTTTCATACCGTGGATGGTGGCATTGTTTGCCTCTTGTGAGATGAAGGCACTCAGCCCTTCAGAAATAAGCAGAAATAAGTACGGCGATGACGGGTCTCCCTGTCGCATGCCTCTTTCAGTCGAACCAGCCCCACTTGTTGCCCGTTGACATTGAAAGAATGCGAAATTGTTTCCACACATTTCATGATGAGAGAGATTGTACCTTCTGGAAACCCCAGTTCTTGCATAATTCGCCTCAAATAACACCACTCCACCCGATCATAAGCCTTACTCATGTCGCCATCCACCCTTTCTTCCCCACCTTTTTCTTCTTCAAATAGTGAAAAGCCTCAAATGCGATCATTGTATTGTCTGATATTATCCTTCCCGGAACAAAAGCTGATTGCATATCATCGATGATGATGTTTAATATGGGTTTTAGACAGTTTGAAACAACTTTTGATATTAGTTTGTATGTGGTGTTGCAGAGCACGATGGGTATAAGATCCTTCATCTCTTCCGGAATCTTCATTTTTGGTATGAGCGATATTACTTTATGGTTTAAACAGTCTGACATATCCCCACCATTTAGAATGCGAAGAGCTTCCTCATTAATATCATCTCCTACTATGTGCCAATATTTTTGGAACAAAAGAGCACAATAGCCATCCGGTCCTGGGGCTTTCAAAGGTGCCATTTGCTTTAGAGCCAACTCCACTTCCCCCCTGGTATATGGTTGTTGTAGTCTTGCTCTTTGGTCTGTCGATATTCGGCCCTGTAATTCAGGGAACAAGACTCTATTCATGTCTGGCTTGCTTGAGCTAAACAACATCTGGTAATAATTCAAGATTATATTCTGAATTCCCGACATGTCCCTGTGTTCAACTCCCTCAGAGTCTCTTAGCATAGTGATCAAATTCTTCTTCCTCCTTTGCTTAACCCTTGCATGAAAATAAGCAGTGTTCCGATCCCCTTCTCGTAGTGCCTGATGGTGGGCCTGTTTGGCCCAATATGTCTCCACTCGAAAATCCGCTTGAAGCAGTTCTTCCTCCAAAGATCGCATTCTGTTGAGGGTTTGTTCAGAAGAGTCCTCCAATTGAAGTCTTTGTAATGTCTCTCTTAATTCCTTAGGCTTTTGGTGTATCTCTCCAAAGTAGCCTTTGGCCCAATGTGCAAAACCCGTTCCACAATATTTCAGGCGGTCCAATATGTTTCCTTGCAATCTCCCTGATCCATCCCACTGTCTCTTAACCTCCTCTTCAAAAATCTCCTCTTTGGCTTAGTAAGCCTCAAACTTCTTGGGGCTAGTTGGCCCTTTCCTCTCGCCTTGCTTTTGACCCTCCGTATCCAGTACAATGGGAATATGATCAGATCCTTCCCAATATACATTGGTGACTTGTACATTGGGCCAGATTGAGGCCCAACTCTCATTACAAAGAAATCGGTCTAGCCTCTCCGCAATATGTTGAGTACTTTCTCTTCTGTTACTCCAGGTAAACGCCTGCCCATGTGCCCCCATATCTGTTAATCCTCTCCTATCAAGGACTGCTAAGAAGTCCAATGCCACCCCATAATCAAATTCCTGACCTCCTTTTTTCTCACATGGAAAAATGATTCCATTAAAATCACCAAAGACAACTCAAGATTCATCAGATTGACTACCCAAGTAGTCTAGAAGTTCCCAAGAATTTTTCTCAATATGTGCTTCGCTCCACATAAAACCTAGTCACACGCCATTATCTCCCTTCACTTCTCACTCTAACATCAATATGATGATTCGTATATGAGGTCAAACATACTTCCACTTCCTTCTTCCATTACATTGCTAGTCCACCAGCCCTCCTCAAAAGAGGAACCGACATACAACCTTCCATTTCACATTTTACCCGCACGTATTCCATTTCATGCGGCATTCTTTTCGTCTCCATCAGAAAGAGAATATCTGAGGAGTATTCCCGGACTAGTCTCCGGAGTGACGCACCTGCCTCGGGTCTCCCCAACCCGTGACAGTTGCAGCTTATGATAATCATTGTTGCCGGCAAGGCCAGCTCGTGTCTGCCCCCGCCGATTGTTGTGGTTCTGCCATATCTACATCCTGCAAACGTCCTTTCTTCTCTCTAACTTCAATCTCCATTAATTGCATCTCCTCCAAATCAAAAGCCTTAGTTCACTTTCTCTTCCCCCTTCACTACCCAGATTCACCTACGCAATTGGTAATGACTTATTGTGGTCCACCTTTAGCCTTTTCCATGTTGTCTTTATTGATTTTTGGTTACATATTTCCCCTTGTCCTTGCCTGTCTACAACCACTATCATGTTTTTTCCTTTGTCCCGTGCCTCCGACGTTCCCCTCTCTATGTGTTGTTCATTTCCTTGGCCATTCCTTCCCTGTCCTCCTTCTCCTCCACTATTCTGCTTCATTCCTTCCAGTGTGTTGGCCATCTTATCCGTCATTGGGTTTGAAGTCGTTTCAATATCTCCCCTATCTGCCTCAACCCGTGATTTAGATGATTGGGATTCCTTGTTTGAGTTTGCTTCCATAGGAATATATTTTAGGGAACGCCTTGCCGAAGGCTATTTTCCTTCTAAAGTCAGCACACTTTGTTTCTCTTTCTGCTCTCCTTCCCTATCCTCTCCTTTCTCTATCTTGTCATCCTTCCCTGATTGTCCTTGCCCCTGTATTCGATAATGTTTGATTGGTAACGCTCGCAGCTAGTCTCCATATTGCCCTTTCATGTCCCCTCCATCATGCTCGTCACAGTCCTCTTCCACGTGTCCCAACCTTCCACACCTATAGCAAAAATTTGGATGTTTTTCATACTTGAAAGGTGTCCACTTTGCACCCGCTTCTCCATAGTTTACTATTGTGCCCCGTGGCAATGGCTCATCTATGTTAACCCTGACTCGGAATGCTACATATCTGCTCCACTCCAGTTCATCGTCCTCTCGGTACTCTAGCATCCCTCCAAACACCTTCCCTAATGCAGCCGCCGTTTCCTTGGACACCTTCTCGAAAGGAATCTCATAGCCCCTCACCAAGACCAAAACATTTTTGAAAGACACCTCCGAAGGACATAGGCTCTCTAGAATTTCCTCTAAAAGGATTACTTGCTTATCGGAAATCAAAGGTCCCCTAGTTTGCACTCGTTGTTTGTCTTCTTTTGAGAAGAACTGGAACACGAATAGTCTCTCCCCTAACTCTCTAATCTCAAAATTCTTTTTCACTTTCGATGCATGATGTAAAAACGTAAAAAGACCAGAGATTCGGTAGGGTTTTGAAGTCAAGACCTTGCCTATTAAAGCCATGGTCGCCTTTGACGTAAAATTCTCGGCCCCTGTATTAGAGCAATCGATAATCTTCTCTTCATCTTCTGTCAGTTTAAGTTCGTTCCACCGATTCAACAATGGTGAATCCATGTTGGATATATGAATGAGAATCACACTATCGGATTCTATGAGACACTCACTGTTGGTGATCAACATGAGATGAAAGTCTTCCACCCTAACCCTAGCGGCATATAGAAAAGTTCGCCCTAGAGAGAAACGGGGAAAGATTGTATGTAGATTAAATTTTAGTTTAGTATATTTTGACATGAGTTAATTTCACTTCAAAACATTTTTATAATATCATATGATTAATTATTTAATGCTCACATAGTTATTTTTTTTTTCTTAGTATATAGATTACAAAATTCTTCAAAAATCGATCTTAATTAATTAGCGTACTTAATCAATTTATATAGTCAATGTTATTAAATAACTGACATATGCATTTCCACTTAAAGACAACAAAACAATTGGACCAAAACAAATACCTCTTTTATATATATATATATATATATATATCTATATATATATATATACATATATATATATATATATATATATATATTTTGGCAGAAAATTAATCCATTAAAAGCCCAAAACAAGGCTAGCCAGTATAAAGAGATGAAACCAGAGACAGACGAAACTACTGAAGTAACACATCAATACAACCCCTAAATTTTTTGCCCTTTTTAGAGAGAAATAAGACTCTATTAATAAGAGTTTGATGGATCCTCTTGATAGCTTCTTCAGCACTCGTATTCTTCTGTTTACTGTAGTTTCTCCATTCCCAAATAACCGCAGGAGTTTGATGGATCCTCTTATATATATATATATATATATATATATATATATATATATATATATATATATATATATATATATATATGGGATATGATATAATGAGAAGGGCCTTATTGTGATAAGAGAAGAAGGATGAATCCTAGCCATCCATTCACAAATCAAGGGTGAGGTTAAATATTTCTTTTACCTTTATTTCTTATTTCTGATGTTAAAAGGTGATTGGTAGAAAATGTTTATTATTGTTTTGTTTTTTGCTGCATCACGTGAGAGGGGAAGAGGAAGAGACTCTCTGTGTTGAAACCAACTACATGCTTGATGCAGGGCAATTGCAATTTTCAGTTTCCAACACACACAATCATTGTGAGAGAATTTTGAAAATCCTCAGCGCGTTCAGCAACCACCACGAAGCGATTTTCTCCGGCGATTTCTTCTGAGCAGCAAACGTCGGGTTTTCGGCGAGTCTTGTGAGAAGGGGTGTTTTGTTCCGGCGGGACTGAAGCAGCAATAACGACGTCAGCAAGTTTACCCGGATACGATGACGCGCAGGCGACTTCTCCGGCGGCGATTTCTAGGGTTTTTGCTTCGGCGTTTTTTGTTTTTATTTTGTTTTTTCAAAATTTGTTGTATGCGTTTGGGTTTTTGATGTTCATTGTAACAATTGTTGGTGTTTTATAGGCAGAGTAACAAGGGGAGTTGAAGAATTGGTGATGGAGTCCAAAGGTGTGTCTGAAGCACAAGTTGAAGAAAGTAATAAGGGGATGTAAGTTAGTGTATATATTGCAGCAAATAACGACTGTTCTTCATGTTTGTGTGATTTGGATGTTTACCCGGTGAATATTGATGCACCCTGCTTTGCATTTGTGGGCTGTAGGGAACGGGTGACAATTGAACAAGAGGGAAGTGAACCAACACCATCCGGCGGTGTTGGGGTTGACGAAGAGGGCACACAAAATGTGGACCGACTGGTGTACGTATACATTGGACCGACTGGTCGATGCACACAAAAAGTGGTTTGGCAAACGCACCCAAGTGTTTTTCGAGGGCCCGATTATATTTCTGATGGTACGTGTTGTTCATTCACTTTTGGTTCATAAGTTAATTATAGTCTTATATGTAAATTTCATTATGCAAACAGTCTGATGATCATTTCATATGTACTGGATGTTCATTTGTATTGACTTTGGTGTTCATTCTCATTAGTAGGATGATCATCTGCTACCAGTCTGATGATCATGTTATCTGTGTTGGTCGTTCATTTTATATATCCATTTTATGCTAATTTCTATATCATTATGATAATCATCTGCCAACATGTTGATGATCATTTCATGTGCACTAAGTGCTCATTTGTATTGACTTTGATGTTTATTGTCCTTATTGCTAGATGTTGTATTGACTTTGGTGTTCATCCTGATTACTGTGATGATCATTTATATTGACTTTGATGTTCATTGTCCTTTTGCTAGATGTTGTACTTCGATAGAATCGAGGGCACCTCTCGCCCAACCTTTCTGTAGTCTTTTACTAATATGATGATCTTCTGCCAACAGACTGATGATCATGCTAGATATTCCACCCCAATTTGCTATTCGTAGTCTTTTATGCTAATTACTATATCATTCTGATGATCATCTACCAACAGGATGATAATCATTTCACATGTATTGAGTGTTCATTTGTATTGACATTGATGTGTCATTCTCATTAGTGCGATGATCATGTGCAAACAGTCAGATGATCATGTTATTTGTACTGGTCCATTTTATGCTAATTTATATATCTTTCTGATAGTCATCTGCCAACATGCTGATGATCATTTCATGTGTACTGGGTGCTCATTTATATTGACTTTGATGTCCATTCTCATTAGTGTGATCATCATGTGCCAACAATTAGATGATAATGTTATCTGTACTGGTGTTCATTTATATATCCATTGTATGCTAATTTATATATCATTATGATAATCATCTACCAACATGCTGATGATCATTTCATTTGTACTGGGTGCTCATTTGTATTGACTTTTGCGTTCATTATCATTAGTGTGATGATCATGTGCCAACAGTCTGATGAACATTTCATGTGTATTGCATGCTCGTTTGTATTGACTCTGATGTTCATTGTCTTTCTGTTAGATGTTGTATTTCGATAGAATCGTGTACACCTCTCGCCAGGAACGTAGACAGTTCCCCACGATGTGTGCCTGGACAGAGACGATTTTGAAGGATAGGATATCAGAGGAGGTAACCAAAAAGGCCTTTGGCAAAGGAAGCTTGGATCCACGGCTGAATGATTTAGATATTGATGAGATGGTTCAACCATTTTTTGCTTGGGTGATTTGATGCTTATCATTAGCATACACGGGGGTACATCTGAACTTCACCAATTTTGTATTAAACATTTATCTTCTGGGAAATGATAATTACTATATCATTCTGATGATCATCTGCCGACAGGCTGATAATCATTTCACAAGTATTATGTGTTCATTTGTATTGACATTGATGTGTCATTCTCATTAGTGTGATGATCATGTGCAAACAACCAGATGATCATGTTATTAGTACTGGTGTTTATTTATATATCCATTTTATGCTAAGTTATATATCTTTCTGATAATCATCTGCCAACATGTTGATGATCATTTCATGTGCACTGGGTGCTTGTTTATATTGACTTTGATGTCCATTCTCATTAGTGTGATGATCATGTGCCGACAGTCAGATGATCATGTTATCTATACTGGTGTTCATTTATATATCCATTGTATGCTAATTTATATATCATTCTGATAATCATCTACCAACATGCTAATGATTATTTCATTTGTACTGGGTGCTCATTTATATTGACTTTTGCGTTCATTATCATTAATGTGATGATCATGTGCCAACAGTCTGATGACCATTTCATGTGTACTGGATATTCGTTTGTATTGACTCTAATGTTCATTGTCTTTCTGTTAGATGTTGTACTTCGATAGAATCGTGTGCACCTCTCGCCCGGAACGTAGACAGTTCCCCACGATGTGTGCGTGGACAAAGACGATTTTGAAGGATAGGATATCAGAGGAGGTAACCAGAAAGGCCTTTGGCAAAGGAAGCCTGGATCCACGGATGAATGATCCAGATATCAATGAGATGGTTCGACCATTTTTTGCTTGTGTGATTTGATGCTCATCATTAGTATGCACGGGGGTACAGTTGAACTTCACCCATTTTGTATTAAACATTTAACTTATGGGAAATGATCATCAAGGTTTCAGAAAATGATCATCAACGTGTCTGACAATGAACACAATGAACAACACAATGCAAGTGTTTCTGATGAACAATGAACATTAACTATCTTACAAATGATCATCAAACGTATGGGGAACATCAGTTTGGACTGAAATGAAATAATGATCGCACCTTAGTTGGTGCTTTGTATTGAATGTTAAAAGTGAACATGAATCTGATATAGATGAGCATCAAGGTTTATGGAACTGAACATCAGGGTTTATATAAATGAACATCAATCAGTTACATTGAATAATGTATCCAAAGCATGATCATCAAAAGTTTTTAAAATGAAAATCAAGTAGTTTTGAAAATGATCAACAATGTTCTGAAAATGATCATCAGTGGTATGGAAAATGAACATCACCCTGTATTGAACATATTTATTCATATAATGAGTACCAAGGTTACATCATACAGTTACATTGAAAAAGATAAACAAAGTTATGCAATAAACACTGAAGTTCGATTATAAAAATTACACATAGCATCAAATCTGTATTTAAGTATGTCTTCCGATAATGATCATCAATGTTTCATAAATGAACATCAATTTGTATATAGAACCGCCATTTATGCCTGTGTGATTTGATGCTCATCATGCTAATTATAATAAAATGATCATCAACGTTTCTGGAAATGATCATCAAGATTTATATGGATGAGAACATGGACATGATCATCAAGGTTTCCGGAAATGATCATCAAGGTTTATATAAATGAACATCAATCATTTACATTGAATCATGTATTCAAAGCATGATCATCATAGTTTTGAAAATGATCAATAAAGTTCTGAAAATGATCATCAGTGGTATGGAAAATGAACATCAACCTGTATTGAACATATGTATTCACATAATGAATACCAAGGTTACATCATACAGTTACATTGAAAAAGATCATCAAAGGTATGCAATGAACATGAAATCTATGAAATGAACATCAACATTCATGTGTAGTGATGAATTGGACTCATATTGGGTAGTACACAATAATCATTTTGCCAATGATCATCAACATATCTGTAAAATCAATCTGTATCCAAAACATTGTATTTGGAAAACATTGTATCTGGAAAATGAAAATCAATCTGTATCCAAAGTTGGAAAATGAACATCAAAAGGTATGTGATGAGTAGCAGATGTAAACCCAATGCTCCCCCCTTCATATATTGTTAATGTCATTTTTTTCCCGGGCTTCCACCCTTGTTTCGAACAGACAAACACTTTCCATTCATTGCCATTGCTTTCTCTTGGGTGACTGTAGCTACGAACACTGAAGCCAACGCTAACCGCGTATCGTTCATAGAACTTCTTACCCTCTTCAATGCTATCAAATGTCATCTCTTTTCTTGGAACCCACGATTCAACAGCACAATAAGGCACATATTCGTCGTGGTCGTTCATTTGATAGCTTAGTAGCACTGGCGGTGGGCGCACTATTTGCTCTGTCCCCACTTGCAGCGCATCGACGGCAGTACTGCACACACAAACAGGTTATCAATCACTACCACGTATTATAGGAATGATCGTCAAATGAATGTGGGGGACAGCAACGAACAACAATTAATTATGGAATGACCAGCTGACAACAATATATACTGAGAATGTTCATCAAGTCTATATCAATACAACACATATGCCAAGTGAGCATCAATATAAAACTAAACCAATGCTCATTCTTTTATGAAAAATTAGATTTGAGTATCTTCCAAATGAGCATCAATATATTCTGAAAATGAAAATCAAATTTGTATCAAAATAGTATGTGCATGAGCATAAATGACCCGTGGACAACAATTGAATGATCATCAAGTATATATCAAAACTACATACATGCTGCGATTTGTAACACTCATTCAGATGTATCATAATGATCATCAATTTATTCTTAAAATGAACATCAAATTTATATCAAACGATCATTCAGATGTATCAAAATAGTATGTGCATGAGCATCAATGACCCGTGGACAACAATTGAATGATCATCAAGTATATATCAAAACTACATACATACTGCGATTTAAACGATCATTCAGATGTATCAATATGATCTTCAATCCCCTTATCATCATAATTGATCATTCAACTTCAAAAATCAATCACCAAACCATTTAACCACAATATACCTTTTTAAAATGATCATTGAGATATATCAAAATGATCATCAATGTAAAACTAATCAAATGCTCATTCTTTTTAGAAAACTGAGATTTGAGTATCTTCAAAATGAGCATCAATGCATTCTTAAAATGAACATCAAATTTATATCAAACGATCATTCAGATGTATCAAAATGATCATCAATCCCCTCATCATCATAATTGACCATTCGACTTGAAAAATCAATCACCAAACCATTTAACCACAATATACTTTTTTAAAACGATCAATGAGATCTATCAAAATGATCATCAATGTAAAACTAATCAAATGCTCATTCTTTTTAGAAAACTGAGATTTGAGTATCTTCAAAATGAGCATCAATACATTCTTAAAATGAACATCAAATTTATATCAAACGATCATTCAGATGTATCAAAATGATCATCAACCCCCTCATCATCATAATTGACCATTCTACTTAAAAAATTAATCACCAAATCATTTTACCACAATATTATCAACATAAATCATGTACTCAAACTGGGGATGAACAACATCAACCAATCTGGGGTTATTGAACTGATTACCATCAACACTCCCATAAAAAAAATCCAAAATTAGTGTAGTTGTTAATTGAAATCACATAAAACTATCATCAAAACTGTTTGTAAATTAAAATCACATAAAACTACCAACAAAACTATCAACAAAACGTTCAAATTACCTCATTCCTTCTCCCCCGATCTCCACAATTAATTCCATCTCTCCATCAGAAGCCATCCCCCTTCTGATTTGTATTCGTTGGGCGAATATCTTGCACTTGTTCAGCAGAAAAGAAGAACTGAAGAGAACTGCAAAACCAAAAATTTAGGGTTTCTGCTCTTTGATATTTAGGAGAATTATGGAGAATTGAAAATAGAGAAGTCGCCTGCGCGTCACCGTATCCGGGTAAAGTCGTCGTCGTTGTTACTGCTGCTTCAGTTGCGCCTTCTCAGAAGACTCGCCGGAAACCCGACGTTTGCTGCTCAGAAGAAATAGCCGGAGAAAATCGCCTCGTGGTGGTTGCTGAACGCGCTGAGGATTTTCAAAATTCTCTCTATGATTGTGTGTGTTGGAAACTGAAAATTGCAATTCCCCTGCATCAAGCATGCAGTTGGTTCCAACACAGAGAGTCTCTTCCTCTTCCCCTCTCACGTGATGCAGCAAAAAAAATAAATAATAATAATAAACATTTTCAACCAATCACCTTTTAACATTAGAAATAAGAAATAAAGGTAAAAGAAATAGTTAACCTCACCCTTGATTTGTGAATGGATGGCTAGGATTCATCCTTCTTCTCTTCTCACAATAAGGCCCTTCTCATTATAACATATCCCTATATATATATATATATATATATATATATATATATATATATATATATATATATATATATATATATATATATATATATATATATATACACACACTCTCATTCTCACACTTTTACTTCAAAAAAAAAAAACATGATTCCATGTATCTCCAAAGCTTACTCAAGCAAAACTTAGCATTAACATAATTGAAAATTTTTAAGAATTATGACATGCGCCTTGATTCAAAATGGATAATATCCATCTTAAATAACGTGGCCCAGTCCACAGATGCAAAGCAATTTGATATGGAAAAAACGCTTATCACATCACCATGATCTCCTAGTAAATATACAACTTTTTATAGGGCTGCTACTAAATAAATAATCATTAGGAAACTGTCAATAGGTAATAAAAAAAATCAAACAAAATTATATGCTCGCAACCTTTTCATAAAAAAATTTCAATAATTAATTCAAACTTCTGAAAAAGGAAAAATATTTTGAAATTACTTTACATAAAATAATAATAATAATAATATTTAAAAGACAGAAAAAAATATAACTATTCCAACATAAATTTAATTAAGAACAAACAAATATTTTTCAAAAACTAAAAAGTAAAATAATTAATTAAAATGATAGTTTACAAATGAAATAATTCAGGAAAAATATATAAAGATTGTTTGTGTAAGATGTATTCAAAAGCTAAATCAAAGAGTAAATAATAATAATTTTCCCAAGAAATACATTCACAAAGAAAAACTAATAGTCCAAATTAAAGAATAAGATCTAAACATAGAAACATTGTGAGGATTAAAAGACAGAAATAAAAGAACTAAAACATCTAGGAACAATTAAACAAACTAACGTGCAATGAAACAATACATATAATGGTAAAAACATCGAATAAAAATATACTTTTTAAAAGCATAATTTTCTGGATTAAAAACCGATGCAAATAACTAAATAAGAAGTAAAATTAATATCTAATATCTAAAATTATAAAATAAATTAGAAAAAATAACATAAATGCACAATTAATTGGCACATATCACATTACAACACAACATAACCCTTGGGAGCTTTGAGTTGTCAATGGATGGGTTGCTTGAGTTTGTTGGACGTGGAAGTAGTGAATGTTTCTTGTGTTAGAATTCAGTGATGGGATTGATGCTTTGAGGCGTGAATGAGAACACTTTCTTTAAGACAAGATTTGCCCCTCATGCAAATTCGTGTCTCCATGATACAACAAAGCTTCCTAGGTTGACGTATATATAATCATCAATCCCCACGGCTGTCTGCAGATATCTATCCATTTGACAGGCTTTTGGATAAGAACAGTTGTGGTAATCATAACGCGCTTGAATCGATACCGCTTGTCAACTGCAAAGATATTATAAAGAAAATAAGAAAACAAAAGGCTTGGTTTATTATAGTTTGTTCATTTGCTCCGAGCTCACGTGCCAAGTGCCAAGTGCGCCTAATAAGCGCCAAAAGCGCCTCTAGCGCCCTACAGCCCACGCCGCGCGCGCGTGCGGTTCAATGCGAAGCATTGATCCTTAACCCAAGCACATGTTAGCCTAGTCCATGGTTTATTTATTTATAAGTCCATATAACTCTTTAACTTATAAAGAGTTATAATATAACTTACTTTGTCCATGTGGGACATTAAATAAATAAAACTTATTTATATTCTCTAGGAGCTAGAGATTACATTATTCAATCCATGTGGGACCTTATAGAAGTAACACATTAATTCCTTCATTAAATTCCACTAACTATTCAACAATCCCCCACTAGTTAGTGAAATTTGTGAAACCTAACCAAACTTTATTATAATACTGCATACCTAAAGGTATCATATGATTAAACCTTTAGTTAGTGTAAGTGACTCAATGTCTTAAAAGTATTTGGTGGTCAGATAGCTTAAACCAAATCCTTTAATATTAAGAACAGAGGCACTACACACAGTACCGCACCTTATCCTTATTTCATAAGAAGCCTTATTATTTTAGCACTATTATGGCCTTGTGCTCATCCTGGTTCTGTGAATATATACAAGAGTTAAAATCCTTTAAAACTCTTATTTAGAACGGCCACACTCTAATATTCACATAGGTGGACTCCATACCTATATGGATTCCATTAAGAGTAAACTCATCCTCCTTAATAATTATATGCACTATATCCTATTTATAGTGCTCCATTTGACCTTTTCATAACTCGTTGTTACCCTTTAAACCCTATAACTAGTTTTCACTAGAGTAGGGTAGGGTTCCCATTACAACAGATTATACCTTAAAGGATTTCAAACCCATTCTAGCAGTGGTGCTTTTCACCAAATCCCTTGGCAAACCTTTAGTCAAAGGGTCTGCTAGATTTAGAGTTGATTTGACATAGATGATGGTTATGACCCCATCTTGAATCAACTGCCTCACTTAAGCATGTCTCAAACTAATGTGTATAGACTTCCCATTAAAGATTTTACTGAAAGCTCGAGACATGGTAGCCTGACTATCATAGTATAAGGAAATGGCTGACATAGGTTGTGGCTACAACTTACTATCCATCAAAAAGTTCCTTAGTCATTCTGCTTCCTTTCCTGTTGTTGCTAAAGTAATGAACTCAGATTCCATAGTGGAATGAGAGATACACGTTTGCTTTTTAGAGGCCCAACTAATGGCTCCTCCTCCTAAGGTAAATATCCACCCTGATGTTGATTTGTTATCCTTAAAGCTAGTTATCCAACTAGCATCTGTAAACCCTTCTAAAATAGATGGAAAACTGTTGTAAAATAAACCTAAGTCAACAGTCCTCTTCAAGTATCCAAGTACTCTTTTAATGGCTTTCCAATGTTTTGCACTTGGCTTACTTGTATACCTTGATAATTTGCACACAACAAATGTAATATCTGGCCTAGTACAGTGCATTGCATACATAAGACTCCCTATAGCACTGGCATACTCCAATTGTGCAACCACCCTTCCTGTGTTCTCCACTAAGTGAACACTTGGATCATATGGAGTTTTTGCATCCTTTATATTGAGGTGTTTGAACTTAGTCAACAATTTCTCAATATAATGAGACTGACTCAATGCAAAACCTTCAATGTGCTTTTTAACCTTTATGCGTAAGATAGTATCAACTTTATTAAGATCCTTCATCTTAAATTGAGAGGCGAGATACTTCTTAGTTTCATTTATTCCATGTAAATTGGTTCCAAATATGAGCATGTCATCAACATAGAGACATATAATAACTCCATAAGAGTCTGTAAACTTCGAATAAATACATTTATCCGAGTTATTATGGAGAAAACCATTTGAAAGAAGCGCAGTATCAAACTTTTCATGCCATTGTTTGGGCGCTTGTTTCAATCCATATAAGGATTTAACCAATTTACACACCTTCTTTTCATTTCCTGGTAATATGAAGCCCTCAGGTTGCTCCATATAAATCTCCTCTTCTAAATCTCCATTTAGAAAGGCTGTTTTTACATCCATATGATGTACATGTAGCTCAAAAATTGAAGCTAATGCAAACAGAATCCTAATGGATGTAATTCTAGCCACAGGAGCATATGTATCAAAATAATCGATACCTTCCTTTTGTGTGAAACCTTTAGCTACTAGTCTAGCCTTAAAGGTTTGTAGAGAACCATCAGTATTGTATTTCCTCCTAAATACCCATTTACATCCTATTGGCTTGGAACCTGGAGGCAAGTCAACTAGGATCCAAGTATTGTTGGACCAAATTGAATCCATTTCGTCATTTATTGCCTCTTTCCAGAATGCTGAATCTCTGGATGCCATAGCCTCACTAAATGTTTTGGGGTCATCATCAACATTTAGTATCATAGGTATTTGGTCTAATACTTCTGTCCTACTACCCTCTACTAGAAAAACAATAGATATGGAGGAAACAAAATCCGGTCCAAAATCTTTAGCTTTTCTAACCCTTTGGCTTCTTCTTGGTTCTATACCATACTCAAGTTCATTACTTTTGTCAATTGAACCAGAAGTAGTGCTTCCTAATGGTATATTAGGAGAGTTCCTAATTGTAGGTGTTGGTTGGGATGCATTAGATTTCATAAAGGTATTCTCAAAGAATTCTGCATCTCTAGTCTCTACAATCACATTATATTGTAAGTCCAACGGCCTGTATGCTTTAGAATTTTCAGCATAACCTACAAAGATACTCTTGATTGCCCTTGGGCCTAACTTAGTCCTCTTTTGATCAGGAACTCTATAATAGGCAATACACCCCCACACTTTGAAGTATTTAATGTTAGACTTTCTTCCTTTCCACACCTGATATGGGGATACCTTCGTTTTCTTGGAAGGAATTCGATTATGAACATGGCACGCAGTTAAGAGTGCTTCCCCCCATAAATTTGTTGGCAAATCAGCATTTAACAACATGGCATTAACCATATTACATAGAGTCTGATTTTTTCTTTCAGCAAGGCCATTCTATTGAGGTGTTCTAGGGGCTGTTCTTTGATGGATAATACCATGGTTCTCACAGAATTTATCAAATTCAATTGGAAAATACGCCCCTCCCCTATCCTCTCTCTCTCTCTCTCTCTCTCTCTCTCTCTCTCTATATATATATATATATATATATATATATATATATATATATATATATATATATATATATATATATATATATAGGGGATAGATAGAATGAGAAGGGTAATTATGTGAGAAGGTGAGAAGGGTCATTGTGGACCCTTAGATCTTAATCCAAGGCTCTTATTATTTCAAGGTTTTCAATTATTTTTTTGGTTGGGAATTAAAGAGGGACACATTAATCTAAGTGAAAAAAAAAAGAAAAACAATAAAACAATTAATTACTGCCTAGGAAATAAAAGTTGCATTTATTATGAATTCTCTATGTTGATGCATGTTTGTGCACACATACAGGTCGTGCTGATGTCCATTTGTCATCACTTGGATGTCCGTGTGTTCAGTAGTTGATGTTCATATGTTAATTACTTTATGTTCATTTGTTAATTAGTTGTGGTGACCATCAAAATTTTTAAATCTTAAGATCGAACATGTTCAAACCAAATGGACATTATGATCAACTGAAATGGACATCATGTTTAGACTAGACGAAACATCATGTTTAAACAAAATAGACACCATGTGTATACCAAATGAATATCAGGTCAAAACAAATCGATAGTGTATTCAAATTAACGTGGACATCATGTTCCAACCAAATGAACATATAGTGATAAACATATAGATATCAAGTAATAAAGACAGGGACACCAAATGATCAATATATGAACACTAAATAGTGAACACATGGACATCAAAGTGATAGCAAATGAACATCTGTTTGGTCGACAAGCATGCATTAACATAGAGAATACATAATAAATGCAACTATTTCCTAGGCAACAATTAATTGTTTTATTGTTTTTCTTTTTTTTTCCACTTAGATTCATGTGCCCCTCTTTAATTCCCAACCAAAAAAATAATTGAAAACCTTGAAATAATAAGAGCCCTTAGATCAAGATCTAAGGGTCCATAATGACCCTTCTCACCTTCTCACATAATTACCATTCACATTCTATCAATCCCCATATATATATATATATATATATATATATATATATATATATATATATATATATATATATATATATTCTACTTTCTCTCTCCTTGAGACAATCTCCCACTAGGTGATTTTCAGGCAACCGCTGAGGATTATTTCTAATATGGCAAGGGGAAGAGAAAAGGGCCTCAGATCTCTACTCAAGCAAAATGAAATTGCCAATATACCCTTACTTTCGTGCATGTATAAAATTACTAAATTACCCTTGTTACTATCTCAACAGTCCTACAAGCTCAAGTGTTAGCATAACTAATCGCCAATAAATTCTCAAAAATTAACGGAGCAAGCCTAAATTATTAACGACATCACGGTCAACGCCTTTGAATTTTTCGGGGTTTTATATCATTACCCCCTTAAAAGAAGTTTCGTCCTCGAAACTTAATCTCAACATCAATGGTCTGCCTGACAAGACTAACAACTGTTCCTTGAATATTAGCCAAGCATGCACTTGCAACACAAAAGACAACAAAGAAGGAGACACACATCCCATTCCCCAAACCTTATTCATCACTCCGAACGTAGCATCCTAAGTTCTAACTAAAAACCTGATAGACACTTAGGAGCTACCGGGGCGCAACCTAGAGCTTTAACACAGCATTCTATAATGCCCTGAAAATTCAATTATAGATTTAACAGTCAAAGCCTAACATTGACTAACTTTAACCGCGGAAGTCTCATTTTTTTTTTCAACTGGGCGTTACTGCCATATCCCCAAAGGAATACAAGGCAAGAAGGAAAAACTAACAACTGTTCCTTGAATTAAAACCACCCTAATCAACTTCAGGTCCTGAAATCAAACAACTCAACATAACTAACTCCAAGTCTTTCTGAATTGAAACACAACATAAATAACCACTACTAAACACGCCATCCTCACTTCTAATTCCTGTTCCCAGCATAAAGACCTTCACTTGAAAACAAAATATTTTCAAATATGAGGGAAAACTCAATAATGTCTATCCGTAACAATCAAAACAAGTTAAAGTTCATTTCAATTTATTTAGGGGGAAGAGGGAACAAGTCAAACAATTTCACAACCCTCAACATTTTCTAGAAGTAAAACGAACCCTCTCTCAACAACCAGAATCCAGTGGACTTTGCTCAACCACAACCAATTTGTAATTTTATTATGCGGGTGGGATGCCAAATCTCTTAAGACAACAAATCACTCATATATCCTATGTGATGCACGAGAGGATTTTTAATTATTAAAGTGTCAAGAATTATGTGTGTCGAACCTTTTTTTTTTTTTATAGAATCTTTGCTCAACAACAACTAATTTATAATTTTATTATGCGGGCGGGATGCCAAATCCCTTAAGACAACAAGTCACTCATATATCCTATGTGATGCATGAGAAGATTTTTAATTATTAAAATGTCAACAATTATGTGTGTCGAACCTTTTTTTTCTATAGAATATATGTGTGAAATTAATTAAAATTATATATATATATATATGTATATATATATATGTGTGTGTGTGTGTGTGTGTGTGTGTGTGTGTGTGTGTGTGTGTGTGTGTGTGTGTGTGTGTGTGTGTGTGTGTGTGTGTGTGTGTGTGTGTGTGTGTGTGTGTATATATTAATTAGAAATTTTTATTAAATAATTTATTTTTCAATTTAGTGAATTAAATAATTATGAATAAGAAAATAAAATCAAGAAGGATGTTCTATAATTTTGTCTTAAACATATATAATAAAGAACAATATTTATTTTTTTATTAGTCATGTTGAATAAACGCAAACAACTCTATAATTTCTTTCAAATCTTTTTAAATAGCAACATCAGAATAAATTATTAAGATAGTCAAAAATATGTATACACTTTATAAACATAATGTTACTTGAAACTTGTTTTTATTTAATAAATATGAAACGTTTTTATAAAAGTAATTAATATAGAAAAGGTTAGAGAAATTATAAAACATTAACATTTTGTAGTAAATAACTAACAATCATAAATTAAAAAGTAATCATAAATTCTAAAATTTAAGCATAAGTAAAACATCACAACATCAATCAAAATAGCGCATCACTCTTTTTCACAATACAGAGAGATCAATTATTGTTTAATGAATATAAATAATATTTGTGAAAATTCAATAACACAATTGAAATATGACTAACAATGGACCAATTTCTTTTTTCTTTTGGAGATAAAAGGTGAAAGAAATGAAATTTAATTATATTTATTTTCAAAACAAATATGGAGTAAGGTATTAATGTTATTTCAAATTTAATAGTGCAAATTAAAGTCATTATTCATATTTTTTCGTGATACAAATGATTTAATACTAATTTGAATTATATGGTTCAAAAAGCATACTAACACACACATACATAAAGATGTATGTGTATGTATTTATACACACACACACACAAACACACACATTGACCCTAAAGTTTATTGGCTAAATAAAAAAGGATCTTAAAGTTTGTGGGATGAAAAACGGGTCCATATACCATTTTTCTTTTTTTCCAAGTTTGAATGTCTCTTCCGATTGATGCCAAACTTCAAGACTAAGGTTAAAACTGATATTGAAGTTATAATACACCTCTCTTATTCATATCGGAGTTGTTTAGACCCGTAAAGACTAAGACTATTTAGGGGTCTAAGTAGCTCCGACATGAATAAAAGAGGTATATTATAACTTCAATATCAGTTTTAACCTTAGTCCTGAAGTTTGGCGCCAATCGGAGAGAAATTCAAATACCGGAAGAAAAAAAAAAGGACGGGACAAGGACCTTTTTTTCTCAGCCCATAAACTTTAAAGACATCTTTATTCAGCCTGCAAATTTTAGGGTCCAAAAAAATAATGTTGAAAATTAAGCGTTCATAAAATTAATTACCCTAAACTTCAAGGTCCAAAATGCGAACAACCGGAAAAAGTAGACTATCAATATCTACATGATATCAATCTGACACAAAATAAAGCAGGTTGTGGCGTTGTACTATAAATTTTAAATACGTTTAATTAAATATAATAATATGTGTAATCCATTTAATTTAACATATGAGGTTTAGGTTAAATTTTTCCACATAAAAAGTATGAGCTTGAACCCATTTATATAAATTGGAATAGATAAGTTTACCCGTTTATTTTTTAAACGATGGCAAACTACTACTGCCACGCCTTAAAACAACATTTAGGAGAGAAAAAAATTTATTTTTTATAAATTAGGAAGAGCATTTTTCTATTTTGAACTTGGCAAAATATGGTTGAATACTAATCAAGTCATACTGATAATGGTTACTACGTGGTGCTTGTTTAATAAATAGATTTAATAATTTTGTGTTGATGTTGTTAGATATTACATAGGTTCAAATTGGGGAAATTTTCTGAAACCGCCCTTAAGTTTGGGGAATTAATTTTTTTACCTTATTGTTTGGGAGTTTTATTTAACCACCCCTCACCTTTAGTGACAGCTTAATTAAAGCCCAAGACCAATGAAGTTTTAGTGGCAAAAAATCGGGTTCGGGTCTTATCGGGTTCGATCAATTCGGGTATTCGGTCAAAAACCTCAAATCCCGACCCTAACCGAATTTCAATTCGGACAAAATAATTAGACTTGAACGCCAACCTGAATGACTGAATTTAATTTTTTTGTCAAAACTAAAAATTAACTGAATAGTAGATTTTTTGACCAAATATAACCAGATGGCTGAATTTAACCGAATATGAAATTTGAGCCTCTTTATTTGAGTTATTAACACTATCCTCTTAATCGGGTTCGGTCAACTTGAACCCGAATTAACCGAATCTAAATTACAACCAAAATCTAGTATTTAGTTATTTTTTAAGTTTTGACAAAAAATTAAATTCACTTGTTCGGGTTCGGATTCCGGTCTGGTTATTTTGTCTGAATTGAAATTCGGTCAGGGTCGGGCTTCGGGTTTTTGATCGAATACCCAAATTGATCGAACCTGATTTTTAATCACTAAATACTTCATTGAACTTGGGCTTTAATTAAGCTCTCACTAAAGGTGAGGTGGCGAAATAAAACTCCCAAACTGTAAGGTCAAAAAAATTAATTCCCCAAACCTCGGGGGAGGGGGGGTTTCAACAAATTTTCTGTTTAATTAGATGAGATTGAGTAGATTCAAATCTGTTTATGTTAAGCAGATAAATGGGTGAATATCATATCAACCTATCTAATTTTCTGTAATTCTTATCTAAGACCGTCTTATCATAAATTTTATTGTAATACATATAACGTTATGCTGACTATTTAAGAATATAGAGGTGATTAATAATTTATTTTGACTGATTCTGATGAAATTCACATGTCAAATTATTAGTCACATTCATATTAAAAGTCATTCTAATATCACCATATGAGGAGTCCATCTCACAATAAAATTTACATGAGACGATCTTATACTAGAATTTGCATTTATTCACCAGGTTGTGTTCAAATTGGGGATTCTTTCAATCCGTGTAATATTAAAACCAGAGGTTATTTGCATTTTGGACCCGAAGTATATAAGGGTATTTATTTTCTAAATCCTTGATTTTCATTGTTTAATTATTTTTGGGCCTCTAAAGTTTATGGGTTAAATAAAAGAGGACCTTATGTTTGTAGGTTGAAAAAAAGACCCGTGTACTGTTTTTCTTTTATTTCTCATGTTTGAATTTATCTCACGATTAGCGCCAAGTTTCAAGAGTAAGGTTAAACTGATATTGAAGCTACAATATATCTCTCTTATTCAAGTTGGGTTAAACCCTGAAGTACCCAGGGTCTAAGTAGTTCCGGCATGAATAAGAGAGGTGTATTACAGTTTTAATATTAGTTTTAACCTTAGTCCTGAAATTTGACGCTAATCGGGAGATAAATTCAAACTTGGAAAGAAAAAGAAAAACGGTACACGAGCCTTTTTTTCCAATATATAGACTTTAAGATTCTTTTTGTTCAACCCATAAACTTTAGAGTTCCAAAAATAAACAATGAAAATCAAGGGTCCAAAATAGATGTCCTTATACTTCGAGGCCCGATCCGAAATGCAAATAGCGCGCTACGCGTGAAATACTTGAGACCCATACGAAAAAGATATCTAAACCCTATCCACACACACACACACACACACACACACACACACACACACACATATATATATATATATATATATATAACCATATTGACTCAAGATGGTTCTTAACTATCTTAAATTGTTCATATTTCACATTTTTGTAATTTTTATTAATATTTTCTTTAATAATTATATATATTTATCAATTATAATAATATAATACTTATTAGCTAGGTCAAAAAATATAATAATAACTTAATTTTATCGATCATAGTAGAAAATACACATTTTATACATTGTTTTATATTTATGAAATAAATATAATTAATAATTATTTTTAAATTATTTATAAGTTGTAGTAACTGTAAAAATAACGAAATTTACCCTTAGAATGATTTAAATACACTTACATTTAACTTTATTAGTGATTTAGAAGAAAATGAATGCGTCAAGATGTTTATCATTTCGTGTGTGTGTGTGTGTGTATATATATATATATATATATATATATATATATATATATGGAGGCAGGGATTGGAGTATGAAACGAAAGCAAGATAGAGAGGAAGCATGAGAAAGTGTGAGGGTGAGGCGGAGGGTGGGGCCCAGCTAGAGGGCAGCAGTAGAGCGAGCTCCTCATGCGCGGCTTGCAAGCTGCTGAAGAGGAGGTGCACCAAGGACTGCATATTCGCCCCTTACTACCGAGCAGACGAGCCAAAGAAGTTCGCTAAGGTTCACAAGGTGTTTGGTGCCAGCAATGTAAGCAAGATCCTCCAGGAGGTACCCCTTGACCAACGCCACGACACTGTCCTCTCTCTCTCCTACGAGGCAGAGGCTCGCCTCCTTGATCCCGTCTATGGCTGCCTTGGCCCAATCGCCCTCCTCCACCACCGCCTTGCTCAGCTCCACCTTGACCTCACCCTTGCTCGTGCCCGCTTGGCCTCCTTCCATGCCATCCCTCCTCCTCCTCTACCTGAAGAGTTACAGATATATGCAGCCTTACCTCCCATGACCAACGAGGTTGGTTGTGAAATATATGAGGGAGCCTTATTGCCGGGTGAAGCTGATGATCAAATGGGTAATCTGTGCCAAAATGATCATAGTAGCAATAATTCAGAATTGCTGAGTGGTCAAAGTACAAGTGGGTGTTACGATAATGATTACTTTGGCCAAGTTCCGCTTCTGCCTTTGTGATATCTTTAATTTATCTGCCTACCTTTATCCTTCAATATTCCCTACCTCAAACCATGTTGTATATTTATGATATGCGTACGCGGCTACTTACTAGTAATGTAATAGATCTAATCCATCTACTATTTTCACCATCCAAAATATTGTACAAACAATCTATGATGTTAGATGCTTCTTATGGTTGTATTAACTGTACAATATATAGGAGTATTTTACTTTCGACAACGGCCTATTAATCGCACGCATGTGCTGTCGCAGAAATTTTAATCAAACGATCTTACACAAAATAGGTTAATATTTTCATCTATATGATTGGGGCATCTCATGCGTGTTCACCATAAAATGAAAACATAAGCGAAAAGGGAAGGAAAGAAAGAATAGGGGGCACAGGACCAGCTAGTGTCAGTGTGCATAGATCTAATCATGAGTTGGGGGATTGTTGACCTGACCAGAAAATTTGCAGGTCAGAGTCAGGATTTACTCCGCTTGTCCCAAACCGATTCGAAAACTTCGGGACCAACCTAATTAGGCTCAAGTTCGTGTCAGATGTCTCTTGAGCCAATAAATAAATATAAAACATAATTTTTCATAAAAAAAAATATAATTGGAACAATTGAAATGTTTGGTTTTTGTTATTACTTGATTTTTCTTTTCCTGTTTCAAATTTGAAATTTTATTAGTGAACATGTGTATTGAAAATTAAAATTTTAGTACTTTCTCCTTGAAAAGTGACAAGAAACCCGTAACCCTTAGGATTAGGGTATCTGACCTGAAAGTTTATGTTGGGTCAGATCTCGATCGAGGGTTAGGTGACTTCCGACCCATTTGACTCGACTTGAGCCCCAACTTGACTTGAATTTTGAACAGGTCTATGTATAATACAATTGTGGCCTGTCATCCTTGTCAATTCAGGGTTGCTAACAACATGTGTAGAGTTGGGCTCTAGAAAATTATGAGTAAATGATTATAGAACCACTTTTTGTTCATGTATTCAACATTAATTAAGAGGAGTCATGAAAATCAAATTTTTGAATGTGACTATTGGATAAAATATCTTGTTTCGCTGCCACAAAGTAGCCAGTGATAAACGAGAGAGAAGAGAATTGAATGACGAAATAAGAAAGAGTAATTCTGTTTTTTTTTTCGAAAAATTGAGGGCAACGACCCATTTATTTATCAACGCTAGTACAACGCTGACGGCCCAAGTCCTGGGAAAACAAAAAGGCCAATATAGAGCCCAGATCTGAATACAACCACATGAGTTCTATTCTTGCAATTAGATACAACCACAATCTGAAATGTCATTCTTAACTATTAAAAAAGCAACCTAACGCAACATACAGACCACGCTCCTCCACCATCCTTCATCCCTTCCTTGTTTTTCTTGATGCCTGACATTCATCCCTTCCTTCAGATTCAGCTGAATATTATAGGAATTTGATTGAAGTTCCTTGCCAATTGCTTGCTTGTAAATGGGATCCACTCCTTCCATGTTGTTGACCACATTGATTCCATGTTTGTGTCGGCTTGAATTTGAGTATGTCCAAGATCTCTGCTCATTTGATTCCATGTTTGTGTAGCAACGGTGCACTTTATTCTTGCTGTGTGTTCATTTGGGGCGTATATAAGAATTATGCCACAACTCAAGTCCTCCTTGATTGCCTATCCTTCAATAAAGATCCACCTGTCTCCTTTTAACTCCCAGCTACAATGAAACTCGTCCTTGTCCCATAACAGTAAGAGGTCATAAGCTAGTGCTTGAATGTGCGAGTAGCCGATGTCTCCGTTACCCTAATATCTTCTCATTCGATCAAAGAGCTCATGTTTTGTCTCTACAAGGCCCATGATACTCAGCTACTCTTAATGAATGAGTCCTCTCACATATTTTTCTTCCCCGCCGATCCGATGCCCCGCACATTCAACGTTCTTATCCTCGCTTCAATGCCTTTTCCTCTTGTTGCTGCCCTTGTCCTTCCTTGTTTTTCTCTTACTTATCTTCTTCCTCCTAAAGTTTGATTTTTCTATGTAATCCAGATCTTCGCTCAGCTCGCCAAGGATTTTGAATCCATTATCATCCCCAACAATGGCTATTCTTGCTTCAACTTTTTTGTTTATCTCTTCAGAACTAATGTCCTCTGTAGGTTCAGTCTCTACTTCAAATGGTCTTGCTTGCTTTGCATTAATTAGTGAAGAAACCCAGCTTTACTCCAAGGACCTCTATTGAATTTCGTCTAAGGACCTCCGCAACCGCCGAAAATCTTTTGATTGAAAGACAAACCTTATCGACATAAAATCAGGGAAGTTTCCATAATATAGATATCTCATATCTTCCCTATATTTATATATCTCGCATAATCTCTAATTGATTTTATTTCATTGCAGAATCCAAATCAAAGGAGATAGAGATAGATGCCAAAATATGGAGATTGAAGATCTGCCCCAAAAGAAGGAAAGAATTCGCGCTAAAGGAAACCAGCAAGACTGCCGTTGGAAATCCCAAGGATAAATAGAAGAGTCATCCTCTCCAATTAGGTAAACGATTTCCAAGCAAGCAAATCGAGTGTAGGAATTTCTTTGAGAATTCTGAGTTGTAAGAAACTTTGTGAGAAAGTTTTCTGAGTTGTAACCACTAGGGAATTACTGGTGAGTTGTATAGCCAATTGGATGTTGACTAGTGAGGACCTTTGGGTCGTGTAGCTAAAGTGAGTGAGTGTCCTCATTTTAGTGAGTCCAAGTCATCTTCTTGCCTGAGCTGTGAGGCCCCTTCTGCAGAAAGTCATTCTGAACTTTCTGCCCTTGTAATCATTTGTTGAGGACCTTGCAGTCCTTAACTATGCTGAGTTTGTAACCTCCTCTCTTTCCTAGCACTTTGAATTTATTAATAAAGAAGTATTATTCAGTTATAAAAGTGCTATTAGCGTCCTTGTGTTGATTAAGTTACAGATTTTTTTATACAACCCTATTCACCCCTCTCTAGGGTTATTTCAATTGGTATAAGAGCGGGTCCACAAATTCAAGAGTTTAACCACTCGTGGAAAAGATCATGGCCGATATCAATGAAGCTCCCCAAGGACGTTCATGGACAAGAGCACCACTACTCACTGGTGAAAACTACAGGATGTGAAAGAGACAGATGAAAATATTCATCAGAGATCAAGATGAGGATCTATGGATCGTAGTCATTGAGGGAGATTTTCCTACTCCTACTAAGAAGAACAATGATAACCAGAATGTCCTAAAAGAAAGATCTAAAATAACAGCTAAAGAGCTAGAGACTTTGAGAAAAAAATACTCGTGCTCTAAACCTATATTGCAGTTTGAATCCCAATGATTTTGAACGTGTTTCTAACTGTGAAAATGCCAAACAGGTTTGGGACTATTTGACGACCTCATACGAAGGTAGAAGCCAAGTTAAGGACATCAAAGTGGACATTCTTGTCCAGAAGTATGAGGCATTCAAAATGGAAGAGAATGAATCTATTGAAGAGATGTTCAAGAGGTTCAGCAGCATTGCTAACCACCTCAAGTCACTTGGAAAGAACTACTCCAACGAGGAACGAGTCAGGAAGATCCTAAGATGTTTGCCTAGAAGAAAATGGGGCCCAAAAGTTACAACCATTGAAGAAGCTCAAGATCTCAAGGTCCTTAAACTGGAAGAATTCATTGGGAAACTGTTGGCTCATGAGATCCAACTGAGTGACCTCTCAGAACCGAAAGGAATTGCCCTCAAGGCAATACGTGAATCTAATAGTGGATCAGATGAAGATGAGGAAGATACAATAACAATGCTAGCAAGAGGGTTCAGAAGATTATACAAGAAAAATCCAACCGTTCGAGGCTACATCAAAGATTGGCAAAACAGAAAAGCAAAAGGTAAAGCCCTAATGAAAGAGGAGTTTGACCCATTTACTTGTTATGGTTGTGGCAGCTCAGAGCACTTGGACAAAGACTGTCCTCATGCCAGAAAAAACAAGAACAGAAGAAATATGAGGCCCAAACAACAACATCCTAGGGCAATGCTAGCCACTTGGAGCAATATTGACTTAAGTGAAGGAAACAGTGATGTTGAAGAGGTGGCAAATGTCTGCCTAATGGCTCAATTCAATGAGGATCCATATGCGACCTCATCTCAAGATGAGGTAAATATTGACGACCTCCTCACTCTTCCCTCTGTACATCTTGCTCATAAATAATTTCATCTCTTCAAATATTCTAAATCTCTAATAGGAAGAGTCAAGCATCTTACAAACTATGTTCACAATATGAGTGAGACCATAGAAAGCTTGAACTCTAGAAATGACCTCTTAATTACCGAAAATGATAGAGTATTTGTTGAGGTCAAAGACTGCTACAAAACCATCACTCAACTATCCAATGAAGTAGTCACTAATTCCCATCCTTACTAGAGTAAACCAATTCTCTCAACACCAAATCCTCCTTTCTTGTCTCATCCCAGGTCCAAAGCTCTTGCAAATCATTCTCTCAGAGGACCTCTACTTCCCACTCCACATCTGCCTCCTCTCAGGAAGTAACATCACAAAAATTGTCCAGCTGCCCATACTCAAAAGACCTCACTCAAGTTCTCTAAATCCTCAAGGTTCTTTCAAGTAGGCAAAATATGGATCCCTAAGCCTAGTGTCACAACTTATCTGTCAAAAACCAAGGAAGGTATAATGTCTTCTGATGCAGATATGCTTCAAAACTCACAGCGAGCTGTGGTATTTGGACAGCGGCTGCTCTCGCCACATGACCGGAGATCCAACCAAATTTTGCGAGTTGAAAACCAGCAAAACAGGGAAGGTTACATTTGGAGACAAAAGCCAAATGGAGCGTTACCGATCGTGATGGGAGGTTGATCGCTTGAGTTGTTGATAGAAAACCAAATAATAAATAGCTTGAACACCAATGGAGATAGCAAAAGACCTTGGCAAGGAAAGTCCACCACCTTTGTCTAGCATTCACCATGATTAAATAGGATTGAACCACCGTTAACCATTAAAGGAATGATTTGAACAGCACCAAATAAGGCTTGGATAAAGTAAACAAGATTTAGGGAAGAGGCTTAGGAGCACTCTATCATTTCATTTCATAATCATCAAAAACTGCCTTGAAAACAGTTCTAACAGAGTATTTATACAAGGGGAAATTAGGGCCTAAACATAGTCATTTTAGGCTAAATAACACGCGAAAAACAGACGGTCGCGAGCGCGACGGAGCGAACATCGTCAGGGCGATTCGGCATGAGCGCAACGTCGCGGGCGCGACTAGCTGGGCAGCAAGGACGTCGCAGGCCAGACGAAGATTGTCGCGGGTGCGACCTCGTTCTGTCCAATTTTCCTAACTTGGTAGTTATTTCAAACAACTCATAGCTAATGAATATCAGCTGGTTGCCAAATAGAGCCAATGTAATGTTATTGACCAGGAGCTCGGAAGGGTTTTAACACTCCCAAATTGCCTTTGTAATCTCCCAATAAGATGTTGGTGTTGATCCTCAACTACTACGTTTAAGTTGGAAGGAACTTTTTTTTTTTGGAATCATGACAACATAATACAATACAGATAAAAACAATGCCCGTCAACGGAGGCGCTTGACTTCCTCGCAGAAGTCGCAAGGATGAGGGCCTCCTTAATTGATGCTCGGTGGACTTTAGAAATACATACATAACTTAAATGTAATAACAACTTACGACAATAGAACAGAAGGTGGTGACAATCATAGCTGGTGAAGAACTCCCTTTGAAGAGATGGACAACCTGGACTGAGTCGGTGCAAATCCTCAATCAGCTTAGCTGCTGTGTAAGAGCCCGGAGCAACACTTGCTCAATAGCTAAAAGCTTCATCTGTAAGACAGATGAATTCAATGTAGAGGTGGAACCCCGTAGTTGACTGTCATCGTTCCCTATGATAACCCATCCAACACCCCCGTGTAGTGTCCTGGAACACCAGGCCCCATCACAAAGAGTTATAGTCAGCGGCTGAGTAGGATCACCCAAAGACCAAATAAACTGATCGGAATCACCGTTCCTGACGCCAACGTCACTCAGGCGGAGCATCGAGACGTCGCTTTGAACCCAATCCAAAACAACGGATAGGTGGACTTTACTTTTCTCAAAATGTGCCTTCGCATCAACCACCCACACATACCAGAGTTTAGCTAAGAACCCGACACATAGCTGATGACGCCCTGTTCGTTCTGCTGCGAAGAACAGTAGCCAGTTGTGTAACCATTAGCGTAGCGAAACACGGAGGTGGGCCTGGTTATGTAGCCCCAAATGTGAACCGAACTAAACAGTGCGAGCATATTCACAGTCCCTTAGTAAATGGATGGTGGTATCCTTGTCGACCCCACACAGCGGGCAGAGAATATTTATATTAGGTTGCCAGTACACCATTTTGGTCGCCATTGGAAGTGCGTCATAGTAAGACTTCTAAAAATGGAGCTTCCATTTGGAAGGGATATGAAGACCCCAAAGAAGCTTCCACAGGCGTTGATTTGGCATCGTCGGGGACGCCTCTGCCTGGTCCGAATCTTGAGTCACCCTGTAGGCATAGCCATTACGAACCATATACTCTAGTTGGAAGGAACTTACTAGTGGAATTATGTAAACTTTTTCTTTGGTTGTTTAGTATATTCAATGTCTTCCATTATTGGGTTCTTGATTTTGTCCTTAGAGCATGGGCAATGCAGAATGGTTTTTTGGAATTTTGGTTTCTTCTCTCTCCTCCCTCTCTCTCCACTTATCTGTATCTCTCTCCTAACCACCACTCATTTTCACAAGAGATGGAATGGTGCAGAGATCCATCTTTTGTGAAGATGAGTGGTGACTAGGAAAGAGATAGAGATAAGAAGAAAGAGAGGGAGGAGAGAGAAGAAACCAAAATTCCAAAAAACCATTCCCTATTGCCCATGCTCTTAGAGCATCCGCAATGTGCAAATTTTGCCTCGCTTGCTGGTCTTATAAATGTCAAATTGTTAAGTGAGACAAATTTATTGCACCATTCTACAAAGGTGAGGTGAGAAAGGAGGGGAGAGAGGAGTGACAATGAAAGAAAATATAAGGGTGAAAAAGTAAGGTGGACGAAGAAGGGAGAGAAAATGAAAAATAGAGTAACGAATGACTCATCATTTCCCTTATTGGATTATGAGTTATATTTATTTATTGTGCATGTCTGCCCACACTCTCTTACCATTGTATTTGTTAGTTTCTTTTGTGGCCCATTGGATCCGTTACTGTCTGAAACGACAAAGGGGTGAGGCGCTAGGTGCGCCTCAGGTAGAGAAAGAAGAAAGGAGGCGCAGCAGCGCCCAAGAGGCGCCGTCATGGGTGCTACGAGGAATCTTAAGTGGGGTGGAATTCCTCTCTTGGTTAATTTTTTTTAACCTAGGTTCTCTCTTCAAGTCAGATACTGCTTGTTGTTATTTGAGTTTTAATCTAACTCTATTTTTCTCCTAGCCGCCCTATAAATAGGGATCAGTTTTCTCCACTTTATTCATCTATTAGATCGATTGAATCGATTAGATCAGAGAGAAAATATAAAGAGAGATACTGGTATCACCAATATTTTCCCAGTGTTATCCTGAGAGATTGTGAGTTGAGAGTTTGAGAGATTTTTATTGTGATCTCCATTGTTGGTCGTATCATACCCTGTGATAGTGATCGAATTGTACTCCTTCCTTCTCATAGTGGATTATTTTCTAGTTGTCTCCATCCTTGGGTTTTTCTCCGAGTTCATTGGTTTCCCACGTATACCTAGTGTTCGTTTATCGCTTAATTTTCGTTCTTGAATTTTGTCGTAATTTTCGTCATCTTGTTTTCGCTGCCGCTATAAACTTGCATTTAATTTCTCTAAATTTCTTCACAAGTGGTATCAGAGCAAGGTGGTGATGGCTTGGATCATGAAGTGCGAGATTTCAAAATTTGATGGACTATGTGGAGACTATAGATGAAGGTGGTCCTGATTCAGCACGGGTTCTGGGATGTGATCTAGTATCCGGACATGAAGACCGATGCAACAATGAGCGATAAAAACTTCAAAAAAAAAAAAAAACTTCAGAAAGAGATCCAGTGCATCTTGAGTTCGAGGTGAAGTAAGTTCAGGCTCAAGGTGGAGCTACTGGAGCCTGCAATCAGGAGCAGGCTGTTGATAATGCTCCTGAAACAGCTCAGGTTGATGAGCCTGAGATCGAGACTGACGTTCCTCAGATGGAGGAAGAACATGGCGATAGTCAAAGTGGTTATTTGGACCGATGAGTCAGATCATGGTCCAAGGTGAAGTTTGTTGGGTTTTTTGTGGCCCATTGGACCGATGAGTGAGGCACTAGGCACGCCCTGGGTAGAGAGAGAAGGAAGGAGGCGCCATCATGGGTGCTACGAGGAATCTTGGGTGGTGTGGAATTTCTCTCGTGGTTAATTTTGTTTAACTTAGGTTCTCTCTTCAAGTCAGATACAGCTTGTTGTTATTTGAGTTTTAATGTAACTCTAATTTCTCATAGTCGCCCTATAAATAAGGTACAGTCTTCTCTACTTTAACCTATAGCTATCGATTAGATCAGAAAGAGAAAATAATGAGAGAGATGTAGTTTAACCAATATTTTCCCAGTGTTATCCCAAGAGATTGTGAGTTGAGAGTTTGAGAGATTTTTATTGTAATCTCCATTGTTGATCATATCACACCTGGTGATAGTGATCGAATTGTATTCCTCCCTCATCATAGTGGATTATTTTCTGGTTGTCGCCATCCATGGGTTTTTCTTCGAGTTTTTCAGTTTCCCACGTATGTTTGGTGTTCGTTTTATCTTTTAATCTTCGTTCATAAATTTTTTCGTAATTTCCATCATCTCGTTTTCACTTTCGCTATAACCTTGCATTTAATTTCTCTGGATTTCCTAACAATATTACCCTTGGTATCCTCATTCCTGTCCCATGTCATCTGAATAATGAGCCAAACTGTCTCATCATTACAAATAATCTAAATATATGTTTGTTGAACAGGGGATAATTGGACATAAGTGTGGATTAGAGCTTGCAACGCCTTCACCCTCATGGGTCAGGGTCGGGTCAGCACATATCCCATTAAGGGTCATGTCAGGTCTGGTCATGGGCCATCGACCCTGACCCGCCCGTTTATGTCTGAACACATGTACAATTTGGTTCTGTTTTGTATTTCTTTGCCCCTTCCTGGGCCATTCCTGGCTTTCAAATGATATTGCTTGAAGGTAGAAAACCAACAAGCATGAACACTGCCTTTTCAAGATCTCAATATTCAAAACCCACTTAGATTATCAGGAAAGAAAGAAACAGAAATTAAAGATGAAACTTATAAACACAAAAAAAAAACCCAACAGTTAAAAAAAAATCAAAAATTATTTCAAAAAAAAAAGAAAATTAAAAATCAAATGTACCCAAAAGCTAATTAATAGAAATCAGGGAGATCCAAATCAAATCATGCATGAGTCATATCCAATAAATTGAGAGATAGGATTATCACCAAGTATGTAAAAAATCTCGCATTTCCAGAAAATGACCCATACAAACAACAAACTTAAATCATTTCTAATCCAAAAAGACAACCAATTTTTAAAATCGAAATTAAAATCAAACCTAGAAAAATTCTCACCAAGTATGAAAAATTCATCCTTTTTCTTCTTAATTTTCCGATCCTTTCTTCTTTGTAAACTTCATGCTAATTCCAAAAGCACCAACTTCAGTTGAACCAACTAACCTTGAATAATAATTCTGATTGACAAAAATTAACAAAGGAAGATTTTCGAAACTCCTCAAGACAACTTCCAGAAAACCAATAAGAAAGAATTCAAGATTTTCGAAACCAATAGCAGATGGAGAACCGAATTTGAAAACCAAAAGTAGATGGAAATATGAAAGTTGGAGCACCAAAAGATTGATAAAGTTGATCGATTTTGGGGTTTTGATGAATAGAAAGGGTGAGATTGGTCTAAGATTATTTTGAATTTGATTTGGCAATCTAGGGTTTAGAATTGGAGGTCAGTGATAGAGAAAGAGGGGAGAAATAGAAGAGAGAGAATGTATGCGTTTATATATATCACCTAGCATAGTAGCCCATAAACTGAGCTTATAATGACCAGGAATTGGCCCTTAGTTGACTGTCGCTTAACCCTGACCTTACACAGCCCGTGAATAGCCCAACCCTTGTAGATAACTAACGGGCCATGGCCCCTTATTTTGTGACCCGACCCATAGGGCCCCCGACCCATTGCCCAGCTCTAGTGTGGATACTACACATTCCATTTTAGTTTTAGATCAACAATGTATAAACCTTTCAAATATATTGTAGATGTTATGAAATATTATTGTGAATACCATTTTTCATGTGCTAAAATTGCATTAACTTATGTTATGTATACCTTGGAGCCCAAGCCTTGTACCTCTATAAATAGCCATGTAGTATAAGTAATAAAATCATCCATCTCTCTTATTTTCTCCCATTTTTCTCTTCTTAATATTTTCTCTTCTCTCAATCTATTCTCTCAATTGTTGAAATTACAATTCAAATTATAAGACGTTATCAGCACCAAGCTCTGTTAGGAAATTATTTAGAAAGTGGGACAATATATACTTGACTATAATTCACGAGTCATCCTATTCATCATAATAACAATATGATACAACTCATATAATATCAATCGGACGAAAAATTATACAACCAAAAATTATTATAATATTACAAAGAGAGTCATATACATACATCGTGTATAAAAAATAAACAACACAAAAATACATATAAAGAGATAGAGTTTAGAGATAGCCTCATTTGGGTAGAACGTGCACGTAGCACTGTCCTAAGAGAGGAAACGCCTCCACTGCACTGGTAATATTATTCAAGTGCGGTCCACCCGCAAGATACTACAACTACTTGCCCATGCTCAAATTAATAGTCTAAATGACAAAGGTTTACAAACCATTTTGAGAGAGAAAAACAAGAGACGGAGAATTACACTATTTTTTGCAATAAAATTTTATGAGAAAAACATAGCGTAATAGCTATAAAACCTTGCCCTTCTATATACCTTCATTGTTCTCCCAACTCTTACTTTATATAGAGTGATTCATTATACTCTACCAAGGCCCCTTAGCCACACGTAGCTATCAATCCACCAGATTTTAAGGGCTGAAAAAAATGGGATTATACCAACAAAATCTCAACCACACTTAACCGTTGGAGATTTAGTCAAATTACTCACTTAGAAGAGGAGAAAACCAAGGGATAATATTCCCATAAACTAGTGCCTCGCACTTCATCAAAAATAGCTTAAAAGATGAAAATCAAAAGTTGGAAAATAATATTGATTTTAATAGGATTGAGTGAGCCCAATGGGTGGTACGAAACAAACGTTACTACCGATTATGGGGAGCATCAAACAATCAAATTATTAAATTTTAAATCACACAAAATTCCAACAATCCCCTACATGATTTAAAATTTAAGAAACTCAACAAAAAAGGAGTTTTATAAAATAATTTGATATATAGTGAGCATATGACATCGTGCAATGGGCGCTAGGTACCTTCTGGGTTTGAACCTGCACTTAGTATTAGTGAGTTTCGACCCGAGAGAAATCGGTGAACTAATGTCTTGAACCAAAGTTCCTTTGTTCAGATCTCTGCCCACCATACACATGATACGGGACTTTTTCATCAAGGTTCTATTGATGGGGCGCTATTACAGTCATGCGCGGTATCTTGTGTCATGAGTGTCATATAGGGATTAGCCCAAAGCATCCCACGGCCCCACCACCACACTCACTAGGTGAACCTCCAAGAGTGATATGTGACTACCACCCTGCCAAATCATGCCTTTGGTCCATTAAGAGTTATTGTGTCACCTTGCTACTTTAAAAGAAAGCAGTGGTTAGACTACAAAATAACTAACCTTTTATAATTGTCATAGCCCCGAAGAGCACTTCACCATAGGAGTTGAACTCGGGATTGCCCAATAATAAAGTAGTGCTCTTTTAGTTCACCCATTAGCTTCGTTATTACCTGTTGAACATCCATTCATGGGATCGCCATACCTCTGGAGACGGGTGTCCACTGCGGTGAGTAGCTTGTGGGCTTCAGTTCCACTCCCCTCGACGATATGACTAACTTAAATAGCTAATCTTTTTCCTTGTCGACCGGTCGATCCATCTGCATGCTTTATGTCATGCTCTCATTATTCTTGATGCATCAAGGGCCAATAATTCTGCGTCAAAAGGCCAAAAAATTTATCAAATATCATTTTCTCATCAATATGGCATGCTACTAAATTTATGAAAATTAATAATTGTAGGACCCGGGAAAAAAACTTCCAATTGGTGTCCTACGCGATGTTAGGCGAATCGAAAGAGGTGTCTAGTGTTTAAGGGATTTGAATTCAATTTTTATTAATCAAAATGTTCAAATGCAATCTTGAATAAAAAGGTAAAATTCGAAAAGAAAGCGAATGAATCAAATTGAATAAATTATAGAGTCGCCAATTAATTTTTGGTGAGAATTAATAAACTCAAATTAGACTCCACAAACCGCGAACCATTAGATTCGGATCCGGGGGTAAGGTTACGAATTCGAAAGTAAAAACCTTCGAATTCGCCCGTTCAAAGAACGGACTCTGCTAAATCGGTTCGTTAAAGAAGAGAGTAGAAGAGTAGAATTAATTAGATTAATTTAAATTATTTAGATGCATTTGAAAAATTAAAGTACGAAAATAAATAAATGCGATGAATAAATAAAAGCAATAAACAAAACACAAATAAATAAATAAATAACGAAATTAAAGTTATCTTCTCAAGTAATCCGGTTTAAATTAGTCATAATTGATATTAGCATCAGGATTACATCGATATAAGTGATTACAAGAAAATAAAAACGACAAAAAATAATGCCAAGTATAGATGTATGCAAATGATGAAGAGAGGAGAAGTAGAAGCAGAAGAAGAGAGGGAGAAGAGGAAGAAGAAATCATCTAGTGTCAATACTCCTAGGTGATTCGGTGTGTAGAAAAATGATGGGAGTGAGGCAGGATTTATAAGGGAAATGGAGTGAGGAAACTAGGGTTATGAAATAAAGAGTAATTGCTGGGCCATTCTGATCAGCAGGAGGCCCAGTATGTTGGAATGAAAGGAAGCGGACCACTGCGGACCAGCATGTTGGGTTATTTTGAGCTGCCTAACTTCAAACGACCATAACTTTCTCATCCGACCTCCTATGAACTTGATTCAAGTATCGTTGGAAAGCTTGTAATGAGTACTTTTAGCTCCCAAAATTAGGAAACTCATAGAGGTCGGTGGAAAATCGGTAATTTAAATTACATAATTACAAAGCTGAACTACGAAAAAATTCAGCGTCTACAGTTAGCCCCCACTTTGATCGAGTCCGAGTAAGATGCTGATCAAAGTAGTTTGAAGACGCTAAAAAGGATATGCCCTGGAAGCGAAGTTTCGAGGCTGGATGACACTTGGAAGCAAACGTCCTATGCCGCATGTATGACTTGTAGCTGATTGACATTCGGAAACGATATCCTATGTCTTTGTTGATTGTCGACGCTTGGAAGCAGTTGTCCTGCGCCTAACTGTACTTTCAAACTTCTGTCATCGTACTACATCGATGTTGATTTCCAAGTCTTTCTTGGTGTCAATGATGATTTTTCAGTTTCTCCCGGTGTCGATGATGATTTTCCAGTCTTTCTTGGTGTCGAGATGATTTTCCAGTCTTTCCCGGTGTCGATGATGATTTTTTAGTCATTCTTGTTTGACTGTCTATCATTCTTGCTTGGCTGATGATGATGATCTGTCATTGTGGTTTGGTTGATGATGTGGATGCAATATCCACTATTAAAGATGACGTAGATGCGATATCTGTCGTCGAGGTAAATGCAATATACTTGGCTGAAAACAACATAGATGCGATATTTGTTGTCGGGCCGATGCGATATCCTTTGTTGGAGATGACGTAGATGTGATATCTATTGTCGGTTCGGATGCGATATCCTTTGTTGGAGACGATATAGATGCGATATCTATTGTCCGAGCGGATGCGATATCCTTTGCTGAAGATGACGTAGATGCGATATCTATTGGCGAGGCGGATGTGATAGAAGACGACGTAGATGCGATATCTCTTGGGGGCGGATGTGATATCTTTTGTTGGAGATGACGTAGATGCGATATCTATTGTTAGTTCGGATGCGATATCCTTTGTTGGAGACAGAAGGTCGCGAGCGCGACGGAGCGAACATCGTCAGGGCGATTCGGCAGGAGCGCAACGTCGCGGGCGTGACTAGCTGGGCAGCAAGGACGTCGCAGGCCAGACGAAGATTGTCGCGGGTGCGACCTCGTTCTGTCCAATTTTCCTAACTTGGTAGTTATTTCAAACAACTCATAGCTAATGAATATCAGCTGGTTGCCAAATAGAGCCAATGTAATGTTATTGACCAGGAGCTCGGAAGGGTTTTAACACTCCCAAATTGCCTTTGTAATCTCCCAATAAGATGTTGGTGTTGATCCTCAACTACTACGTTTAAGTTGGAAGGAACTTTTTTTTTTTGGAATCATGACAACATAATACAATACAGAAAAAACAATGCCCACGTCAATACGGAGACGCCAGCTTCCTCGCAGAAGTCGCAAGGATGAGGGCCTCCTTAATTGATGCTCGGTGGACTTTAGAAATACATACATAACTTAAATGTAATAACAACTTACGACAATAGAACAGTAGGTGGTGACAATCATTAGCTGGTGAAGAACTCCCTTTGAAGAGATGGACAACCTGGACTGAGTCGGTGCAAATCCTCAATCAGCTTAGCTGCTGTGTAAGAGCCCGGAGCAACACTTGCTCAATAGCTAAAAGCTTCATCTGTAAGACAGATGAATTCAATGTAGAGGTGGAACCCCGTAGTTGACTGTCATCGTTCCCTATGATAACCCATCCAACACCCCCGTGTAGTGTCCTGGAACACCAGGCCCCATCACAAAGAGTTATAGTCAGCGGCTGAGTAGGATCACCCAAAGACCAAATAAACTGATCGGAATCACCGTTCCTGACGCCAACGTCACTCAGGCGGAGCATCGAGACGTCGCTTTGAACCCAATCCAAAACAACGGATAGGTGGACTTTACTTTTCTCAAAATGTGCCTTCGCATCAACCACCCACACATACCAGAGTTTAGCTAAGAACCCGACACATAGCTGATGATGCCCTGTTCGTTCTGCCGCGAAGAACAGTAGCCAGTTGTGTAACCATTAGCGTAGCGAAACACGGAGGTGGGCCTGGTTATGTAGCCCCAAATGTGAACCGAACTAAACAGTGCGAGCATATTCACAGTCCCTTAATAAATGGATGGTGGTATCCTTGTCGACCCCACACAGCGGGCAGAGAATATTTATATTAGGTTGCCAGTACACCATTTTGGTCGCCATTAGAAGTGCGTCATAGTAAGACTTCTAAAAATGGAGCTTCCATTTGGAAGGGATATGAAGACCCCAAAGAAGCTTTCACAGGCGTTGATTTGGCATCGTCGGGGACGCCTCTGCCTGGTCCGAATCTTAAGTCACCCTGTAGGCATAGCCATTACGAACCATATACTCTAGTTGGAAGGAACTTACTAGTGGAATTATGTAAACTTTTTCTTTGGTTGTTTAGTATATTCAATGTCTTCCATTATTGGGTTCTTGATTTTGTCCTTAGAGCATGGGCAATGCAGAATGGTTTTTTGGAATTTTGGTTTCTTCTCTCTCCTCCCTCTCTCTCCACTTATCTGTATCTCTCTCCTAATCACCACTCATTTTCACAAGAGATGGAATGGTGCAGAGATCCATCTTTTGTGAAGATGAGTGGTGACTAGGAAAGAGATAGAGATAAGAAGAAAGAGAGGGAGGAGATAGAAGAAACCAAAATTCCAAAAAACCATTCCTTATTGCCCATGCTCTTAGAGCATCCGCAATGTGCAAATTTTGCCTCGCTTGCTGGTCTTATAAATGTCAAATTGTTAAGTGAGACAAATTTATTGCACAATTCTACAAAGGTGAGGTGAGAAAGGAAAATATAAGGGTGAAAAAGTAAGGTGGACGAAGAAGGGAGAGAAAATGAAAAATAGAGTAACGAATGACTCATCATTTCCCTTATTGGATTATGAGTTATATTTATTTATTGTGCATGTCTGCCCACACTCTCTTACCATTGTATTTGTTAGTTTCTTTTGTGGCCCATTGGATCCGTTACTGTCTGAAACGACAAAGGGGTGAGGCGCTAGGTGCGCCCCAGGTAGAGAAAGAAGAAAGGAGGCGCAGCAGCGCCCAAGAGGCGCCATCATGGGTGCTACGAGGAATCTTAAGTGGGGTGGAATTCCTCTCTTGGTTAATTTTTTTTAACCTAGGTTCTCTCTTTATGTCAGATACTGCTTGTTGTTATTTGAGTTTTAATCTAACTCTATTTTTCTCCTAGCCGCCCTATAAATAGGGATCAGTTTTCACCACTTTATTCATCTATTAGATCCATTGAATCGATTAGATCAGAGAGAAAATATAAAGAGAGATACTGGTATCACCAATATTTTCCCAGTGTTATCCTGAGAGATTTCGAGTTGAGAGTTTGAGAGATTTTTATTGTGATCTCCATTGTTGATCGTATCATACCCTGTGATAGTGATCGAATTGTACTCCTTCCTTCTCATAGTGGATTATTTTTTAGTTGTCTCCATCCTTGGGTTTTTCTCCGAGTTCATTGGTTTCCCACGTATACCTAGTGTTCGTTTATCGCTTAATTTTCGTTCCTGAATTTTGTCGTAATTTTCGTCATCTTGTTTTCGCTGCCGCTATAAACTTGCATTTAATTTCTCTAAATTTCTTCACAAGTGGTATCAGAGCAAGGTGGTGATGGCTTGGATCATGAAGTGCGAGATTTCAAAATTTGATGGACTATGTGGAGACTATAGATGAAGGTGGTCCTGATTCAGCACGGGTTCTAGGATGTGATCTAGTATCCGGACATGAAGACCGATGCAACAATGAGCGATGAAAACTTCAAAAAAAAAAAAAACTCCAGAAAGAGATCCAGTGCATCTTGAGTTCGAGGTGAAGTAAGTTCAGGCTCAAGGTGGAGCTAGTGGAGCCTGCAATCAGGAGCAGGCTGTTGATAATGCTCCTGAAACAGCTCAGGTTGATGAGCCTGAGATCGAGACTGACGTTCCTCAGATGGAGGAAGAACATGGCGATAGTCAAAGTGGTTATTTGGACCGATGAGTCAGATCATGGTCCAAGGTGAAGTTTGTTGGGTTTTTTGTGGCCCATTGGACCCGTTATGGTCCAAACCAGCAAAGGAGTGAGGCACTAGGCACGCCCTGGGTAGAGAGAGAAGGAAGGAGGCGCCATCATGGGTGCTACGAGGAATCTTGGGTGGCGTGGAATTTCTCTCGTGGTTAATTTTGTTTAACCTAGGTTCTCTCTTCAAGTCAGATACAGCTTGTTGTTATTTGAGTTTTAATATAACTCTAATTTCTCATAGTTGCCCTATAAATAAGGTACAGTCTTCTACACTTTAACCTATAGCTATCGATTAGATCAGAAAGAGAAAATAATGAGAGAGATGTAGTTTAACCAATATTTTCCCAGTGTTATCCCAAGAGATTGTGAGTTGAGAGTTTGAGAGATTTTTATTGTAATCTCCATTGTTGATCATATCACACCTGGTGATAGTGATCGAATTGTACTCCTCCCTCATCATAGTGGATTATTTTCTGGTTGTCGCCATCCATGGGTTTTTCTTCGAGTTTTCCAGTTTCCCACGTATGTTTGGTGTTCGTTTTATCATTTAATCTTCGTTCATAAATTTTTTCGTAATTTCCATCATCTTGTTTTCGTTTTCGCTATAACCTTGCATTTAATTTCTCTGGATTTCCTAACAATATTACCCTTGGTATCCTCATTCCTGTCCCATGTCATCTGAATAATGAGCCAAACTGTCTCATCATTACAAATAATCTAAATATATGTTTGTTGAACAGGGGATAATTGGACATAAGTGTGGATTAGAGCTGGCAACGGGTCGGGCCGGGCCGGGTCAGGGCTGACCCTTCACCCTCATGGGTCAGGGTCGGGTCAGCACATATCCCATTAAGGGTCATGTCAGGTCTGGTCATGGGCCACCGACCCTGACCCGCCCGTTTATGTCTGAACACATGTACAATTTGGTTCTGTTTTGTATTTCTTTGCCCCTTCCTGGGCCATTCCTGGCTTTCAAATGATATTGCTTGAAGGTGGAAAACCAACAAGCATGAACACTGCCTTTTCAAGATCTCAATATTCAAAACCCACTTAGATTATCAGGAAAGAAAGAAACAGAAATTAAAGATGAAACTTATAAACACAAAAAAAAAAACCCAACAGTTAATAAAAAATGAAAAATTATTTCAAAAAAAAAGAAAATTAAAAATCAAATGTACCCAAAAGCTAATTAATAGAAATCAGGGAGATCCAAATCAAATCATGCATGAGTCATGTCTAATAAATTGAGAGATAGGATTATCACCAAGTCTGTAAAAAATCTCACATTTCCAGAAAATGACCCATACAAACAACAAACTTAAATCATTTATAATCAAAAAAGACAACCAATTTTTAAAATCGAAATTAAAATCAAACCTAGAAAAATTCTCACCAAGTATGAAAAATTCATCCTTTTTCTTCTTAATTTTCCGATCCTTTCTTCTTTGTAAACTTCATGCTAATTCCAAAAGCACCAACTTCAGTTGAACCAACTAACCTTGAATAATAATTCTGATTGACAAAAATTAACAAAGGAAGATTTTCGAAACTCCTCAAGACAACTTCCAGAAAACCAATAAGAAAGAATTCAAGATTTTCGAAACCAATAGCAGATGGAGAACCGAATTTGAAAACCAAAAGTAGATGGAAATATGAAAGTTGGAGCACCAAAAGATTGATAAAGTTGATCGATTTTGGGGTTTTGATGAATAGAAAGGGTGAGATTGGTCTAAGATTATTTTGAATTTGATTTGGCAATCTAGGGTTTAGAATTGGAGGTCAGTGATAGAGAAAGAGGGGAGAAATAGAAGACAGAGAATGTATGCGTTTATATATATCACCTAGCCTAGTAGCCCATAAATTGAGCTTATAATGACCCGGAAATGGCCCTTAGTTGACCGTCGCTTAACCCTGACCTTACACAGCCCGTGATTAGCCCAACCCTTGTAGATAACTAACGGGCCATGGCCCCTTATTTTGTGACCCGACCCATAGGGCCCCCGACCCATTGCCCAGCTCTAGTGTGGATGCTACACATTCCATTTTAGTTTTAGATCAACAATGTATAAACCTTTCAAATATATTGTAGATGTTATGAAATATTATTGTGAATACCATTTTTCATGTGCTAAAATTGCATTAACTTATGTTATGTATACCTTGGAGCCCAAGCCTTGTACCTCTATAAATAGCCATGTAGTATAAGCAATAAAATCATCCATCTCTCTTATTTTCTCCCATTTTTCTCTTCTTAATATTTTCTCTTCTCTCAATCTATTCTCTCAATTGTTGAAATTACAATTCATATTATAACACGTTATCAGCACCAAGCTCTATTAGGAAATTATTTAGAAAGTGGGACAATATATACTTGACTATAATTCACGAGTCATCCTATTCATCATAATAACAATATGATACAACTCATATAATATCAATCGGACGAAAAATTATACAACCAATAATTATTATAATATTACAAAGAGAGTCATATACATACATCGTGTATAAAAAATAAACAACACAAAAGTACATATAAAGAGATAGAGTTTAGAGATAGCCTCATTTGGGTAGAACGTGCACGTAGCACTGTCCTAAGAGAGGAAACGCCTTCACTGGACTGGTAATATTATTCAAGTGCGTTCCACCCCCAAGATACTACAACTACTTGCCCATGCTCAAAATTAATAGTCTATATGACAAAGGTTTACAAACCATTTTGAGAGAGAAAAACAAGAGACGGAGAATTACACTATTTTTTGCAATAAAATTTTATGAGAAAAACATAGCGTAATAGCTATAAAACCTTGCCCTTCTATATACCTTCATTGTTCTCCCAACTCTTACTTTATATAGAGTGATTCATTATACTCTACCAAGGCCCCTTAGCCACACGTAGCTATCAATCCACCAGATTTTAAGGGCTGAAAAAAATGGGATTATACCAACAAAATCTCAACCACACTTAACCGTTGGAGATTTAGTCAAATTACTCACTTAGAAGAGGAGAAAACCAAGGGATAATATTCCCATAAACTAGTGCCTCGCACTTCATCAAAAATAGCTTAAAAGATGAAAATAAAAAGTTTGAAAATAATATTGATTTTAATAGGATTGAGTGAGCCCAATGGGTGGTACGTAACAAACGTTACTACCGATTATGGGGAGCATCAAACAATCAAATTATTAAATTATAAATCACACAAAATTCCAACAATCCCCCACATGATTTAAAATTTAAGAAACTCAACAAAAAAGGAGTTTTATAAAATAATTTGATATATAGTGAGCATATGACATCGTGCAATGGGCGCTAGGTACCTTCTGGGTTTGAACCTGCACTTAGTATTAGTGAGTTTCGACCCGAGAGAAATCGGTGAACTAATGTCTTGAACCAAAGTTCCTTTGTTCAGATCTCTGCCACCATACACATGATACGGGACTTTTTCATCAAGGTTCTATTGATGGGGCGCTATTACAGTCATGCGCGGTATCTTGTGTCATGAGTGTCATATAGGGATTAGCCCAAAGCATCCCACGGCCCCACAACCACACTCACTAGGTGAACCTCCAAGAGTGATATGTGACTACCACCCTGCAAAATGATGGGAGTGAGGCAGGATTTATAAGGGAAACGGAGTGAGGAAACTAGGGTTATGAAATAAAGAGTAATTGCTGGGCCATTCTGATCAGCAGGAGGCCCAGTATGTTGGAATGAAAGGAAGCGGACCACTGCGGACCAGCATGTTGGGTTATTTTGAGCTGCCTAACTTCAAACGACCATAACTTTCTCATCCGACCTCCTATTAACTTGATTCAAGTATCGTTGGAAAGCTTGTAATGAGTACTTTTAGCTCCCAAAATTAGGAAACTCATAGAGGTCGGTTGAAAGTCGGTAATTTAAAGAAAAGACTCAGGTACATGAACAAAGAGCTGGGTTTTTGGAATATTTGAACGCTGATGGGCCAGAAATGGAAATGGGCTAATGTGAAAGGTTTTTTTGTAAAGGAAAATGTATTTAGGTTTTTTGTGGGTTTTTCATCATTTATGCATTTCAAGAATACTTGGCATTTAATCCTAAAAAATAAAAATGTTCAAAATAAATTACATAATTACAAAGCTGAACTACGACAAAATTCAGCGTCTACAGTTAGCCCCCACTTTGATCGAGTCCGAGTAAGATGCTGATCAAAGTAGTTTGAAGACGCTAAAAAGGATATGCCCTGAAAGCGAAGTTTCGAGGCTGGATGACACTTGGAAGCAAACTTCCTATGCCGCATGTATGACTTGTAGCTGATTGACATTCGGAAACGATATCCTATGTCTTTGTTGATTGTCGACGCTTGGAAGCAGTTGTCCTGCGCCTAATTGTACTTTCAAACTTCTGTCATCGTACTACATCGATGTTGATTTCCAAGTCTTTCTTGGTGTCAATGATGATTTTTCAGTTTCTCCCGGTGTCGATGATGATTTTCCAGTCTTTCCTGGTGTCGAGATGATTTTCCAGTCTTTCCCGGTGTCGATGATGATTTTTTAGTCATTCTTGTTTGACTGTCTGTCATTCTTGCTTGGCTGATGATGATGATCTGTCATTGCGGTTTGGTTGATGATGTGGATGCAATATCCGCTGTTAAAGATGACGTAGATGCGATATCTGTCGTCGAGGTAAATGCGATATCCTTGGCTGAAAACAACATAGATGCGATATTTGTTGTCGGGCCGATGCGATATCCTTTGTTGGAGATGACGTAGATGTGATATCTATTGTCGGTTCGGATGCGATATCCTTTGTTGGAAACGATATAGATGCGATATCTATTGTCCGAGAGGATGCGATATCCTTTGCTGAAGATGACGTAGATGCGATATCTATTGTCGGGGCGAATGTGATAGAAGACGACGTAGATGCGATATCTGTTGGGGGCGGATGTGATATCTTTTTTTGGAGATGACGTAGATGCGATATCTATTGTCAGTTCGAATGCGATATCCTTTGTTGGAGACGACGTAGATGCGATATCTGTTGTCCGAGCGGATGCGATATCCTTTGATGAAGATGATGTAGATGCGATATCTATTGTCGGGGCGGATCATATATCCTTTGTTGGAGACGACGAAGATGCGATATTTGTTGTCGGTTTGGATGCGATATCCTATGTTGGAGATGATGTAGATGCGATATCTGTTGTCGGTTTGGATGCGATATCCTTTGGTGGAGACGACGAAGATGCGATTTCTGTTGTCGGTTTGGATGCGATATCCTATGTTGGAGACGATGTAGATGTGATATCTGTTATCCGAGCGGATGCGATATCCTTTGTTGATGATGACGTAGATACGATATCTATTGTCGGGGCGGATGCGATATCCTTTGTTGCAAACGACGTAGATGCGATATCTGTTGTCGGTTTGGATGCGATATCCTATGTTGGAGATGATGTAGATGCGATATCTGTTGTCGGTTTGGATGCGATATCCTTTGCTGGAGACGACGAAGATGCGATATCTGTTGTCGGTTTGGATGCGATATCCTATGTTGGAGACGATGTAGATGTGATATTATTTGTCCGAGCGGATGCGATATCCTTTGTTGATGATGACGTAGATACGATATCTATTGTCGGGGCGGATGCGATATCCTTTGTTGCAAACGATGTAGATGCGATATCTGTTGTCGGTTTGGATGCGATATCCTATGTTGGAGATGATGTAGATGCGATATCTGTTGTCGGTTTGGATACGATATCCTTTGGTGGAGACGACGAAGATGCGATTTCTGTTGTCGGTTTGGATGCGATATCCTATGTTGGAGACGATGTAGATGTGATATCTGTTATCCGAGCGGATGCGATATCCTTTGTTGATGATGACGTAGATACGATATCTATTGTCGGGGCGGATGCGATATCCTTTGTTGCAAACGACGTAGATGCGATATCTGTTGTCGGTTTGGATGCGATATCCTTTACTGGAGACGACGAAGATGCCATATCTATTGTCCGAGCGAATGCGATATCCTTTGTTGGAGACGACGTAGATGCGATATCTGTTGTCGGTTTGGATGCGATATCCTATGTTGGAGACGACGTAGATGCGATATCTGTTGTCCGAGCGGATGCGATATCCATTGTCTGGAGACGACATAAATGCGATATCTGTTGTCGTTCTTAATGATGACATTCTGGTGAGTTTATAATCCTCGAGAGTGTAATCAAAATCTCAGAGACCTAAAGTGTTTTAAGGTGCTCATCATTCTAATTTTTCTCGTCAGGATTTCGAGCTTAATCTTTGGATAATATTTGGGCTTCATCTCACATAGCCCCCAATGTCTATCTACTGGCGACGACCTTGTTGTTGTCGGGTCTTCCAAACTTTCTCATAAGCTAATTCTTCATGCCAATGAAGGTTGCTGAGTGGGTAATTGTCAGCCCCTCGGTGACGACCATGATGATGACATGCATGCAGTAGGTATGCTATTCTACATGTAATGCATAGACTCGAGACTTATGATCCAGTTATGTACTCATGCATGACGTTGAGTTTCATGTGCTTGACTTCTTAATGTAGTCTAATGCATACCTCTTAGTGACCCTGATGAGAGAATGCTATATGCACATATTCACATTATAATGCATGTTGTGCAATGCTACCATGTTGAGAGCCCCCACTTTTTCTTCCAACAATGAAAGTAAAGAAATCCTAATTATCAAGTCAATTTTGAGGCGAGTTTCAGGACAAGGCAAAAATAGTCAAAATGATGAGTTCTCTTGTCAAACTGCCTCGTAAGTTGCCATGATGCAAATATTGAGTGATGAGTGAGCCCCGAGTTGTAATGCCGCAAAAAATGATATCAATGGAAGACTCGACCTTCTTAAGTTGCACGATGAGATGGGTAGGATGCTCAACCTCGATGTCATGGTTATGAACCCCAAACACTAAGAAGGATTGATCGACAAGCCATCTTGATTTTCCTTGCCTTTACTCTAGCTTTCTTGGTTGTTTTATTTGGGTAGGAACATGTAAGCATACCAAACCCCCAGCACTAGTGAACAAATAAGTATCTTCAGGCAAGACAGAATGATAGACATAGGTGGGTGTTGTCTTCAAGTAACCCTTATTTTGATACCGGTGGCTTCTTGTTCTGTTAAAGGAGTTATCCCTCACTCAGGTGTTCTAAAAGCAAAGATTACCTGACGAATCTCATACATGCACTAATGACCAAATAAGAAGAGCTCACAGGGTGAGGAACAATGGGTTATGGATTATAGAAAAGGTAGGAATGGTGGTATAGAAAGCATGTTTGTGAGTGGTTAGGCCCCAATGGTGGGCAAGACGAGGCTATGGATGGTTAGGCGAGAGTAGTGATGAGATGAAAGGATGAGTAGTTCGATGGATAGAGGTTCGAACTGATGGAGGTAGACGGGATGGTCTATGGATGGAAGACCATATCTCATGGGTTTATCTCATAAGGGAAGAGATGGTCAAAGGGCTATGGAAGAGTTGCAATTTGATAGGTTTGGGTATGAAGGATGATCCAAGTCTGATGGGAAAAGTGATGCGCTTGGCGAAAAGAGTTTTTCATTGTCCTTAAAGACCAAGGTTCCCTCTCCTTTTGCCTAGCCCGCCTGGTGAGGTTTTCGGGCTAGCCACTCTTTATTCTCTCTCTCAAAGACCAAAATCTTTAATGCCAGATTTATTTTAAAGTGAATTGCAGTGGTCGGGCCTCAAAGAAGTTCTCCTACGTATCCAATGTGGAATCAGGCCAGTAGTAGTTCAATTGGTGCAACTTTAAAGGATTGATGCCTCAAGAAGGACTTTGAGATAGGTTGAAAGGTTTAATGGGAAGGATAGGTGGGAAGGTTTGAGGGGAAGGTTTTGGGATGTGTGCAGGTGACTAATGTAGACCAACAATTGCCTCTTACGCCTCTTCTTCTTGTTTCTTTATTTTTTGCTTGTTCTTTTTTTGGATTTTTTTTTCTTCTCCTTTTTTTTTGGATTTTTTTTTGAACTACGGACCTTCAGCTTATACTTCTCATATCAATGAATGTTACCCGCAACACATTATTTGGCTTAGTTGGGTTTAGGTATGAGATGGTTATAAAATGAATGACCGGGTTCGTGGTGGTGGTTAAGAAGATGGTGTGAGAAGGTAATAATGTAGTTAAAGTGGCTAGGCGAAAATGAAGGTGGTGATGATGTCAATGGTAAGGGGTGAAAGCCTCCTATCTTAGGCATGTTTTTCTGAGCTGCATGATTTATTTGATAGTGAGATTCACTTTTAGAGACGATTGGTCTTGTTCATTTGAATTCTCTCCTTTTGCCTAACTTATTGGATGAGTGTTCAGATTAGCTTCTCTCCTCTTAATTTTTACTCATTTACCTCTCCTTTTGCCCAACATATAGGTGTTCATGTCGGCCTTGTATTTTTTTTAAAAAAAATGAAATTTGTCTCTCCTTTTGCCTAACTTCGCTTTGGCGGTGAAGTTAGCCTCTCTTCTCTCCATTAACCTTGGACTAAGGGTAGGACACAAAAGGGAAAAAAAAAACATAGAGTGATGGTGTGATCGAGATGTGGGATGGAATAAAATGTGTGAGCAAATGGAAATGTCAGACTTGGATGTTCATAAGGGTGATTGAGCTCTTCAATTCAAATCAGGAATGCAAGCACAAGATTCTTTCCTTAACAGTTTAGAAGCAAATGAAGGGTCGGGGAAGACAAGAGTCATAATCATAAAAGGATTCATCTTTATTGAATGCAACTAAGATGAATACATTAAAATCTACTTGGGATATATCCCAACTGACTCTAAAAATATAATGGGCCGCACACCTAAAATTTAAAAATATACAACATTAGGAGTTCTGTATACGAGTCATGCCATCTTCACCTCCAGTGTAGTTTGCGATACCTTCTTCGTTTACCTCTCCTTTTGCCTAACCCCAAGTGAGTTCTTGGAGTTAACCCCTCTTCTCTTTGTTAACCTTGGCTTGATTTGATTGACCTCTTCTTTTGCCTAACCCCAAGTGAGTTCTTGGAGTTAACCCCTCTTCTCTTTGTTAACCTTGGTTTGATTTGATTGGCCTCTCCTTTTGCCTAACCCCAAGTGAGTTCTTGGAGTTAACCCCTCTTTTCTCTGTTAACCTTGGATCTGACAAAAGGTGAAGAGTGGGAATATGATGGACATGGTATCACATTCAATCAGTGAGTATCAAGAAGAGTTGTTAGAGCTGGTGAAAAGCTTGAAGTCTCCAAGCGATCTGATTCTAGCCCAAGATTTAACTCTTGACATTTTATACCCTATTTTTCCTGTATGGAAACCATAAACCTCAAAAATTAACCTTGACATTTACCTACCCAAACGCCTAGCGACCTATATGAGACAACCTAATGCAAACAATGCCTATATGATGAATGATTATTATTTTTTTGTATGGACTCGCCCACTATTGGGCTTGCATGAGGACTCCTAACCTAAAATGATGCTATGTACATGAAGAGGGGAGGTATCCATCAAGTCATCATAAAATCGAATCAACAATAAATTCTAATGGACTCAGATTTAGTTAACGACCGGAGGGATGCCTTAGGGGTCAAACATTACTTTGGGTTGAGTAAAATCAAACTTGAATCTCAAGCTTAGTCGAACCTCTTTGACTTGGGCCTAAGAGAGGCCTTTTGGGCCTACTTTAATCTCGTTTGAATATTACCCAAACTAAAGTAATATTTGAGGGAAGTACAAGTATGGACCGACTCACTTTACAATGAAATGTACAATTAGCACATAATCAACACATTATTTTTGTTTGAAAAAAAAAAGAAAGAAAAAATGCACATAGCATACAAATGAATGTTACCATCCTAACCATGGTTCTAGGTTCGATGTTTAGGGTAAGTTTCCTAAAGGCTTCTATGCTCATGTCTCGCACGGGACATAAATTCTATGGAGTTCATAGTAATACGAGTCGTGTGTTTCTCACAAAATTTAAGGGAAAATGTAAATTCATAATCCCTAAAATTTTGGAGTAATTCATGAGTGGGAAAGGGTTATGATCTTCCTGAAATGTGGAATTCATTTCCACGAGGTCATAAACGCACTTTACCCGAAAGGTAAATTTAGGGTTAGAAACCTAAACAGTACCTTTGGGTTCTTTCCGATTTAAAAAAAAATCGAAAAGTAGGCCCGTATGCAAAAATGCCTATTAAATAATAAAATTAAAAAAATTAATTTCTCGTTTCTACTCAAATATTTTTAAAAACCGATTTTTCAAGTTTTACCCTCTTAAAGTAAGTCCCTAGTGGAGTCGCCATTTGTAGGACCCGGGAAAAAAACTTCCAATTGGTGTCCTTAACAGTTAAGCGAATCGAAAGAGGTGTCTAGTCTTTAAGGGAATTGAATTCAATTTTTATTAATCAGAATGTTCAAATGCAATCATGAATAAAAAGGTAAAATTCGAAATGAAAGCGAATGAATCAAATTGAATAAATTATAGAGTCACCAATTAATTTTTGGTGAGAATTAATAAACTCAAATTAGACTCCACAAACCGCGAACCATTAGATTTGGATCCGGGGGTAAGGTTACAGAAGAGAGTAGAATTAAGTAAAAACCTTCGAATTCGCCCGTTCAAAGAACGGACTCTACTAAATCGGTTCGTTAAAGAAGAGAGTAGAAGAGTAGAATTAATTAGATTAATGTAAATTATTTAGATGCATGCGAAAAATTAAAGTACGAAAATAAATAAATGCGATGAATAAATAAAAGCGATAAACAAACCACAAATAAATAAATAAATAACGAAATTAAAGTTATCTTCTCAAGTAATCCGGTTTAAATTAGTCATAATTGATATTAGCATCAGGATTACAACGGTATAAGCGATTACAAGAAAATAAAAACGACAAAAAATAATGCCAAGTATAGATGTATGCAAATGATGAAGAGATGAGAAGTAGAAGCAGAAGAAGAGAGGGAGAAGAGGAAGAAGAAATCATCTAGTGTCAATACTCCTAGGTGATTCAGTGTGTAGAAAAATGATGGGAGTGAGGCTGTATTTATAAGGGAAATGGAGTGAGGAAACTAGGGTTATGAAATAAAGAGTGGTTGCTGGGCCATTCTGATCAGTAGGAGGCCCAGTATGTTGGAATGAAAGGAAGCGGACCACTGCGGACCAGCATGTTGGGTTATTTTGAGCTGTCTAATTTCAAACGACCATAACTTTCTCATCCAACCTCCGATTAACTTGATTTAAGTGTCGTTGGAAAGCTTGTAATGAGTACTTTTACCTCCCAAAATTAGGAAACTCATAGAGGTCGGTGGAAAGTCGGTAATTTAAAGAAAAGACTCAGGTACATGAACAAAGAGCTGGGTTTTTGGAATATTTGAACGCTGATGGGCTAGAAATGGAAATGGGCTAATGTGAAAGGTTTTTTTGTAAAGGAAAATGTATTTGGGTTTTTTGTCGGTTTTTCATCATTTATGCATTTCAAGAATACTTGGCATTTAATCCTAAAAAATAAAAATGTTCAAAATAAATTACATAATTACAAAGTTGAATTACGACAAAATTCAGCGGCTACAATAACTCAAGATATATAATGTTAATCACTTAAGGTTACACAACTCCATAATAATTATTATGGCCATAAAATGTCATACTCATCATAATAGCCCCTCATAAAAATCCAACTTCAATAATAATAAGCATGCACTCATATTTAACACCACTTTTGTAGCTAAGCATACAAGGCCCAACTCCATGGATTGGCCATCATGATTATGTGGGTCACAACATAATATACCACATGTTTTATAGAGTGTAACATAACTCTATCTACAATGGTTATTCCACATAAAATAGATCATGCAATTTCATGGCCAATTCTATAATCACTTTACATGCATCCAAAGCCATAAAAAATAAATTGCCAATAAATAACTCCCACATTAGGGAACATTTTCTCAATATTGTAGATAATTAACAACTTATACCAAAAGGTATAAAACATGCTTTAATATAACCCCCATAGTTGGGGAATTTATCTCAATAAGATAAACAATATGAAATAGCAATAATATATTTCCTTATGGAGTATCATAATAAATCTACACGTTTGAAATTGCCAATTCAACCATGCATTCTAGCAAGAGACCGCAAGATAAAATTTATACAAAAACACCACCAATATGTATGCATCAAATTGACAATAATATTGTATCATAATGACATCTCGCATTATGCCAACATGAATATTCCATCATATCAACATATGATCAAATAATTCCATATGAATTGCATCATAATACTAATCTCATGAAAATGCAATTGCAGCTAAATTAATATCAAACCACGACATGCACATTTCATCATATATCATATAATTAGCATGTGTAAATATGAAGATTAAAGAGTGTAATACTCCCCTCGATGACATAATTCACAATCATTGATCTGGATATTATCCGTCTTTGTCTCAGAATCCCACTCCATTCATTAACTATTGATATATTTCGACAGCAGCATGTCTCGCATTCACATCAACAGAAAAAAATAATAGTGAGAATTCTTTTTAATAAGTATTTGTAATATCAACTGTAGAGATAAAATTATATCTACATACATATAAAAGAAATATTACAACTGACCTGACAACATAATAACATTCCACACACACGAGGCTGCAAAGTAACATATTGTTCGGTCTCGTTCCGAGCCGAATTTATATCATTTATAAGGTGTTTTGCTTGTTTTATCCCCTTGAATATATATTAGTTATGATGATTTTGTGTTTTTGTATGATAATAATCAGTTAGAAGGAGAATGAGCTTAATTGAGGCTTTTTAGGGAATCCCAAGCGATATCCCGAGCAGAGACCCCAAGCGGAACCAAACCGGGAACTCCTTCTCTATTACAGCAGCCAAAGCAGTAGGCTAGAATGGCGTCGTACCCGCGACACTTCGGTCGCACCTGTGACACTGTCCTGTGGTGCCAAGATAGCAAGTTAAGACAGGGAATCAGAACCTCTTCGCACCCGCGACGGGTACTGTCACGCCCTCGACCGGCCACGGAGAGAAGAAAACTACCTGCGGACAGAGCAGTGTCGTGCTCGCGACAGAAAGTTGTCACGCCCGCGACAAATGATGAGCAAGCGACGGATAAAAGGGGCAGAGAGGCGTCGTGCCCGCAACCCTGTTCATCGCACCCGCGACCTGTCGAAATCTACGAAAACTGCGCGCGACTGTTGTGGCTAGTTGTAGGGTTTTGGGATATTTTCTTTCCTTCTATAAATACCCACATACATTCAGCATTATCATCTATCTTAGGAGGTAGGTAGGAGTAGAATTAGGTTTTGTTGCATCTCTTTTATATTGTTGTAATCTTTCATTAAGCTTTAATTGTTCTTCAAGTTTTCTTTAATTTCTCTTGCAATTTGTATTCAACTCTCTTTCAAACAATTTCAATTCAAGCAATTTACAAGGTGTTTACTCTCTCTCTCTCTCTCTCTCTCTCTCTCTCTCTCTCTCTCTCTCTCTCTCTTTTTAATGTCCATTGATGCTTTGATTCAAGCTTTCTAGTGCTAGTTATCACCAATCCAACTTTTAGTGAGGAGGAGGATTAAGGTCACAAATTCTACTTTCAAGTGAGAATTTTGTGATTCTTAGTAATCCAATTCACAATTTTCTTGTTTGTTCGGGGGAAATATTTTGCTCGATTATATGATTATCGTGCTCAATGTGAAATGTATGGTATCTTTTATGATACATTAGATCTTTTGGGAATTGTGAATGAGGGTGTGAGCTATGAGACCCGAAACCTCTTATATTATTACGGGTATTCCAATTTAGGAGAAGATAAAGCATGGGAATTACTTGAGTGGTTGTCTAGGGATTCTTATGTGTTAGAGAAAGTGAGTAGCAAGGTATCAGCGGAAGCGAATAATAGAATCGAAAACGAGATGACGGATATTACGACAAAATTTAGGAACGAAAAATAAGCGATAAAATCAAACACCAGAATTACGTGGGAAACCGAAGAACTCGGAGAAAAACCCACGGACGGCGACAGCCAGAAAATAATCCACTATGAGAAAGGAGGAGTACAACCTGATCATTATCACAGGGTGTGATACGATCCACAAAGGAGATTACAATAACAATCTCTCAACACTCAACTCACAATCTCTCAGGATACACTGGGGAAAATATTGGTGAGACCCCTTTCTCTCTCAATATTTTCTCTCTCTCTCTAGCTCTCTGTGTTTACCGATGTGTTTTGGTGGAGAAACATGTACCCTATTTATAGGGAAAACTCCCTATAACCTAACTTGACTCCCACTCTGATTAGATTTAGAATCTAATACAATTAGGAAACCTAACATAATAAGGAAACCTAAATAATATCCTAATACAATTAGGAAACAAATAATTGTGGGATCAAGAGATTTGGTGATTTTAGGACACTTTCCTAACAAACTCAACCTTGGACTAAAATCAACGAATCATCGGTCCAGATAAACATCTTGACTGTCGCCATCAACATGCCCCTCTGCAGGGCGTGGCCCCACAGGGCTCTCACATGCTTAGAACACCAACTAAGTCCAAACAATGTTCGAAGTTAGCTATAGATAGAGGCTTGGTTAACATGTCTGCAGGATTCTCAGAAGTATGCACCTTCTTCACCACGATCTCTCCCGCAGCAACTTTATCTCTGATGAAGTGATACCTGACGCTTATATGCTTGGTCTTCGAATGATAAGTGTCATTCTTTGTCAGATGTATAGCAATCTGACTGTCTGAATAAACCACGGTCTCGCCCTGTGGTACTCCAAGCTCCATGACCAATCCCCTCAACCAGATGGCCTCCTTCACTCCTTCCATTGCAACAATATATTCAGCCTCTGTAGTAGACAGGGCTACTATAGATTGAAGTGAAGCTTTCCAAGATATTGTTCCTCCACACATGATGAACACATACCCTGAAATTGAGCGTCTCCTATCCAAGTCTCCACCATAATCAAAATCAACATAACCTGCAACATCAAACGTTGCAGCACTACCTCTATCATACAGGATGCCTTTCTCTAAAGTACCTTTCACATAGCGAAGGATCCACTTTACCCCTTCCCAATGCTCCTTCCCTGGATTCTGCATAAATCTACTCACCACACTAACTGCATGGGTCAGGTCAGGTCTAGTGCACACCATAGCATACATCAAACTACCAACTGCACTTGTATAGGTAATATTAGACATCCTCCTTACCTCCAAATCAGATTTAGGACAGTTCTCACCAGACAACTTGAAGTGTGCAGCTAACGGAGTTGAAACTGCTTTACAATTTCTCATGTTGAATCTGTCCAACACCTTCTCCGGATATTTCTTCTGAGACAGGAACAACTTCCCTGTCTTTCTATCCCTTTGGATCTCCATACCCAAAATCTTCTTCGCCGCTCCGAGGTCTTTCATCTCAAACTCCTGGTTGAGTTGAGATTTCAGCTTCTTTATTAGTGAATGTCCCTGGAGGCAATCAACATGTCATCCACATACAATAATAAATAAATGAAAGACCTTTCTTCAAATTGCCTGTAGTACACACAATTATCATAGTGACTTCTTGTGTACCCTTGCCCTACCATAAAGGTATCAAACCTTTTATACCACTGCCTGGGTGCCTGTTTAAGTCCATACAATGACTTTCTCAATCTGCATACCTGTTCCTGCTTACCAGGAACGATGAAACCCTCTGGCTGCCTCATATATATTTCCTCCTCCAACTCACCATGGAGGAAAGCTGTCTTGACATCAAGTTGCTCCAACTCCAAACCAAATAGAGCAACAAAGGCAAGCAAGGTGCGGATCGACGTATGCCTCACGACTGGCGAGAATACTTCGTTGTAGTCGATTCCTTCTTTCTGGTTGCAACCCCTTACCACTAATCTGGCCTTCCACCTTGCACTTTCTACACCAGGGATACCTTCCTTTCTCTTGTACACCCACTTCGCAGTAAGAGCTCATCGCCCTTTAGGAAACTCACATAGCTCTCATGTATGGTTTTTCTGCAGACTCTCCATCTCCTCTTGCATAGCTCCTATCCAATTTGAGGCATTCGGACAAGAGATGGCCTCCTGATAGGTAGAAGGTTCAGCACCTTCAGGAGTCTCCTCTGCAACACTCAGCGCATAAGCAATCATAGCATCATCTTCTTCAGTATATCGCTGGTCTCCCGATCTCCCTCTGGGACGATCTCTAGCAATGCATGGTTGTTCCTCCACCGAGGAACATTCGTCTCAATCTCGGGCTCATCAACTGAGTTGGTTCAGAGCATCGATGGTTGCTCGATTGCATGTTCCAACGCCTCACTGAGCTCGCTCCACCTCGAACACCATTCTTCCTGTATCCTTCTCCTGATTTCCTGCATCATCAGAAGTACCGGTAGATTCCATTCCAGATAACATAGCAGTTTCATTAAAGGTTACATCTCCAGACTGAATAACTTTCATCAAATCAGGACACCACATTTTATATCCCTTAGACTCAGACCCGTAACCTAGAAACATGCATTTAACAGCCCTGGGAGACAGCTTCCCATCATTCACATGGATATATACAAGACATCCAAAAATTCTTAAATTAGAATAATTAACTGGATTACCTGTCAATACTTCCTCTGGAATCTAGTATTCGATAGAGGCATGAGGTGATCTGTTTAGCAGGTAGCAGGCAGTAGATATCACCTCTGCCTAGAACGATTTGTTCTTCCAAAGCCCTGCATTCGAGAGCATGCAGCGGGCTTTCTCCAGGAGGGTCCTGTTGATTCTCTCGGCTACCCCGTTTTGTTGAGGCTTACCCACCAAGGTTCGATGCCTCGCAATCCCATGCTCCTCACAAAATTCAGTAAATTCAGAATCAACAAACTCCAACTCATTGTCAGTCCTGAGTTTCTTGATTTTCCTGCCTGTCTGGTTCTCCACCAAAGCTTTGAACTTCTTGAAATATGAGAATGTCTCATTCTTGTGCTGCAGGAAATAAACCCAAGTCTTCCTCGAGAAGTCATCACGAATGTCAATATGTAGCGCTTGCCACCCAGTGATGGCACTCTAGCAGGGCCCCACAAATTTGAATGAATATAATCAAGGATCCCTGCTGTTGTATGTTTAGCCCTTGAAAAGCTAACCCTCTTCTGTTTCCCGTAGACACAGTGATCGCAAAACTCCAACTTGCCGATCTTTGCGCCTTCAAGGTATCCCTTCTTGCTCAACATTGACATTATCTTCTCGCCCATGTGGCCTAGTCTCATGTGCCACAGTTTTGTGCTGTCGGACTCATCAAGATTTAGGACTGCCGCTGCAGATCCTATCACTGTAGACCCCTGCAGAATGTATAGAGTGCCCTTCCTGATTCCCTTCATAAGAACCATGGAACCCCTACACACTTTCAAAACACCATCTTCTCCTTTGTACCTGCAGCCGTTAGCTTCAAGAGTACCCAAAGAAATTAAATTTCGAGTCATGTTAGGGATATGGCGAACCTCCTTGAGAGTTCTAACGATGCCATCATGAGTCTTGATTTTGATGCTACCGATTCCTGCAACCTTGCAGGCTGTGTCGTTACCAATGACTACGACCCCGGTGTCAACACCACGAACCAGTCCTTATGAGGACACATATGATAGGTGCACCCCGTGTCAAGAACCCACTCATCTCTAGCTATCCTACTCGATGTGGTAGCCAAGGCATCATCCGTAACTACAAACCCATCACCATCTGACTCGAACTCTACGCAGTTTGAGGTACAAGGTTTGGTGTGATTATCCTTACTCTCCTGCTTCTGCTCTCTCTGTTTTGCCCAACAGTCTCTCTCTATATGCCTCATCTTACTACAGTAGTTACACTTCTTATTCTTGTGAGGATTCCTAGACTTTGAACGGTTTTTAGACCTCCCTCTAGACCCGTTTCCCTTACGTTGATATTTACGCTTACAACCTTAGCATCACCACCCTGGTCATCACCATCGGTATCAAGTTTCTCCTTAGACAGTAAACTAGCCTTTACTTCACTAAGGTTAAGGTCACCACGATTCCCATACAACATGATTTCCTTAAATTGTTTATGTGATGTAGGTAGGGACAGAATTAAATGAAAAGCCTTATCCTCATCAGTGTGTTTTATATCTATTGATTCCAATTCAGTAATAATAGAATCAAATTCACTAAGATGTGCCTGAATAGAAGTACCTTGGGGCATCTTCAGCCTGTAGAATTTCTCCTTCATTCGGTACTTGTTTGCATGACTCTTCGACATGTACAACTCTTCCAGTTTGGTCCAGAGCACCCGAGGTTTCTCGATATGCATCACCTCTCTCTGAATGTGCTCCGCCAAGCACAGTTGAATCCCTGCCAGAGTCTTATCTTCAAGCTTCTTCCACTCCCTTGGAGTCAGATTCCCCTTAATATCCTTTTGGAGTTGTTTGAAATAATCATCGCTCATTGTCGCATCAGTCTTCGTGTCGAGATACTCAATCACATCCCATAACCTGTGCTGAATCAGGACCGCCTTCATCTGCAGTCTCCACATAGTAAAACTCCTCGTTCCATCAAATTTTGGAATATAGCACTTCATGATTGAAGCCATCTCCACCTTGCTCTGATACCACTTGTTAGAGAAAAGTGAGTAGCAAGGTAACAGCGGAAGCGAATAATAGAATCGAAAACGAGATGACGGATATTACGACAAAATTTAGGAACGAAAAATAAGCGATAAAATCAAACACCAGAATTACGTGGGAAACCGAAGAACTCGGAGAAAAACCCACGGACGGCGATAGCCAGAAAATAATCCACTATGAGAAAGGAGGAGTACAACCTGATCACTATCACAGGGTGTGATACGATCCACAAAGGAGATTATAATAACAATCTCTCAACACTCAACTCATAATTTCTCAGGATACACTGGGGAAAATATTGGTGAGACCCCTTTCTCTCTCAATATTTTCTCTCTCTCTAGCTCTCTGTGTTTACCGATGTGTTTTAGTGGAGAAACATGTACCCTATTTATAGGGAAAACTCCCTATAACCTAACATAGTAAGGAAACCTAAATAATATCCTAATACAATTAGGAAACAAATAATTGTGGGATCAAGAGATTTGGTGATTTTAGGACACTTTCCTAACATTATGAATTTGAGAAACAAAATGTTATTCCTAGCGACCAACCTTCTTATTATGCACCACCCTCTGGGACTGTAGATGAACAGTTATGTGAATATCCCATAGTATTTTGATGTTCAATCTTATGGTAGGGATTATGTAGAAAATTCTTTTCATCTTCCCCAATGTGATGTTGTTAAGTCTCATCCTTTGTGCTCATATTGTGATTCGCCGTGCCATGATTCTGATTCTTGTTTGCAAGCTGAAATAAATGATTTTCAAGCAAACATGAGTGCGAAAATGAATGATATGTGTGCGAAAATGACTGAGTACACGCAAGAATTTTTACACATGCTTAACACTGGGGTAGAAACTTCTTCACAAGTGGTTGATTCAATAGTCAAAGTAGATCATTCATCATCTTTGAGGCCTGAAGTGCATAATAATTCTTCTATGTATGATTATGATGAGGATGATGACTACTATAACAGACCTAGTTTTGCATGCATCGGGCTTAGCAATTCCTTAGATCTAGCTACATCTAGTGAGCATGTGAAACATGATGACCTTATGTGTGATGATGTATAAATTGATGAAAACATGCTTGATGATGAACCATTGTCCACACCAATATTCATGCCTTTATGTGAAGAGAAGGTTGAGTCTAATGAATGCCATGATACTTGTGATGATCTTGTTGAGAGTGAAATAGAATCCGTTGTGATTGAATGTGTGCTTGATACTGAACTATTCACTTTCATTGAGGATCATTGTATTAGTGAGGCATTAGCTACCCTTTCTTGCGAATTCATTGATGTGAAATCTTGTGTTGATGAGCTTGAATCTTTGGGGAATGATCCGAATTGTTTAAACTTGGTTTGTGACAATGATTTTTTTTATGGTGATATGCTTTATGAGTCATTCACGATGGGTTATGACCCTGAACCTTCCACTTTCACTTTTGATGATGCTTTGAATGTTGCACCTTTGTCTTCTGATACTGATAGTTCTTCTGATGAGTTTGATATTGATGAAAATGAAGATGTACCTTCTTGTGATGTTGGGAGTGTTATGATGTGGTGTAACCCTACTTTTTCTTATCACCTATTGTTTATATGAAGAATTGGATGAAACTTGTGATTTGGAATTGGTGTTTGATGAAAATTGCATGGAGATTGAATTTGAATCATTGTTTGCATCCAAGTCTTTGCATGAGCATGTTCAGGAATGTGTTGTATTGCCCCTTTCCGTTGATTTGCATACCCAATCTCCATTTACAACTCAATGGGAGGATTCATTTGTCATGTCTCCATTTATAGTGCCTAGGAAAGTTGTGTACATTCATGTATTCCATCATTTCACTGATTTTTCTAAGGCATTCAATAAACTGTTAAGAGCACTAACGTTTGCTAATGAAATTTTGAGATTGTGCTCTTATCTACACCATTCTGAAATGCATGCGAGAATGCATGACTTGTTATTACAGCCGTTGAATGGCTCTGACATGGTGCCTAGTATCTTGAGGTGAGATGGAGCGGCTGAGGCTCCATAGATGGTTGTATTATTCTGAGACTTCATTGTTTGGGTATATTCAGTACCCAACCAGGTAATATATTTCCTTAGCTTTCTTTTCTTCTTTTGTTTTCTTTTTGTGTGTTTCTTTTTCTTTCCTTTTAGAGTGCTTGCTTACCTTACTTCTATTTCCATTGAGGACTTTGCAACCTCTTTGTGTGGGAGTGGGGGGGGGGGGGGTAGCATGCATTCCGGCTTTTGAGTCTAAGAAAAGAAAAAAGAAAGAGTGAGATTCATATTGTAAATATTTTGGTTTTAGTTCTTTAGTTAGTAATGCCTTGTATATATTTTTATTTTTCTTTTAATCTTGCATGCTAAGTTCTAAGCATTTAGGTAGTTTAAATTGTATATCCTAACCTTATGCTTGGTGCTTTTGGATCGCGGATCGAGTTGTCTTTAATTGAAGATTTCGAGGTAACCTCCTTCCGCCCTCTCTTTGAGTGTATATATTCTTGATCCATGATGCATGCTTGATTTTCCTTTTAGGTGGCAAACCCCATGTGTGTGAATGTTGGGATTATATTGCTGTTGGAGCCGTATGGGCTCAAGTCGCCACCACTTGTTACTTGTTTGTTGTTGTCTTTTGTAGGTTTTCTACCTTACTTGCGACAACCCTTCTCACAATGGGGATATTGTGATGTTTTGTGTGGGAGTGGGGGTGATATTTTTCATGTTCATGGTAGACAACCTAGTATTTTGATTTTGTTTTTCGTAGTTTTGCTAAAATTTGAATAATTTTGTGTGAAAAAGGAGAAAAAAGGGAGTGAAAAACCTTTAAAAGTTATCGTTTTTCTTTTGTTTTTGCTTTGTTTTTAGGAAAAGTGTAGTCAACGCTTAGAAAACCTTCTTAATCTCCTCGAAAGCAACCCGTATGAGCATTATCGTCCTTAGTTCAAGTATTGTCATGACTCATTTGTATAGATTCCCTTCGTTAAATGCTTAATAAGATCTTTGATTCTTTCACGTTCTTCTTGAAATTGGGAGACTTTAGTAGATCACTTCCGAGCTTGTTGAAAAAGTGAAATTTAATTTAATTAAATTAATTGGTTATTTGTCGGCTAAACCAACAAGGGCCGATGTGAGTGGGCGGCACTCACGTCCCTTAAGCACCTCTTTGTGAATGGAGTAGCCTGAGTTGGTAGGGTAGACCCCGTTTATGGGTCGTTCCAAATCCCGAAAAACCCGGCATTAACCTTGAAAGTGTAATGTTAAGTAAGTATACTGACACGAGTTGGTATGAGCGGTACGATGCTCTTACCCTTTAAGCACTTCGTTTGTGTATAGAGTAGCTCGTGTTGGGATGGTAGACCTCGTTTTTGGGTCGTGCGATTCCCGAAAAAAATAACACCAAATACCGTTGAGTTAAGTTGAAAATGTTGGGCCGTTAAGTTCTAAAACCCAACACCAAAAAGAATCGTAATAAATGTGAAGTTCTTCCTTGCGTCTCCTGCGGCCTTCACCAAGCCAAGGGCGACACAAGCGAGGGGGGACGACACTTAAATAATCTTTTGCTTTGATACAAGCTTGGATTGTGATTTGCTCTTGATCAATCAGATTCGATTAGAATAACACTTGCTCTCGAGCACATAGGATCTTGTTTTGTAGGAGATGTTGGGAATCGAAAACCTTAAAGATTGGCAATATCTTGAGTTAGGTGATTTGATGTGCTCATAATGGTTCCTTTTGGTTGATTAGTATTGTTTTCTTTGCGGCGATTGCATGATTCCTAAAGCAAGCAGTTTTTCTTTTCTTTCTTTTCAAACATGTTTTATTTTTCACTTTCCCTCTTTCCTTTTCTTTGGCTTTTGTGAGTATAGCTTCTATAAACCCTCACGAGACCTTCCTCGTCCACTTGGACTGCCAAGGGGTTTAAAGGGCTTGATGCATGTGCTAAATGCATCCGCGATTCTTGCGAAAGTGAGTTAGGGTAGTTAGTTCTTTTTCTCTTATCTTTTTTTTAGTTTGCTCGGAGCGAGCAAACCCTTCTGTGGGAGTGTTGTTCGGTCTCGTTCCGAGCCGAATTTATATCATTTAAAAGGTATTTTGCTTGTTTTAGCACCTTGAATATATATTGGTTATAATGACTTTGTGTTTTTGTAGGATAATAATGAGTTAGAAGGAGATTGAGCTTAATTGAGGCTTTTTAGGGAATCTCGAGCGATTTCCCGAGCCAACCCGAGCTGAGACTCGAAGTGGAACAAAACCGGGAACTCCTTCTCTATTACAGCAGCCAAAGTAGCAGGCCAGACTGGCGTCGCACCCAGAACACTTCGGTCGCACCCGTGACACTGTCCTGTGGTGCAAGATAGCAAGTCAAGACAGGGGATCAGAACCTCTTCGCACCCGCGACGGGTACTGTCACGCCCGCGACCGGCCACGAAGAGAAGAAAACTGCCTGCGGACAAAGCAGTGTCGCGCCCGTGAATGGTTGTGTCACACCCGCGACAGAAAGTTGTTGCGCCCGCGACCAATTATGTCGCGCCCACGACCCTGTTCGTCGCACCCACGACCTGTCGAAATCTGCGGAAACTGCGCGCGGCTGTTGTCGCTAATTGTAGGGTTTTGAGATATTTTCTTTTCTTCTATAAATACCCACATACATTCAACATTATCATCTATCTTAGAAAGTAGGTAGGAGTAGGATTATAGTAGAATTAGGTTTTATTGCATCTCTTTTATCTTGCTTTAATCTTTCATTGAGCTTTAATTGTTCTTCAAGTTTCCTTTAATTTGCAATTTGTCAAAAAATTATTCGGAGGTACCCCAATATTTGGAGAAACTATTTTTCGGTACCCCAACTTATCAAAACTAATTTTGAGGTACCGTTATTTTTTGGGTTAGTAATTATTTGGTGCTTTTCCGGCCATTAATTTTATTAAGTGACCGAAATACCCTCATTCTTTTTCTTCAAAGGTATTTCTTCAAGAAGGGAAGAACAAGGGTATTTTGGTCACTTAATAAAATTAATGGCCGGAAAAGCACCAAATAATTACTAACCCAAAAAGTAAGGGTACCTCAAAATTAGTTTTGATAAGTTGGGGTTCCAGAAAAATATTTCACCAAAAGTTGGGGTACCTCAGAGTAATTTTTGCAATTTGTATTCAACTCTCTTTCAAGCAATTTCAATTCAAGCAATTTACAAGGTGTTTTCTCTCTCTCTCTCTCTCTCTCTCTCTCTCTCTCTCTTTAATGTCCATTGATGCTTTGATTCAAGCTTTCTAGTGCTAGTTACCACCAATCCAACTTTTAGTGAGGAGGAGGATTAAGGGTCACAAATTCTACTTTCAAGTGAGAATTTGGGGATTCTTAGTAATCCAATTCACAATTTTCTTGTTTGTTCAGGGGAAAATCCAAGTGAAGGTTGAAGATTAGAGTGAAGATTTAGTGCTTTGGAGGTATAATTTCTTGTTCTCAATTTCATTGTTCATTCTAGTTTTGTCATTTATTGCTTTTAATTGCTTCTTAGTTAGGGATTTACTTTCTTGTTGAAATTAGGTTTAGATCATTTTTTCATGCTTATAGCTTATTGTTATTTTGAATTCATGCCTAGATTAGTTTAATTGCTTTCTCTACATAATTTACTGCTTTCCGCAATTGAAAACTCCCCTACGCAAACCAATTCCCTTATCAAGCCTAACACACATCCATGTGGACCGACAATCCTTACTTAGAAAACCACAAAATACACAACCGAACACATATGATGCCAGGAAACCATCAATTAACTACGTTCATGATAAGTGGCAATATATATAATTAGTGTGTTCCACAAGTCAACCATTCATCATGTCTTTATCCATGAGTCCGTGAGTCCGTGAGAATCATAGGCCCAACAAATAATAGTAATATGTTAATAAATCATGATCAAAATTTGATCGTATCATATTAGAGATATCAACAAAGTATCTATCATGAAATAACCAAAAGTTAGCCCACATGTTTGACATGCACGAAGACTTTTCTCTTTATTTGACACATGCCTCTAACTAATACAATCCAACAAAGCAATTACCTCATCAAATCAAATGTGCTAAAATCATAAATATAATCGATGCAAGTCATGAAACAAGCATTATCGACACAACTGATCTTGTAAGCATTTTCCGAACAGATGATGTGAAACAGTCAAGTAAAACAACATATCACACACGTTTCATCTCTTAGATTGTTAGGAAATTATTTAGAAAGTGGGACAATATATACTTGACTATAATTCACGAGTCACCTTATTCATCATAATAACAATATGATACAACTCATATAATATCAATCGGACGAAAAATTATACAACCAATGAGTATAATATTACAAAGAGAGTCATATACATACATCGTGTATAAAAAAATAACCAACACAAAAATACATATAAAGAGATAGAGTTTAGAGATAGCTTGATTTGGGTAGAATGTGCACGTAGCACTGTCCTAAGATAGGAAACGCCCCCACTACACTGGTAATATTATTCAAGTGCGGTCCTCCCCCAAGATACTACAACCCGTTGGATTCCTTCGGATGCAGCGAGAAGGAATTCCCCGAACCAACCACTTGCCCATGCTCAAAATTAATAGTCTACTAGTACTTAGACCCGTGCGTTGCACGGGACGCAAGTAAACATACGTATTGTTGAAAATATTACTGAGGTTATATTTAAAATAATAATAAAGAAAAAGATAATAATGAATAATAAAAAGAATAGTTTTCTTATTTAAAAGAATAAAGAAAAAAGGAATAGTGCATAAGAAAAAAAAGGAAAAGAAAAAAGAGTCATCAATACAAACATACACATTAATGCATACATTAATATTCATGATTTTTTAAATAAAAAAATTAAATAGAATTAATTATAAGTTTCCCAAAATGCCCTCACTAAAATCCACATATTTCGATCCTCACCCTTTGTACCCAGAAACATATATATATATATATATATATATATATGGCTTATTACACAGAGAAAGATGGGTATAAATTTCACCCAGGATGCCGCAAGCTGAAACTGACCCACCTTATTTTTGCAGATGATTTGATCATGTTCACCTCTGCTAATTCTCGATCGGTCGGCTGCCTCATGGATGCTTTCCATCATTTCTCCAGAGTGACTGGTCTGGAAGCAAACTTGGAGAAGTCAGAGATGGTTTTTGGAGGAAAACAGCAAGCCACTGAGCAAAATCTCCTCCAAGAAACGGGCTTTGCTCACGGTCATCTCCCGCTGAAATATCTTGGTGTTCCAGTTTCCTCCACCAAGATTACCAAGAAGGATTGTCGAATTCTCACAGGTAAAAATTTTGGCAAGACTTAAAATCTGGTCCTCGAGGCACATTTCATGTGCAGGAAGGGTAGTGTTGATAAACTCGGTCCTGATGGGGCTCTACGGTTTCTGGGCGAGGATCTTCACCCTCCCCTCCTCAGTGATTGAGGATATCACGAAATATTTTAGAAATTTTCTCTGGGGGTCATCCTACCAGTACTCTCGTCCTCCCCTCATTGCTTGGAGCGATGTATGCATTCCTCGAAAAAATGGAGGAATTGGGATAAGAAACTTAGAAGCTTGGAACAAAGCCTCCATAGCCAAACAAGTTTGGGATATTTATCATCACAAAGAGGTTCTTTGGGTGAAATGGATGCATTCAAAGTATATTAAGAACAACTCTTAGTGGGACTATACCCCCCCCCCCCATATGATGTCTGCCCCTACATAAAGCATCTTTGTACACTCAAGGATGAATTCAAATGGGGATGCAATCTGGGGCACCGCTGGGCGTGGGGTAATCATGAGCAGAAGGAGTACACCGTCAACGATGGCTACACTTGGTTCCTAAACTGTCAAAACAAGCCAGCTTGGGGGGGGCATTCCATGGAACATGCTAGTCATCCCAAGACACGCGTTCATTACCTAGATATTCATGCACGACAAGCTCCCCACGCGAAGCCGAACTGGCCGATGGGCTAACACCGAAACAGAATGCCCACTCTGCAGATCGGAAGAGGAGACACAGACCCATCTGTTCTGGGACTGTAGATGCAGCAAGGATGTTCGTCGGCAGTTGAAAAGTTGGATCAAAGCAAGAGTGGATTCCATGGAGGGGTGGATAAAGGCCATCCTAACTAATAGTAGCTCGAGAGCTGAAAATGACCTGCAAAAAGCCATACTCTGCTCCTACATCTATCATATTTGGCAGACAAGAAACACAATGGTTCATAAGGGTAAGATTGAAGATCCAGTGACAGTAGCTAGAAAGGTCAGACATGATGTTAAGTATCGAGGTCTTGCTCTTGTGGACAATAGATCCAAGTATAGAAACATCATAGATAAGCTTGCTGAAATTTAAAAAGGGCTTGGGCTTGTTCCCTCCCATGTTTGTATTCTTCTAGTTTTGGTTTTATATCAGTCACGTTGCATTTTTTTGCAAAAACAATATATATATAAATATATATATATATATAGTTTTCTCTCTCTATCGAGAGCTTATCTCTCAAGGATTTCCGGCCATCTTTCCGGCTAGATCTGCTGAGTGTATAAGCTTCTCTGCTTTTGCTTTTAGAGAGGGTAACTTCTGGTTTCTTTCTTTTCGCAAGTGCTGATAATGAGTGAAGAGTGCTCTAATGTTGTTTCTCATTTTAATGTGTTAATGGAGAGGAGGATTTGAGTCTTCGTTTCATACCTCCGAAGGCCATTGATGGAGCTCTTTATGCAGAAATTACAGAGGATGATTATGGTGAGGATACTTGGGATAATTCTGTTTTATGTCGCATTCTAGGAATTACGTTAAATTTTGATGAGATGAATAGATTTATTCGAGATATTTGGAAGGATTTGGATGTTCTGAAGGTTGTGAAAGCAAATAGAGATGTGTATGTGGTTCAATTTCATTCGAGTAAAAAGATGAAGTTAGTTTTGGAGAAGGGGATTTACTATTTTGATAATAAACCAATGCTGGTGAGAGATTGGAATGAGAATTTTTCAATTGATTTGGAATCAATTACATCGTTACCTGTATGGGTTATTCTACCTAAGTTAACTTGAGGTACTAGAATTCGAATGGGTTTAGTAAGATTGGGAGCACCTTGGGTATTCCGATTAAAACCTATAGTCGTACGAGAGAGAAAAATGACTTAACTGCAGCTCGCTTGCTTGTTGAGATGAATGTGGATGGTCTTTACCCTGAGATAGTGCATTTTACTGATAATGGTGTTGTTACAGCTCAGAAGGTCATCTATGATTGGAAGCCAGTAAGATTTACCCATTGTAAAATGTTTGGGCACTCGGTGGTGGATTGCAAGAAGAAGGTTACAAGTAATTTGATATCAAATTCTGTCTCAAGCAGCAATGAAGTGCAAAGTGTGGTTAATAAATCTCCCCCTCCTCCTTATATTCAAAATTTAACACCTTCAGTCCCCTGATGCTGTGTCGAGAAGACCTCACATCATAGAAGCTGGTGAGGTTTTGAAAGCATTCCAGAAGGCGAGTGGGGCTTCAACGAGGGGTCATGGGAGGATCATGAGTTGGAATGTTAGAGGTTGTGGTACTCCTAATAAGCAAGCGGACATTTGTTCGTTTTTGCATTTCCATCAAGTGAGCCTTGTTGGCTTGCTTCAAATAAAATCAAAATTTGAGAAAATTGCAGATATTGAGGCGAATTTGTTTTCAGGGTGGTATGTTTCTCATAATGCTCCGGTTAATTGTAAATGTAGGATTTTGGTTGCTTGGAATCCTAGGATTTATGATGTGGATGTTTTGCATATTCAACCTCAATGGATTCATACTAAGGTCAACAGATTGTTGGATGAAGTTCCTTTTTATGTTACTTTCATTTATGGTTAAAACAGCCTTACTGAGAGGAAAGCAATCTGGGATCAAATCAACTTATGGGACTCTAATATGCTTGATAGTTGGTTGGTGTTAGGAGACTTCAATGCGGTCTTATATAAGGAAGATAGAATTGGTGGTACTGAGGTGGAGTTCTTTGAAGTGGAGGATTTCCAAAACTGTCTTCTTCACAGCAATCTTCAAGAGCTTAATTTTTATGAGGATTACTATACGTTGACTAATACACATGTTTGGTCTCGAATTGAGAGGGCTTTGTCTAATGATGAATGGATTCTGAAGTCAGGACTTGTGCAAACTTCATTCTTGTCGTTTGGTCTCTCTGATCACTCTCCTATTCTTATATCTTTTCTTGGGAGTCCTAAGGTACAACAGAATTTTAAATATTGCACTATGTGGCATAATTATGATGAATATTTGGATATTATTAAGGATTCTCTTTGTAGTATTCTTGGAGGTCATAAAATGTTACAGTTGCATTGTCTGCTTCTGTCTTTAAGGAGACCTTTGAGCGGATTACATAAGAACCAATTCCATGATATTCATAGCCAAGCGGAGAAATGTAAAGGTGGCTTGGAGGAGCTGTAAATAAAGGACTTCAATGATAAATTTAACCAAGCTTTAGTTTCTCGAGAAAAGGTGAAAAGGGATGAGTATCTTAGGGTGCTCAATTCTGCATAACTTTTGATTCGACAGCAGTCAAAATTGAGTTGGTTGAATTATGGTGATTTCCCTTCAAGGATCTTTTTTAGCAAAATGAGGAAGAAAAGACAGATCTCTTATGTTTATACTTTGAAGAACATTAATGAGGATCTTATTTCTGGTTTTGACAATGTGGCTACTGAAGTTGTGCATTATTTTGAAAATTTGTTGGGTCAGTAATCTTATACGAGGCAGGGTGTTGATTTAGTCATTGTCAAGAGAGGATATACTTTATCTATCAGTCAGTAGTTGGGACTTCTTAAGAATTTCACAAAATATGAGGTGCGTGAAATTGTTTTCTCTATTCCTTATGTCAAAGCCCCTGGGCCTAATGGTTATAATAGCTCTTTCTTCCAGTATAATTGGGATTCTATTGGAGATTTATTATGTAGTGCTATCTTTGATTGCCTTGATAATGGGGTAATCTTGAATAGTATTAATGGTACAGTGATCTCTCTTATACCTAAGAAGATCAATCCTGAAAGTCCTGCTGATTTTAGGCCTATATCATGCTGTAGTGTCACTTATAAGTGTTTATCAAAGTTGATTTGCAAGAGGTTGAGGGCTGTTTTACCTCATTTGGTGAATCAAACTCAAGGTGCTTTTGTTCCTGGTAGGGAAATTGTCCATAACATTCTTATGTGCCAAGAAACTGCGAAGGGTTATTCACGTAAGAATCTGTCTCCTAGGTGTATTATGAAAATTGATTTGAGGAAGGCTTATGATTCTGTGTATTGGGAGTGTATTGAGGAGGCTTTGAATGCCTTTTATTCCCCCCTCCCCCCCAAGTTTGTTCAGTGGATTATGATGTGTATTTCTTCTCCTTCTTATTCTATCAATCTGAATGGTCAACTTCATGGATGTTTTAAAGGTGGTCGTGGTTTAAGGCAAGGAGATCCTCTTTCTCCACTTCTCTTTGTTTTAGTCATGGAATATCTGTCAAGACTTTTGGATAACTTGAGGTTCTCCCATGATTTTAAATACCATCCTGGTTGTAAGGAGTTGCCGGTGAACCACCTTATGTTTGCTGATGATTTGGTAATTTTTTGCACTGCTGATGAAGATTCTATCAACCATATTGCAAGAATCTTAAATCAATTTGCTGATTGTACTGGTCTTTCGGCAAATCAAAGTAAATCACAAATTGTGACAGGTGGGTGTGATAGTGAGCATTCTCAACAAATTGCAAATATTGTGGGGTTTTCTCATGGGACTTTCCCATTGAAATATTTGGGAGTGCCTATTAAAGCTGGTAGAGTGGGTAAGTCTGATTGCCTTATGCTGGTTGAAAAGATTACAGCTAATGTCAGAGTTTGGGCTTCAAGACATATGTCTTATGCAGCTAGAGTTCAATTAGTCAATTCAGTTTTGATGAGTATATTTGATTATTGGGCTAATATTTTCCTCCTCCCACAAAATGTTATTGAACAAATTGTCAAGATCTGTCGTGTGTTCATCTGGTCTGGTGGCTTGAGCTCTAGTTGTATCCCTTTGGTTGATTGGAATACAATTTGCTCTCTAAAGAAATTGGGTGGTCTGGGCTTGAAAAATCCAAAAATTTGGAACATTGCAATTATTGGCAAGCTGGTTTGGAGTGCTGCTCAGAAAAAAGACAACTTATGGGTGAAATGGGTGCATGAAAGGTATATTAAGAGAAGCAACTGGTGGAGGTATAAACCTCATGCCACTTGTTCCTGGAGTTGGAAACAGATTTGTAAAGTGAAAGAGAAGATTAAACATAGGGATGAGCAAAATGAGCTTTGGATGGGGGCAAATGGAACCTGTTATTTTGTGAGAGCTTGTTATAATTGGTTCTTCAGAGATCATGAGACTTGGCCCTTTCACCATGTGATTTGGAATGGTACTTCCCCACCAAGACATATATTCTTAGCTTGGGTTGTTGTCTATATGAAGTTGCCTGTTGCTAGCCGTCTGATTGCTTATGGCAGCAATGTATCTGTCACTTGCTGCTTATGTAACAATGCTGAAGAATCAATTGATCACCTGTTTTCTGGCTGTGACTTTGTGCAGCAGGTTATCACATATTACAGCACCAAAATGAACATAAGAGGTAACTTTTCCTCTCTGCATCATTGGGCATTGAATTGGAAGAACATGAGAAGAAAGAAGACAGTAAAGATGATGGTTGCTGCTATACTCACTTCTATTGTTGCTGTAATTTGGGAATTCAGAAACTATAAAAGATTCCCTACTGGTCATGGAGGAGTCTCAGTGAATGAAGCCATCAAGAAGATCAATTATGTGATTCTTAATAGATTTCTTTCTATTTCTAAGAAGAGTAAGAAGTTCTCTGAGTGTATAGACTTTTTTCTGCAGTAGGTGCTTTGCTTCTGTTCTGTTTTTGGTCTTTCTGTTTCTGCCCTTCGGAGCTTAATAAAGAGTTTTCTGTTCTGCCAATATATATATATATATATATATATATATATATATATATATATATATATGATATGTAACGCCCTGGAAATTCAATTATGAAAAAGTCAAATATTGACTAATGGTAACAGTGAAAGACTCATTTTTTTTCTTTATTTGGGCGTTACTGTCGTATCCCCAAAGCAATACAAGGCAAGAAAGAAAAACTAACTAATCATTAATTACTTTGACTTAATAAACAAAAGAAACTTCAAATTCTAGAACAACATAAACTAAACATGACTACTCAAGTCTAAACATCAACTAAACTTTATTTTGAACTTCTACTTCGACGTCCTCACTTCAAGAACTCGTTTTCCATCACAGAATTCTTCACCTGAAAACAAAACATTTAAAACATGAGGAAAACTCAATAATGTCTACCCCTAACCGTTAAAACAATTTAAAATCCATTTCAATTCATTTTTGGGGGAGAAGTGAACAAGTCAAATCTTTTCACAAACTATTTTCTTTCCCAACCAACCATAACCATCTTTCAGATTTATTAATCGGGCGGACCTTTCTTATTTGGCCCTCGAAGTCCAATGACTTCGCTATAATCATATCACAATCCAATCACAATCTCAATCTCAATATCAAACTCAATCAATCACAATCTCAATCATACGGATGGCCATCCATTTCACACACGTGCATAAAACTAACCCCGGGGAAGTAGCACATATCAGGCATCCCTAATCTCTTGACAACCCCCCTACAGGATGCCGAGAACCTTGTCTTCGGGGGTGTTGCCTGAACCCGCATTTACGTCATGTTTAAATTATTAATCAGGTTTAATATCACACCATTCCAACTCAAACAATTCAATCCAATCCAAACCCAAATTTTCAAAACCATTTCCAAATCACACCTAAACGATTGTCCATATTTTTCCAACTCAAAGAACATAATCAACAACCAAAATAGACAGCCAAATTTCACCACAAAATCCCTTCGAGATACAAATCGCAAAACAACTTTAAAATCAATCAAAACAATTAAAGTGCACCCCAGCGGGATTTAGGACATAGACATTACCTGACAATTCTTCTCCTTACTTCAGAACACACTTGAGCTCACTAGATCGAACGGTTTAGAACGCGCCTAAAAATAACGAAATTTCTAAAATTAAAAACGTGTCGTACGGAGTTAACGCAATCTATTTTCCACCTAGCCCACCCCTAGGAACACTATAAGGTTTCGTATCTGTGGTACCTGGGAAAATCCCCGTGGTATCCCTTGCGGTAAACGGCGAGTCGAAAGGGGTCTCTTTTCTTTGAGAAGATTTGCTTGAATTTCCGTTTTAAATAAACTAAAGTTAAAATTTAAATAAACTGTTGTTTTTTCTTATTAAAGTCTAAGGATTTTATTTAACCAGAAAGTGAATAGAAAAGAAAATAAACAAAAAGAAAGGAAAAAGACAATAAACAAAAAATCCCGGGACTAGACTCGGGGTGACCTACTGTAGCAATACCTGCAGACTGAAAAAAGGTGTCCGGGCCTAGAAATCAGATCCGAGGCGCGGGTCTGGCCTGAATACCGCCAGGTATCCCGTCTGTCCCGGCCTCGGGATTTGTTTCCGAAACCGAAAATAAAAAAACTGAAAATAAAATCTTTTTCTTGTTTTAGTTTTCCGAAACAGAAAGGAAAACGTGAAAAGGAAAGGAATAAAAGCGAGAAGAAAAGAAAAAAGAAGAGAAAGAAAAAGGACGACGGTCGGACCCGAGACACTGGGCTGGCATACCTGGCGGTATTGCAGCCAGTCGGGGTCCGGGAACCTATTTCTGAACCCAAGAGCCAGGTCCGAACCAGTGAACCGACATGCATACTGCCAGGTATTGCGCCTGGCACTGATTCGGGCTTCCGGTTATTCACTCTAAAAAAAACTTCTTTTATTCCAAAAGTAAATTTTTGGAATCCGAAAATAAAATAAATAAAACTCGAAAGAAAGAAATAGAAAGAAAAAGAAAAAGGAAGAAGAGTCGCCAATTAATTTTTGAACGAGAATTAATAAACTCAAAAGTTAAGACTCCACAAACCACGAACCATGAGATTCGGATCCGGGGGTAAGGTTACGGATTCGAGAATATAAATTCCCGAATCCGCCCGTTCAACGAACGGACTTTACTAAACCGCTTAAATAAAAAGAAAGAAGAAGAGAGTAGAACGGAGTATTAATTAGTGTAATTAGTGTTATTTAGTTACATGCAAATGCAATGATAAAGCGAGAAATAAATACAAGAAATAGATAATTAAATACAAGCGTACCTTTATTCACGAACAATCCATATTATTTAGGTCGAGTTTAGGGTTAACTCAAGTTACAAGATAATATAAATGGAGAAGAGATAGAGATAAATGAAATAAAAATGCCAATTAAGTGTATGCAAAAATGGGAGAAATAAAGAGGGAGAAGAGAAGATGAAATCACCAAGTGTCAATACGCCAGGGTGATTTCAGTGTAGGGTTGAAGTAAAAATGAGTGGGGCTTTTATAGGAGGAATTAGGGTTGAGATTTTAGGTCACAATGAGAGGGAGAAAATGGCTCTGATACTGCCAAGTATCTCGGCCCAGCTGCAGGGAAAAATTAGGTCGTGGCACACTTCCCGAGGCGGATGAAAGCGCCCCGGGTCGGGCAGAACCCGCCCACAATACCTGCCGGTATGTGGGCCGGATTCCGCCCAGCCCAGCTCGTTTACGCCTCGGGCCGCGTGCAAAACTGAACTGGGTTGACTTTTTTTGTGTGGTTTTTTTTGTCATTTTGCATTTCACTTTATTTGGCATTTTTCTAACATAAAATAGAAAGAATAAAAATAAAAATAAAAATATATAATTATAAGACACTTTTCAGGTGTCTACAGTTAGCCCCCACTTTGATCGAGTCTGAGTAGGACGATGATCAAAATATTGCTTGGAGGTCTTCGATCTTTCCCGATGTTCAAATGTAGCTCAGTCTTTCCTGATGTCGTTCAAATGTAGTTCAGTCTCTCCCGATGTCGTTCAAATTTAGTTCAGTCTCTCCCGATGTCGTTCAAATGTAGTTCAGTCTCTCCCGATGTCGTTCAATTTTAGCTCAGTCTTTCCCTATGTCATTGAAATGTAGTTCAATCTCTCTCGATGTCGTTCAAATGTAGTTAGACTTTCCCGATGTCGTTCAAATGTAGCTCAGTCTTTCCCGATGTCATTGAAATGTAGCTCAGTCTTTCCCGATGTCGTTGAAATGTAGCTCAGTCTTTCCCGATGTCGTTGAAATGTAGCTCAGTCTTTCCTGATGTCGCTCATTCTTTCGTTGAAGAGGATGCAAAATTGAATTGAAATTATTTTCTGAGTTATATAGAAATTATATATCCATATTTCTCTTGAAAATAATATATATATTTTTTGCTTTCTTTTCATTTCTTTTTTTTTTATTTCTTATTAAGGGAGTATCAAAAGTTTTTAAATTCTTCTCTCAATAAATTCCCGGTCAATCTAGCTAGACCGGTCAAATAACCATTTAATGGGATTAAATGGTGAGGTAGGTGAGAGGTTGGAGTAATTGTCTTTAAAAGAGTGGGTGCCTTTATCTTGATTCACACACTTCCCCTAACTCTAAGTTCACTCCCAACTTGCTCTTTCTATCTCTAAGCTCACTCTTCCTCTCTCTAGAATCCCGAGCAACCAGCCCCCCAACATACAATACCATCAGGTGTGGCATTTCCCGAGCCCCCGCTGCTGTCTGCGATCGCCGGCGAAATTAGGAGACTGGGTGCTCATACCGCCAGGTATCGCCTTCTTCCCACCTCGGTATTCGCGCAGCAAGCTCGCCGGAAGTTTCAGATTTTGAGATCAGAGCTGAATTTCCGACAATACCGCCAGGTATCTCGCGGCAAGCACTATCTCGGGTTTCAGATCTGGAATTTTCTGCCGGAACAGACACTATACCGCCAGGTATGGTCTCGGGTTCAAACCCGAGCTTGACCCACTGACTTGCCGGAATTTTGCTGAAACGGGCATCATACCGCCAGGTATGGTCTTGGGTTCAGACCCGAGCTTGACCCACTGTCTTGCTGGAATTCTGCTGAAACGGGCGCCATACCGCCAGGTATGGTCCCGGGTTCAGACCCAAGCTTGACCCACACCAGTTTTCGGGTCGGCATCCATACAACCCGGGGTTTGGTCTCGGGTTTGCTGCATACCTGGTTGTATTGTCTCGGGTTTAGGTCTCTGTTTCGATTCGAGGAATTTTGCTTGGTCCTGGGATTTTGAACTTTCTTTTTGTGCTTTGCAGCTTGCATTTGACGATGACGCAACCTTTAAAGCCCCGCAGTCATGTAGCACCTCATGTCGAGAACTGGGTCCATCATACATTTTTTGCTAAGGAGTGGTTTCCTGAAGGCGGATTTAATCCGGCAAACCTCACGCAGTATCCAAATGAGCATGTGTGGCTTCGGGGATCGGAAATCCCGGTAAGCCTTTCATGCTTCTTTAATGTTCTTACATGTTTCTCACAATCTTTGGGCTTGTCAATTTGTATGCTTGGTTCCGATTATATTGGAACCTCCTTTGGCCCAAATGTATTGTCTCTGGGGCTCATAGATATCCTTTGGACTTCGTGGCTAAGTGTTAATAACTTTAGAGTTTAACATCGGGTTTTGACTATTTCCCCGAGATTTTTCTCATAAAATTATTTTTTTTTGTTAATTTTAGAGTATAATCTGAAAATTATTCAAATTATGTCTCGTAAAATTTCCATGTGTGTATATTTGCGATTTTCTTTGGACTTGATGACTCGTATCCCTAGGCCCAATTATCGTGCGTTGGGGCCCAAAATTTATTGGTCCTCGCTATTTCTTGTGAGGTCAAATTTTTAGAGTTTAACATCAAGATTAATTAATAATCTCGAGGTATTTCTCATAAAAATCTAATTTTCATTTTAGAGTATAATTCGAAAATTTTCACCCTAAGGTCCCCAAAAACAGCCAACTATACAATCTATTCAGTTCTGACCCAGGTGCACTATTTGGGTCGTAACTCAAAATATACACCTCGAAATCCGGATCCGTAAAATTCCTATGAAAGGTAACATCCTAAGATATTTCCAAACCAAATGGTAGGACTAAAAATTTACCACACAATATATGGTGACCGATATCGTACGAGTTATAAATTATGTCCAAACTGACCTATCTTGAGCTCAGGGTTTTTCGGTCCTACTTTAACCACGCTATCCCGGGACTCTAACTTGGGTCTCTAAACAGTTCGCTTAAGGTCAAATACCTTCCCCTTCACCCCCTAACACAACCAAGGTCAAACTATACTCAAACTATCACCAAATTCTCACATAAACAATTAAATTTTCAAAATAAACATTTTCTTTAAAAACATACCATAAAGGTCACAATAAAACTCAAATTTTTGGCATCGAACCTTATGGAAAAACAGCCCACACAGCAAGGGTGACAAACTCTCACTCATGACCAAAATTAAAGTATTTTACATAAAGAAAATCGATAACATTCGTATTAAAAATACCGCACATGATAATAACCAAATTAATACGATTAATAAACCAAAGATTAAAACTTCACTAAACATAGTATAATTTAGTTTGCAAAAACCATAAGAAGATTTAACCAACATCCATTTTAAAAGATATAAGGTAGTAATAATTATAAATTTAGATTTTTAAATTCCAAACTCTCAAAACGAATAAAACTCAAGGTTCATCGCGAACTCGTAACATGAAATGAGATTTAAAACGCAACTCCTTCCAAACAGTAATATGAGTAACTAGAACTTAACTTATAATCATGATAATCATGCATAAAACAAAACATAAACACATAAAATTTTCACAAATAAACTCTAATAAACCCTAATTATAACTTACATGAAACACCCTATACTCATCATATATTTGCAATGATTCTCAGTAGCACACACAAAAATATTAAACATTCTAATACACTCAAAGTACACATAAATTATATAAATGCATGCTTAACGTACACCATAACATCAGATTAAAAGTATGAAGTATATGTATATCATTCACATAAAGACTCAGATTAAGCAACTAGTAATTAATATGAATAGTAAAAGAACAACAGTAGCCAGCGAAGCAAAAATAATGCAGCAGGTCTAGGGTTTTACTTAGGAATGGGTGGTGACTGGCAGTTTCCGGTGACAGTAGAGGCGGCGACAGGACCGTCGAGGTATGCACAGTGGTGGTCGAAGGTAGGCAACGCCTCTGGGCAGGATCGATCGATGTTTACGGTGGCTAGGTCAAATACTGCAGCAGTAACCGGGCACGTCTCACGTCTGGGCGGCTGATGTAATGCGGCGGTGGCGGTGATCTTCGTCTGGTATCGAATGGCGGTCTTGGTTGTGGCACGGGGTGGTTCACGGCAACAGAAGACAGAGAGGGACTGAGAGAGAGAGAGAACGACAGAGAGGGGAGGAGGGGGGTTGCTGCGGTGGTTGCCGGCGACGGTTTCCGACCGATCGTGTGGTAGCGGTGGTGTTGACTGATTCTGAGGCGCGGGAGAGGGAGAGGCAAGCGCGTGGGTGAGAGGAGGGGTTATGTTTAGGGTTTAGCATAATTAAGGTTTCTAATACTAATTAATACTTATACCAATTAAACAAGACACAAACTAAAATAAATATAGAATAAATCAAATAGAACATGCTGCTAATAATAGTAATTAGGAAAAATATATATATAATTCCTTAATTTCTAAAATAACTATAATCATATAAATAATTACAAGGAAACACAAAATTCATGAATAATTAAAGAAAACACATGAAATCATATAATATTAATCACATAAAATTACCACCTTACCCTATACTCCCATGCCCATATAAAATTACTAAAATACCCTTGTTAGTCTCTCAAAGGTCCTATGAGCTCAAGTGTTAGCAGAAATAACCACCGATAAAATCTCAAAATTTAACGGAGTCAATTTAAATAATTAACGACGTCACTGTCAACGTATTCGAATTTTTCGGGGTTTTACATTATATGACAAAGGTTTACAAACCATTTTGAGAGAGCAAAATAAGAGATGGAGAATTACACTATTTTTGCAGTAAAATATTATGAGAACATAACGTAATAGCTACAAAACCTTGCCCTTCTATATACCTTCACCGTTCTCCCAACTCTTACTTTATATATAGAATGATTCATTATACTCTACCTTTGGAAATATTTCAAGAGTATAAGAGGATTATATAGCATAAGGAATCGTGTGGAACAAGTATAAGGATCATATATAAGATAAACATCAAGAATATGATCAACACGGATGAGTTTGAGACCAACACGGATCGTGTAAGTCTCCAGAGAGCAAGAAAAACCATCCTGGGCTCAACACGGGTCGTGTTGAGGCAACACGGACCGTGTTGATCCAACACGGACCGTGTTGGAATCCAGAATGTGTTTTTAATGCTAACGGCTATGTAATCTTGAGTATTAAGTTTATAATATCAATATTAAGCTCGGTATTAAGATCCAACAGCTATATTATCATGACTAAGTCAAAGGTCTTGATTCTCCATTAAGGACCTTAATTACATCTTTGACTAAGGGATGTAATTAGGGTTGGATTAGGTGTAGAAATCTCCTATAAATATGAGACATTCCCAAGCCATTTGAGATGAACACACAAGCATCTATTCTATTCTATAATCACATCCTCTCAAATATAGACTGCAGCTATACTTGAGAGAATCAAGTGAGAAACCTATGTCTTGAGTGCGACAAGAGCTAAGTTTTATCCCTTTGAACATTTACGGTACAGTAAATAGTTCTTAAGGAAAATGAGTACGAGGCCATGACTCTTAGCGTTATTCAAACAAGTCAAGTTAACCATTTGGTTATTAAGTTCAATCTTCGTCTTGTCACATGTACCGCTAGAAGATCAAGATACCAAGAGAAGATGATGAAGATTCAAGTCGTTGTCAAACATCTTTTTCCAACAATCTTAAGAACTATTTAACGAGACAAGATTAGAGGAGGCTAAGAGTACATTGGACATCCAAGATTCAAGAGGGATTACAAAGATAAGTTTATATTTTATAAGTTTATTAGTATCAATTTTCATATAAGTTAGTCTTATTGAACAAGTTCAATGATTAAAAGTTTATTAATCATTTGTTTATCTATATGTGTTTGATATAGATGAGAAATTGATACACAAGAATAACAATACAAGTACAAGATCTTGATGTTCATGATGGGAATTGTTGCTTGGTTATGCAACGAGGTTTACATGGACTAAGGGCAAGGTAACAACAAATCATTTACAAGGAGGTCAAAGGTAATTAAGTTGCTGTTTATTTGGGGGTTATATGCATGTGCATTGACCATGTTGAAGTTGCCTCTTAATATTATCAAGTTAATACCAATGAATATGTTTTATTACCATTGACATGTTTGATTGGTTTATAAGAATTGCCATTCAGGATAAGTTTATTGAAATTCCATGATAAGGTAGTGTAGACACCGGATTTTGTACCGTTATTAGTTTTAGTTATTCGTAAAAATAAGTTAGCCGAGTAGTTTAGTAGCATGCAAACCCATTTCTTTTCTAAGCCCGAAAACGAGCATAACGGCCCAAATGTTACAGACACAGTTCGGCAGGAACCCGTCTGGGTTCTTTGGGCCTGAGCTTAGCTCACTGGCAGAACCCGTCCCGGGTTCCGCATACGCTCGCCCAAAGCTCGTCGTCGCGGCTAAACCTAAACCCTAAACACACCCCCCTATTCCCCCCATTCCACTATAAATTAAACCTTTTTCTCCCTTCCATAGACACCATGGTATGCTAGAGTATTGACACTAGCATATTCTCTCCATCTCTTCTCTCCCTTTGCATGCTGCTTCACTAAAGGTTAGCACAGTTGTAGTTGATGTGATCCATATAGCATAATCTATGGAATTCATGTTTCTTTTATATTTTGCATGATTTTAATGATGGATTTGTGAAATTCATATTTAATTCCTCCCTCTTAACTTTTGTTTTGCTTTAATTTAATTCTAGTAGAGTCTATTCGTTGAATAGGCGGATTTGATGATTTTAATTGTCAAATTCGTAACCTTACCCCCGAATCCATCTCTGGATTCGCAGGCCGGAGTCTATATTTAATGGTTTGTTGTTTTTCTCCTAAAATTCAACTGGCGACTCTATTTTCGTGCTTTGGTGTTTACCTTTTTTATGATTTTTGTGACCTAATTTGTGATTAACACCAGGAGTAACCCGGCTTGGTTGAGTCAATGAACCCAGACGGGTTTATCACCTTCTTACCCTTTTTCTTTTTTTTTTCTTTTCTCGTGGAGTCTGCTGCAACGGAAACTGTCTCGGCTCCAGCAGGAACCCAGACGGGTTCCTGTATGTTTTCCCTTCCCTTTCTTTCGCCTCTTTCTTTCTTCTTTCTTTAAAGGCGAATCTCGGGTTCATAAATCGTTTTTAATCTGTTAACGAAAACATTCTTAAAAGTTCAACCTTATTTAAGATTAAGCAATCCTAGTCAGCTCCCAATCATACTTTTAAGTAGCGCCACGAAAAAGGTCGATCAATTTTTCGGGGTCTACAGATTGGCGACTCCACTGTGGACTTAAACTTAAAAAGAGGGTAAAACTTGAAAGAATTGAATTTTAGTGTTTTTTAAAAAAAGGGAGGAATTAATTTATTTCACATTTTTATCATTTTTTAGGCATATTGCATACCAGGCTACTCTTGGGCCTTTATGGCTGGGGAGCACAAAAGCGTTGGTTTAGGTTTTAAAACTAGGAATCAATCCCGAGAGCGGGAGGTCACTACTTGTGGGATGCACTTACATCGCCAAGCATTTGATCTCTCCTCTCCCCGTGTTACACTCTAAAGGTTTCCTTGAAACCCAAAGAGCAACACCCCACACATTCTTCCTTGAATTCCATATAAGGAAAATGCACAGGGGCGAGAACATGTGGTACCCTATTCATCTCCCTAAACCTAGAAAAACCCTGAATCTAAAGCCATGGTTAGGCTCATCCCGCATCTGTATGTCATGTGATTTAATCCTGTAAAAGTCGAGTCCAAGCGTCTAGCCCAAACATGAGTAGGACGTCATTCTAGCCCGCGTAGTATCAAAAGAGAGATGGACTGGTCCAAACCCAGACGGGTTTTATAAACCCAGACGGGTTTGATGTGCCGGGCCCAGTTGGACTCACTGTGGAATCCTGTCCGTGCCTATTTGAAAGGGAGGAATTACGATCAAACTGCAGGGTTTTGGGCGCTTTTCTTCTCCTTCCGCTTGTGCCAAAGCTCGACATCGCATCAGCCCAATCCACTTACTATTGATTCTATTCGGCCCTTTATGACGCTCCTTGAGTCAGTGTCAGTCCTGTCAGTCATCATGCTAGGTCCATATAGAGTTAGGACATACACTCTCATAAAAGTGGGTGAGTCACCCTTGTGTCAGCATGTAGGCGTCATGTCCATGTCCTAGGTTCATATAGGTCTATTAAGTCATGCATACATTGGGCGGGTGGCGTAAAGGTTCTTTCGAGCACTAGTCAGTTTCCATGCAGACAAGATAACAGACCATCTTCGAGCCCGCATCCGTGACCCACAAACCGGCAAGCTTATTCACAATCCCAACTACAGACCGCCTGCCCAATCCAGTGAATCCACCATGACCACTAGCGTGCCCAGCCCCCCTCAGAAAACTGTTGAGACTAATTCCATCCAACGGAGGCCGTAAACCTTTCTTACTTTCAGTTTAACTTGCTTCACTTAGAAAAATCTGGACGAGATCTCAAAAGTTTTTGAAACCTTTTCCTTCAAACCTTCTGATTTTGAGACAAGTTATGAAAGTTGTATCTGACTGCTTTGACTATCTTAGAAAGTATAAATGTCCGTGCCGCAAATCTTTGGGCTAAGTTTAGTTGATTGAGCCCCATCCCGTGAGTCCACATTGCCTAAATTTTGAATTGATCACTTTTATCAATTCCATGATCTCTTGAGTGACTCACCCATTAGTTACATCTCTAGAACTTGTTTTGCATCTTGCTTGAGACTACACATTTGCATTGCACGCTGTGACAAAGTGATTAAGGCATTCGATTTTATTTTGATAAGCTACATAGCTAAATAGCCTTCCTTACATTATATTTACCGTTCTTTTGCCCGCCTAGCCTTTGTTTATCCTTTTTCATGATTGAACCACGACAATACGAGCCTTGGCCTCGATATCCAAAGATCCCTTTGCCTTGCTTGGTTGGATGAGAGTTTGCCTTTTTTTTGGAAGTTTGGGAGAATCTGAAAGTCCCATATCTTGAGCGATTGGTATTTGGTTATGTTGTTCATATATTATATCAAAGTCGAAGATCCCATAGATATTCTTCTCCCCGATCACCCACAAAAAAAAAAGAAGTAAAAAAAAAAAGAAAAAAGAGTTTCAAAAATAAAAGGGTGATTAGGGAGATTCAATTTAAAGTTCAGAAAACTTTGACCCGGTTGTATTCAGTTGAGATGTTTCAGGGTGAAAGGTAAAATGTCTTGCATACATTAAGCAAGAAGGAGAGTTTAGAGTGTTTTATTCGTTGAAAATCAATCCAAGCATGGCTCTTAACTCCTCATTCCCAAATTTTACTGCTCCTTACCCTAACCTAAGCCCCGCTGCAACCCGAAAAAGTCTTTTTGATTGCCACTTGTGCATTGCATACCAGTAGTGGAGAGTGAGGTTCTTACCAAGCTTATGGTAGTTTGTCTCTATTGGTTTGAGTATTAGAAAACACACATACATTTTCAAAATTGAGGGTTTGAGTGTTTGTTCTTTCCTATGAGAGGTTTGCTCTTTTTAACTGACCTACGTCCATAACCAACCGCGCACATTTGCATTATTCTTAAGACTGTTGGCGGATTTATGCCTCTAAAGTACTTGTTCTCTCCTTTGGGATTCGAAAATTTCTTCCTATCTCTTTCGAACTGAGTTTTGATCTTGTCCATATTAATCTTTGTGCTTGCTTGTTGAACTGATTTTGTTTCGACCGAAAATTCCTTATCCCAGAATGTTTCAGCAGCACATAGAAAATCCCAATATCAAATGTCTTCGCCGGCCCCGAAACTGCAGCTCGAACGTACTTGTAGCGTTTAATTCTCATCTTTTTATTATTTTGGTCTTTTTTTCGTTTGGGGAAGTGGGAGTAATCCCACCATGTAGATTGCATATCGCATTGCATTATTGTGCATAAGGGTACATGAAAATAAAAGAAGTGCATTACGTAGCATCATTATTGCATAAGCGTCACATCAGTAGTTCGCACTAGTACAAAAAAAAAAAGAGAAAAAAAAAAGAAGAAAAAGAAAAAAAAAAGCAAAAAAAAAAACGTTATCTCATCATTGCATTGCATTGTCCTAAGTGCATAGAGTCATACATAGCGTTACATAGGTTCGTTGCATAAAGACCCTGCATCCTCATCATGCCAAACCTCCACCACCACCACTGGCGCTATCAGCCCCATGGGCTCCGCTTCCACCAGCTCCAAAGTAAGTGTCCCATTGATAGTAGGAGGAGTCTACCACCTCTGTATCACCACCTGAGCCAGACAGGTGCAACACTTGATCTTGCTGCGTTAAGCCAAGAGTGTTCTGGAACCTGCCACTCTTGATTACCTCCAGGCCACCCCTGTGGAGCAGGCCAAGAAGTTCTTACTACGGGCTCTGGGACAGGCCATCCCGACCATTCCTGAGTTTGTGTTTCCCATCCAAACGTTCGAGGCTACTCCAAACTCCCTTGCGAAGGAGTAACGGGTACAACGGGTTGAGACGGAAGCACTGATGAGGCGTCATCTGCGAGGGCACGGTTATACCCCACAGATGCACCCGAATCACTGCGAAGCACCACAGTAGGATCGACCGCCGCAAAGGAAGTGCCAAAACCCAAATCCACAGTCGGTCACGAGAGACGAGGAACATACCTGGCATTCCATAAAGTGCGGGGCGAAGGATGAGAGGGTTGATGCCTAGACCCCGAATGATGAGACTCTGAAGGAGTACCTAAATGCAGTGAAATGCCTTCTTGGTCGCCGCACACAGCTCCACCAACAGCGCTAGACTCGGAGCATGTCTCCACCACGAAGCTGGGGGTGTCACGCCGAGAGCCGCGGCTCCGGCGAGAATTCCCATGATCATGAGACCTCACCTGGTGCTCGTGCTCACCTAAAGACATGGAGGATATGCTGTTCTCCACAGAACGCTGATAGTCGTGGCCGAAACCCGTGTCTCCATAGTAGGAACTGGTTGAATGGCTATCTTCAAGTAAGATACCTTTCCCATGGTCATCATGAGCCGGCATGCCCGTGCTCCGCCTACTCCTCTCCCCGTGCCTTCGGAGAGCAGTTTCACCCCCATAAGACCGCCTCGCGTCGGCCATAAAGGAAGAATGTCGAGGAGGGTCAATCCGCTCCGACCGGCCACGAGGCACGTGCGCATCTGAATGGCGAGGAGGATCCGGGGCGAGGTATGCATCATCATCCACGTTTGCGTCCCCAACCACGTAACTGCAAGGTCTTTCTCGCGAGCCCATTTAAGTGTGAAGTAATTTTTGAGAAAGCCTTTTGCCTGCTTCCATCGCCACTGCACGGAATGAGGAAAATCGGTCAAAGTTTGAGCAAATTTCAAGTAGGCAAGAAAAAAAGGGGAATCATCTACCGGCTTTCCCAGGATCTTCTCTAATTCCGGCTTGATGTCTTCACTAGTCGCCCTCGGGTAGCCATGCTGTGTCCCCAGAGTTGCTCGACTCTCGTCATCCTTGCAATAGGGCCCCAACTACAACAAACAAGGAATTGGTCATATTAGGCGATAATGGAAGGGACATAAAAGAGTAAATAGAGGTCTTCTTCACCACCTTTACGAAGGCTAGGCGGTCCGATATAGTTCCCATTCCTCCCATTGGTCGGGCGATGCCATCGATGCATGATTGGTATACCAAGAACCACTCTTAGCTGCTACAAACGCCTCGGCATGCAAGGCTCGCGGATCGTTCATGGTCTCAGGAGGGTCTGATGGTATTATCCACCTTTCATGGCCCAGGGTTTGCCTCGTAAACCTCTCACCAAGACTCCAGACCCAACCGGACGGGCTCTCCATCACCAAGCGCAGGGTACTATCCCTATGCGCCGCATTTCGCGAGGGAATAAAGTCCTGCGGAATATTGAAGCCAACCCAGGCGTTCCAATTGACATCATCCTGCACAAATAAAGGAAACATTAGCACCAAAGAAATGCAAGAGAGATTACATGAAAAATATACCTCTTCGAGATGATCCAAGATGCGGCGCAACTCATCTAAACTCCCAAATGGTTTCTTCTTTTGCTCGAGGTAGTTTTTGTGCCACCGCTCATTATGCGGGCGTGTCGGGTAGGGATAGTGAATCCCTTGATGTACTCATACCCCCATACCTGCAAGAACGTCAATACCAAGACTCACGATATAGGAAAAGAGAGAAAAGCATGTAAAAGAGAAGCGTCTCGAAGATTACCTCGAGCACCTTCCACATGCTCGGCCCGCTCATCTCCCGCGGACTCTCTGGTGCGAAGAACGGGTCCACATCAGTACCAGGCCGTACACCAATGCGAAGCCAGCGAACGAAGTTAGCATAAGCAGCTTTTGCCCAATTCCGATGGATGACCTGCTCTAGATCAAGGAGATTCTTCATCCAGGTCAAATAAACATCATCTCCTCGATTGGCAAACATTGTGGCAGAGATGAAATATGCCAGGAAAATGAAGCGACGCTGAAACTCATCCATATGAGTGAAGTCAGCGGAAGTGATGACAGCCTCGAAGGAACCATAAGAAAGCTTCATCTTTCGACCAAATCGGCGCCGTTCGAGCACAGGCTCTAATAGTTCCATCACCTGGTCTGGCACAACAGGGTCGAATTCGACATCTTGACCACCCCAGCGTAGCCCGGTAATCATCACAAAGTCGACAGGGGTTATGGCCATTTCTCCTACCGGGAGGTGGAAGGTGTTGGTGGAATCCCAGAATCTCTCATGGCGCACGCCCCATCACCCGTGGTGTCGAGGTTCCTGTGCCTTAACACATTTCCAGAAGAGGTCGAGTCCTGACTCTTCTAAAAGTGTAAGCGCCCAATTATCTTCTGCAAAATGCTCTACCACCTTGATCGGTTTTCGCATATTGCCACCAGTTCTAAGGGAGTCCTCCTGAGGATCCACCACAAAAATTCAAAAAAAGAGACAAGTCCCCACGGCAACCTATCAGGTGATCCCTAGTGTAGCGAAAGCTAAATTGAGCTTCCACTAAATTAGGGGGCTAAAGAAAAAAAATCATTCGGCCCACCCAAAGGACGCAGATGGGTTCTCAAAAGGGTTGGGCCTCGCTTTTGGCCCACCCAAGAACACAGACGGGTTCCAAGAGATTGGGCCTCGCTGTTTTCGACCCAATGGGAAACGCTGACGGGTTCTCCTACAAGGGGGCTGGGCCTTGTTTTCCTTCGGCCCACCCAAGAAAAGTGGGTTGGGCCTCGCTGTTTTCGGCCCAACCAAGGGGTAACACAGACGGGTTCATCTACAAGGGGCTGGGCCTTGTTTTCTTTCGGCCCACCCAAGAAAAGTGGGTTGGGCCTCGCTATTTTCGGCCCAACCAAGGGGAAGCGCAGACGGGTTCGCCTACAAGGGGGCTGGGCCTTGTTTTCTTCCGGCCCGCCCAAGACAATTGGGCCTCGCTGTTTTCGGCCCAACCATCAGGAAACTCAGACGGGTTCTCCTACAGAGGAAGGGGGCTGGGCCTTGTTTTCTTCCGGCCCACCCAAGAGAAGTGGTTTGGGCCTCGCTGTTTTCGGCCCAACCATCTGGAAACGCAGACGGGTTCTTCTACAGAGGAAGGGGGCTGGGCCTTGTTCTCTTCCGGCCCACCCAAGAGAAGCGGGTTGGGCCTCGTTGTTTTCGGTCCAACCGTAGGAAGAACGCAGACGGGTTCTATAAATGTTGGGCCGCATCAGCCCAACTCAGACGATTACCAAAATAGGCCTGTCTTTTCGGCCCACCCAAGGACAAGACGCAGACGGGTTCCAGAAAAAGGGGATTGGGCCTGTTGTAAAACAAATTGGGCCACTAACTAACAGGAACCCAGACGGGTTCCTCGCCGAAAATTGGGCCGATTAAGGGTTGGATTTGGGCCTTTCGTCTAATTGCAGAAAACTGAGACGGGTTCTCACTATACGTTCCATTCTAAAAAAATCGGTCTATCATCCTCGGTTCTCTAAAGCTCGATTTGAACAATACGGGTAATTGACATAAATTACTTCATTATTTGTAGCTAAATCAACAAGCTAGAATTAAACATTTCTACTTGCAAATTTATGCTATGATTAGAAAGCAAAGTCAGGAAGAAGGCATTACCCGGACATGTGAATGCTTGTGCCATACGTGATTCCACGGTTCAGGCACCAATATCGACGGTTCCCAACCCGGCCTGGGAGTCCATGCTCGCCGGGAAGACATTTCATGTGCCCAGTTTGTTGCATGGGGTTGAACGGGCGGATCCCTAACTTTCCTAACCATTGCTTCCTAAACTAGTGAATGAAGGATTTCTTTGAGTAAGAAGTGGAAGTGAAGAGTGAGATATGTGATTGAGGGTGTGAAGAGGCCCCTTTTTATAAGGGAATTGGATGCATGCACACCACACAAATGGCCAACCGGCGGGTCCCAGCAGCAAGATCATGGAGGGCATGCATTGGCCGAGAATCTATCCTAAAATCTATCCATGCATTAGCCGAAAAAAAAAAGAGAAAAGAGAAATAGCTAGGCCAGACGGGTTCTGGCGCAATATACCGGCCCAAGAAGCGGGCCTCACGTTTACAGGCCCAACGCAGGAAGAGGGGACCCCAGACGGGTTCCTGCGCTCAAACCAGCCCAGATGCATTGGCCCAGTTGAGTTTGCAGCAAACTTGGGCCTTGCAGAAAAAAAAAAGAAAGAGAAAGGATATGAAACGCAGACGGGATCTTTTGCTTGCATTGGCCCAGATGCATTGGCCCATCCTCATTTCGCAGACGGGTTTCAAGCCCAAATCGCCCCAAACTCAAGCCCAGTAACTCAGACCCAATGTAGGACGAAAGAACCTCAGACGGGTTCCTCCGCAAAAGTACCGACCCAAGCCCATCGCAGTTAAAGCGGGCCTTGCAATTGAAAGCCCAATTCGAAAACACAGGCGGGTTCACAAGGCCAAAATGGGCCCAAATTCGTCGCTCTAATTCAAGCCCAAAACGATGGCAAACTTAAGCCCATTTCCGAAAGCTGAAGCACAACTGACAGGTAAATTCTCTGACTCACTTTGACTTTCAGGTAAACTGATGCTCTCCTTCTCTGTTTTGCAGGACAATGCACGAGATACGTCGGTCGTCAGGCGGTTACAAAAAGATGAACTCATCTTCAGCGGCCGTCATCGGGCCCTCACAATGCGATGACACTCTCTTCAGCATACAGACACAGGTCTTGCACTCCACGGCGAAATGAAGTGCATGACCCATCCACCTCACGGCGAAATGAGGTAGATCAATTCGGTCAGCTTTACGGAAGAAACTAAGCAGACCAACCAACATCGGCGCAGGACCAAGCTTCCAAGCGTCACCTCGGTCCGCCTCACGGCGAAATGAAGCGGATCAACCCCGACCGGCTTTACGGAAGAAACTAAGCAGGTCAACCCATTCGGTCAGCTTTACGGAAGAAACTAAGCAGGCCAACCAACATTGGCGCAGGACCAAGCTTCCAAGCGTCACCTCGGTCCGCCTCACGGCGAAATGAAGTGGACCACCCCATCATCCTGTCATGCTTCATGGCGAAATGAAGCGTGCCACCCAGATCCGCCTCACGGCGAAATGAAGCGGATCGACCCCGACCGGCTTTACGGAAGAAACTAAGCAGGTCAACCCTTTCGGTCAGCTTTACGGAAGAAACTAAGCAGACCAACCAGCATCGGCGCAGGACCAAGCTTCCAAGCGTCACCTCGGTCCGCCTCACGGCGAAATGAAGCGGATCAACCCCGACCGGCTTTACGGAAGAAACTAAGCAGGTCAACCCATTCGGTCAGCTTTACGGAAGAAACTAAGCAGACCAACCAACATCGGCGTAGGACCAAGCTTCCGAGCGTCACCTCGGTCCGCCTCATGGCGAAATGAAGCGGATCAACCCCGGCCGGCTTTACGGAAGAAACTAAGCAGGTCAACCCATTCGGTCAGCTTTACGGAAGAAACTAAGCAGACCAACCAACATCGGCGCAGGACCAAGCTTCCAAGCGTCACCTCGGTCACTCGCGAAATGAAGCGGATCTACCCCGACCGGCTTTACGGAAGAAACTAAGCAGGTCAACCCATTCGGTCAGCTTTACGGATGAAACTAAGCAGGCCAACCAACATCGGCGCAGGACCAAGCTTCCAAGCGTCACCTCGGTCGCCCGAAATAAAGTGGATCCGCCTCGCGAAATGAAGCGGATCGACCACCGCTTTACGGAAGAAACTAAGCGTCAACCCATTAAGAAACTAAACCAACATCGGCGCAGACCAAGCTTAAGCGTCACCTCGGTCGCCTCACGGCGAAATGAAGCGGATCGACCCGGCCGCTTTACGGAAGAAACTAAGCGGTCAACCCATTCGGTCGACTTTACGGATGAAACTAAGCGAGCCAACCAACATCGGCGCAGACCAAGCTTCCAAGCGTCACCTCGGTCGCCTCGCGGCGAAATAAAGTGGACCACCCCATCATCTGTCATGCTTCACGGCGAAATGAAGCGTGCATCCGGGATCCGCCTCGGCGAAATGAAGGATCGACCCGACCGCTTTCGCGAAGAAACTAAGCAGGTCAACCCATTCGGTCAGCTTTACGGAAGAAACTAAGCAGGCCAACCAACATCGGCGCAGGACCAAGCTTCCAAGCGTCACCTCGGTCCGCCTCACGGCGAAATGAAGCGGATCACCCCGACCGGCTTTACAGAAGAAACTAAGCAGGTCAACCCACTCAGACACAGGTCTTGCACTCCACGGCGAAATGAAGTGCACGACCTTGATCTACCTCACGGCGAAATGAGGCGGATCAATTCGGTCAGCTTTACGGAAGAAACTAAGCAGGCCAACCAACATCGGCGCAGGACCAAGCTTCCAAACGTCAACCAGCTTCAGAACAGGCTTCTGATTCATATCCAAGATCATCAAGACTACTTTGATCATCGTTTTACTCAAACTCGCTCAAAGTGGGGGCTATCTGTAGACACCGGATTTTGTACCGTTATTAGTTTTAGTTATTCGTAAAAATAAGTTAGCCGAGTAGTTTAGTAGCATGCAAACCCATTTCTTTTCTAAGCCCGAAAACGAGCATAACGGCCCAAATGTTACGCATACGCTTGAAACGGCGTGCAGGTTCTTTGGGCCTGAGCTTAGCTCAGCTCGGCAGGAACCCGTTTGGGTTCCAGACACAATTCGGCCCAAAGCTCGTCGTCGCGGCTAAACCTAAACCCTAAACACACCCCCCTATTCCCCCCATTCCACTATAAATTAAACCTTTTTCTCCCTTCCATAGACACCATGGTATGCTAGAGTATTGACACTAGCATATTCTCTCCATCTCTTCTCTCCCTTTGCATGCTGCTTCACTAAAGGTTAGTATAGTTGTAGTTGATGTGATCCATATAGCATAATCTATGGAATTCATGTTTCTTTTATATTTTGCATGATTTTAATGATGGATTTGTGAAATTCATATTTAATTCCTCCCTCTTAACTTTTGTTTTGCTTTAATTTAATTCTAGTAGAGTCTATTCGTTGAATAGGCGGATTTGATGATTTTAATTGTCAAATTCGTAACCTTACCCCCGAATCCATCTCTGGATTCGCAGGCCGGAGTCTATATTTAATGGTTTGTTGTTTTTCTCCTAAAATTCAACTGGCGACTCTATTTTCGTGCTTTGGTGTTTACCTTTTTTATGATTTTTGTGACCTAATTTGTGATTAACACCAGGAGTAACCCGGCTTGGTTGAGTCAATGAACCCAGACGGGTTTATCACCTTCTTACCCTTTTTCTTTTTTTTTTCTTTTCTCGTGGAGTCTGCTGCAACGGAAACTGTCTCGGCTCCAGCAGGAACCCAGACGGGTTCCTGTGTGTTTTCCCTTCCCTTTCTTTCGCCTCTTTCTTTCTTCTTTCTTTAAAGGCGAATCTCGGGTTCATAAATCGTTTTTAATCTGTTAACGAAAACATTCTTAAAAGTTCAACCTTATTTAAGATTAAGCAATCCTAGTCAGCTCCCAATCATACTTTTAAGTAGCGCCACGAAAAAGGTCGATCAATTTTTCGGGGTCTACAGGTAGTTGTTAAAGGATAGTGCAAAGAAAATGTCAAAATAAGTATTTATTTATTTATGTTATTAAGTGCACCATTGAACACCTACATAAGTTACAAGTTTATTTAGCCATATGTTTTAAGTTGGCTATGTTATTAAGTTACATGGAAGTTTCATACTAGTAATAAGGATGAGGTTACTGTCATTAAAATATTCCTTTGTCAGATGTTTTAAGTTAAAAGTTTTTAAGGTGTTTAATGTGGAAATTCATTGTAGCAAGATTATATTTTGCTTCTTATAATCTGAATTTTTTCCATGTTTATTCACATGTTCAAGTATAATTAAGTTTATTCCGCCTATTGTTTTGATATTAATATGAAGGATGAGTACAAGTTGATTAGACCTTTTATTAATATCATGATTGGAAATTTGTTCCATGTTTATAAGTGATAGGTATGAGTGATTTCATGCTTACTGTTTTGCCTATGGTTATTCAAGTATTGTTTAATAGCATGATTAACAAGTTAATTTTATGTTTAAGTTTGAAGCATGAAAAAAGAATATAAGTATTGGCATAAGTATTATGTTTCTAATTTACAAAAAATTACTCTGAGGTACCGTAACTTTTGGTGAAATATTTTTCTGATACCCCAACTTTTCAAAACTTATTTTGGGGTACCCTTACTTTTAGAATTAGTAATTAAAAGGTGATTTTCCGGCCAAAGTATTCAATTTACCAATGACTTTTAGGCGGGAACTGGATTAAGAGTTTGAGTTGACGAAAATAACCTTTGATGGCCTCCCATACTAACAAAACCCAGGAAGAAAGGAGGAGTTTGCAATTGCCATAAGCCCAGAAGGTTTGAGCTGCAAAATACTCATACAACAATGGCACCCATTTCACCATAATTCTCCATTGATTCAACAACAAGAGAGAAGAAAGAATTGAGGCAGTTAGTAGAGGAAGGAACCAACACAAACTCACAGATTTTAGTGTTTTGGAAATGGTGTCTGCATCTACATGGTTGCGCTATATCAGCCATAAGTTGGCATCCATGGAAGCCACCGTTAAGTACTACGATCTAGGGCAGATAAGGCGGGGAGAAATGGGTGATGTAATGTGGAAAAACTTACTTCAAGGAAAGATGACCTTTTTGCATTGGAATAAAGAGGTGGAAACAACTCCTACAATAGAATCCCAGGGTGGAACACTGCTTGTTCGGAAAAAGGAAACAAACAAAAAAAAAATCAAGGAAATAGGAACTTACGGGGAGCAGCATTGATGGCCTCCCATACTAACAAAACCCAGGAAGAAGATTATATCAAACTCACATACCAAATCATTCAAACCCTCAGTGCAAAATGAATTCTTTCATGGCAAAATTGACAAACCTGCTGGAGTAAAATTGAAATCAGCTATCTAGGCAAATGGGTTTTCATCAGGAAAATGAGAAAAAATTCCAGAAAGGGTGCACAAAGTATTGCTCAGCAACAGTTGCCGACCCGGAAATCCGAGCAATTAAACCGTAGAATTGTTCTGTAGCTTCGCCAGTAGAACTTCCCATCCCAACAAAATTCCCACAGCCAGGAATTGTATCCACAGGTGTCAAAACTATAGTGCAGAGTTAGGTTTTTTTTATAAGAAAGTATACACTATAATTGACATTCATCTGATTTTTGTTGGATATTAGCTCAATATTTGATTTGGTCTTTGACTGAGTATTCTTTAGTTGTCCTATTTTCTAGTGGTCAGTTTTCCATTGTGAAGTTGTTGTCGGTTGAGTATCTTGCAGTTATTTTTTTGAGTCAAAAGTGGAGGTCATGGGTGTTCCCTCAATCCCCACTTTCAACATGTACTGTCTATTTAATCTCCTCTATATTCGAATGAAATGAGAAGTGTAGTTGTCGGGTGATATACTCTGTTTGCCGATCAATATACTTTGTTTTTCTTATCAGTGGTATCAGAGCCAGTCAGGGGCTTCTTCTTCCCACACAAAAACAGAGGCAGTAGTTTTTTTTTTTTTTCCTTCCCAACTTTCTTTATGGCCTCAGACAATGGTAATTTTGTCCAGCCTGCAGTCCCACGTTTTGATGGTCACTATGACCATTGGAGCATGTTAGTGGAGAATTTTCTTCGCTCCAAAGAGTATTGGACTTTAGTAGATCCTGGGATTGAAGAGCCAAAAGCAGGGGAAAAGGTGACAGAAGTTAAACAAAAAGAATTGGACGCAATACGTTTGAAAGATTTGAAGGTAAAGAATTACCTTTTTCAGTCAATTGATCGTTCTATCCTGGAGACAATTCCATCAAAGCAAACGTCCAAGGATATTTGGGATTCTATGAAGAAGAAATATCAAGGTTCAGAAAGAGTGAAGCGGGCACAGCTTCAAACCTTGAGAAGGGAGTTCGAATCGCTCCAAATGAAGGATGGGGAGACTGTCACAGGATATTGTGGCAAAGTTATGGAGATTAGCAATAAGATGCGAATCTACGGGGAGAAGATGGAAGATGTCGTGATTGTGGAGAAGATACTACGCTCGTTAACTCCAAAATTTGACTTTGTGGTTTGTGCAATCAAAGAATCAAAGGATCTGGATAAGTTGTCCCTTGATGAACTGCAAAGTTCTCTCTTAGTTCATGAACAGAAGATAAAGCGGGGCTCTACTGTAGAGGAGCAGGCTCTCAAGGCTTCTGTTTACACCCACTCTAACGGGTACAGAGGCCGTGGTAGAGGTCGAGGACGAGGCCGAGGAAGAGGAGATCGTGGAGGTAGAGATTTCAGCAGGAATTATGATGATAGTAATGACCGAAATCAAGGCAGAAACAGGAGTCGAAACCATGACAAGTCTACAGTGAAGTGTTTCCGTTGTCACAAACTCGGTCACTATGCGGCTGAATGCTACAGCAAGCTACCGATTGACAAGCAAAAGGGAGAAATTGCAAAGTTTGTTGAAAGAGCAGCAGCAACAGAAACAGAGACTCAAACGCTGTTAATGACAACAACCCATGTTGCTAATGAACCAGAAATGGGAACTTGGTATGTCGATACCGGCTGCAGTAATCACATGTGTGGAAGTAAGTCTCTGTTTTCTACTTTAAATGAAGGCTTTCGATCTACTGTAAGTTTTGGTGATTTCTCAACTGTGGAAGTAATGGGTAAAGGTGATATTAGAATCAAAACTCGAAATGGCTTTGTAGAAACAATTTCGAATGTTCTTTATGTTCCCAATTTAAAGACCAATTTGTTGAGTGCGGGTCAATTGGAGGAGAAAGGCTATATTATTACTTTAAAGAATGGAGTTTGTGAGATTTATGACCCTGTTAAAGGAGCTATTGCAGTTGTGAAAAGAAGTTCAAACAGGTTGTATCCTCTAAAGATTGAAGGTGTTCAATCTTGTTTGATGGCTAAAGAAAGGGACTCATCATGGTTGTGGCACTATCGGTACGGTCACTTGAGTTTTGGAGGATTAAAGACTCTCTATGAGAAAAACATGGTTTCCGGGCTTCCTCATATCGTTCCTCCTACTGAGATATGTGAGGAATGTGTTGTTGGCAAACAACATCGCTCTCAATTTCCTCAAGGAAAGTCATGGAGAGCAAAATGTGTTTTGGAGCTGATTCACTCTAACATTTGCGGCCCAATTGATCCAGTTTCAAATGGAGGTAATCGATACTTTATAACCTTCATTGATGATTTTTCCCGAAAAACTTGGGTTCTCTTCTTACAGGAAAAATCGGAGGCGTTCGCATCATTTAAAAGCTTTAAATGTCGAGTGGAAAAAGAGACAGGAAAGTCTATAAAAACCCTCAGAACTGATCGCGGCGGTGAATTTTGCTCAAAAGAATTTGAAGCTTTTTGTGCTGACCATGGCATTCGAAGAGAGCATACGGCAGCATACACCCCGCAGCAAAATGGCGTTTCAGAGAGGAAGAACAGAACCATTCTTAATATGGTTCTAAGCTTACTTGCAAGAGGGCGAATACCAAAGAAATTTTGGCCGGAAGCTGTGAATTGGAGTATACATATTTTGAACAGGAGTCCCACTTTTACTGTTCAAAACATGACCCCAGAAGAGGCATGGAGCGGGAGAAAGCCCGATGTTAAATACTTCAGAATATTCGGGTGTGTTGCTTATGCACACGTCCCAGATCAGAGGAGAAAGAAGCTTGATGACAAAGGGGAAAAGTGTGTATTTTTGGGGCTGAGTGAGTCATCAAAAGCCTTCAAATTGTTCAACCCACTCACACAAAAAATAACAGTGAGCAGAGATGTTATTTTCGATGAAGAAAGGGTATGGGATTGGAACATTCAACAGCCTCGTTTGCTGGTGCCTGACGTTGATTCGGAAATTATACCTCTATCACTTGAGAACTCAACAGAATCATCAGTATCAACATCTGAAGATGTTGCTACTGCAACAAGTCCAACTGCCGCGAATGTTGAAGATGCCACCTATGTTGCTCCAGAAGTTGAAACTGAGAAAGAGGCAGATGAGACAGATTTAACTACTGAATCAGTTCGTCGTGCTCGTAAAAGGCCAGCTTGGATGCAAGAGTATGAAGTAACTGGGATTCATCAATCTGAAGATGCCACCTATTTTGCTTTATTTGCAGATTGTGATCCTACAACCTTTCAAGATGCTATCAAAGAGGAAAAATGGAGGTTGGCGATGGATGCTGAAATAGTGTCCATAGAGAAAATGACACTTGGGAACTCACTGATCTTCCCAAAGGTCATAAAACGATTGGTGTCAAATGGGTCTACAAGACAAAGTTGAAGGAGAATGGAGAAGTTGACAAGTATAAGGCACGGCTAGTGGCAAAGGGATATAAACAGGAGTATGGAATTGATTATCTCGAAGTGTTCGCTCCTGTTGCGAGACTAGACACAATCAGGTTGGTGATTGCCTTTGCAGCGCAGCGCTCGTGGCCCATTTTCCAGTTAGATGTCAAGTCGGCATTTTTGCACGGGTACTTACAGGAAGAGGTATTTATCGATCAACCTCCTGGTTATATTAAAAAGGGGCATGAGCATAAGGTTTATAGGTTGAAGAAAGCTCTCTATGGACTAAAACAAGCTCCTCGGGCTTGGTATAGTCGAATTGTGTCTTATTTTCTCAAAGTTGGTTTTTCAAAATGCCCTTATGAGCACACACTCTTTGTAAAGAGGGGTGAACATGGAAGACTGCTCATAGTGAGTTTGTATGTGGATGATCTTATTTTTACTGGAAACTGTACTGACATGTTTGAGGAATTCAAGAGGTCAATGATGGATGAATTTGAGATGACTGATCTTGGTTTGATGCATTACTTCCTTGGTATAGAGGTAGTGCAATCTAAGGGAGGGATTTTCATCTCTCAAAAGAAATATACAAGAGAAATTTTGGAGAGATTTCATATGGCAGACTGTAACTCTGCAAGTACCCCTGCTGAACATGGTCTGAAACTCCATAAAGATATTGGGGGGAAGAAGGTCGACAGCACACTATACAAGCAAATTGTTGGTAGTTTTATGTATCTTACTGCAACAAGGCCTGATGTTATGTATGCTGTGAGTATTATCAGTAGGTATATGGCATATCCTACAGAAATACACTTGCTAGCAGCTAAGCGAATTCTCCGTTACTTACAGGGAACAAGAGATTTTGGGTTGTGGTATAAGAAAGGCGAAAAGTCTGAACTGATTGGATACACTGACAGTGATTATGCTGGAGATCAGGATGATAGGAAGAGCACTTCTGGCTATGCTTTTATGTTTGGGTCAGCTGTTGTTTCATGGTCATCAAAGAAGCAACCGATCGTCACATTGTCGAGCACAGAAGTTGAGTTTGTGGCAGCATCTGGTTGTGCCTGTCAAGCTATTTGGCTAAGTAGAATACTCAAGGAGATACACTTCAAGCAACAGAGAGCTATCAAAATTTATTGTGACAACAACTCAGCCATCAGGCTCTCCAAAAATCCAGTGCTACATGGTAGAAGTAAGCATATCGATGTGAAATTTTTCTTCCTGAGAGACCTAAACAACACTGGAGCAATTGACATTATGTACTGCAGAAGTGAAGATCAGATTGCAGATATTTTTACCAAGGCTCTGAATAATGAGTCTTTCATAAAGCTAAGGAAGCTCCTAGGTGTCTGCTCAATCAAAACAGTAAACTGAATGTTTGTAAACATCAGTTTAAGGGAGGGATTGTTGGATATTAGCTCAATATTTGATTTGGTCTTTGACTGAGTATTCTTTAGTTGTCCTATTTTCTAGTGGTCAGTTTTCTATTGTGAAGTTGTTGTCGGTTGAGTATCTTGCAGTTATTTTTTTGAGTCAAAAGTGGAGGTCATGGGTGTTCCCTCAATCCCCACTTTCAACATGTACTGTCTATTTAATCTCCTCTATATTCGAATGAAATGAGAAGTGTAGTTGTCGGGTGATATACTCTGTTTGCCGATCAATATACTTTGTTTTTCTTATCAATTTTAGTGGATGATTTTAGTAAATATATTTTCAATTCATAAATTATTGGCAACCGTAGCAAATATCAAACCAATAACCCTAGCTTCTCAATTCATAAATTATGAGAGTTCTAAATTTTCATTCCACATACACAATATACAAATTTCATGTCCCAAAAATTCAAAAAACCATCCAATTAAAAGGGCATTATCGTCTATCTCGATCAAAAATTAAGGGTATTTCGGTCAGTTTACAAAATTAATCAGATTTTGACCGGAAAATCACCTATTGATTACTAATCCTAAAAGTAAGGGTACTCCAAAATGAGTTTTAAAAAGTTGGGGTACCAAAAAATAATTTCTCCAAAAGTTAGGGTACCTCTAAGTAATTTTTTGTTCTAATTTATAAGTTGCCATGAAATTCTATTTGGTTATCTCAAGTTTATGATTCTATTCATGATTATTACAATGAGTTTATGCAATTGAAAGTCAAATATGAATTTGTTATTAAGATAGGCTTTGCATATAAGTGTAATTTTTATGAGAATTATTTGAATGCATATAAGTGGCTTGTTTATTGATTCAAGAAATCCACTATAAGTTATGCGTGCATCAAGGTTCAAATTTTATTATTATCATGAGTATATTTTATTATGCTTATAAGTATTGTAATAAGGAAAGCATAATAAGTTATTATTGTTATTATTTTACAAATACATATATATGTGATTATATATGTTGTTAAGTTATTTGGCAACATTATGTGGTTATTAAGATGAAATAGCAAGTTTGTGTACAAGAAGACATATAAGTAATTATATATGAGAAATCATATGTGATTTATTTTGTACAATTCAGTTTGTAAATGGCTAATATAATTTCCTAACTATTGGAAATTTAAGAGTACACAAGTAAATAAAAAAGACAAAGGATTAATCATGTTTATATGATTAATGATATGTATAAATATAAGGTACAGATACACAAGTTGTCTAGGCTATTTCAAAATATTATCAAGTATACATAATATGGATTCAGGTATGTGAATTCATAATATGTAAGAAAGCTTTCTATGCTTATAATATGTTGCATAAGTAAGAACTCAGGATTATTTCTAACAAGTTGAACCTATAAGATTATTTGTCTAATTTTCTTAGCTAATTATGCAAAGGAAATTTCATATGTTTTGTCTTTGTACTAAGTTTAAGTCGAGTATGAAATTTATTAAGTATTGACTTTCATGCACATTTACAAGTATCTTGCCATGTGATTCATGTTTATGAATGTTTATAGAGTTTTATGATTTATTCAAGCATGCCAAGAGGACTTAAGGTTTGGTTTGTTTGATTAAAATAAGTATAGACTCTATGTTGTTTATGACATGACAAGTTTAAGAATAATCACTTAATCCTATAAGTGTTTAAGGCAATTTTTGCTTGATCTTTTCTAAGTGCAAAATTGATTCATGTGACTATATGAGTATGTAGAATCATAAATTGTTAATTTCCTTTATTCATGGAAATATAAGTAGACAAGAACATGCTTTATTTTTGACAAGAAAATATGAGTGGAGTTTTATTCACTTAATATTATATTTATGATCATGCTAGTAAACTTAAGTATGAACCAATTTTATTACATGTTAATTTAAGTAAGTCATGTACTTCCAACTATGTTATCAAGTAATGCAAGTTATTCATAAGCGACATGGACATAAGTTTATCTACATGTTTGATTGAGGTTTGCTTCTCATGTTATTCACTCATATTTTAGTATGATAAGAGTTTATTAAGATTTTATGCAAGTTCACTATAAGATAAATTTCTTTATGAAATAAGTGAATGGATTGCATAAGATATATGAGAAGATTTCATACTTTTTGTATGGTTTATGTGTCAATATATATGTATATGTTTACATATGTGTATTCAATGAGTAATGGCATATAAAGCATCAAATATGATTAGATAAGTATAAGATTGATCATGATTACTCATGTGTTTTTTAGTGTATTTATAAATATAAGTTGAATACATGTTTGTCCTTGTTAAAATTTTCAAGTTCATAAGAGCATGTAGTAGAATATAAGGAAGGTTTCATGAGGAATTATGCATACTTGTGATAGGCTATAATTCATGATTATGGAAATGGTTATTTTGATGTTTTACAAGTTCATAAAGTTTAATTTATGAGGTTTCCAGATAATCATGATTGAGAATGGTCTATGTTGAGTATGCATATATCAAGTTTATTTGCTACATAAGAAATGTATAATTTTTATACATTTGATTATTCTAAATTCATGATGATATATTTATATCAATGGATTTAGCAATGGCAAAGTTTAAGTATTACATATTATGTTTAAGTCTTCATAGCTATATGCTTTGAAGGGTGGACTTAAACATAAAAGGAGAGCATACAACCATGGTAAGTGATGGTTTAATCATACACTTGGTAGTATACTCTACAACTCTACAAGATAATCATTCATGATTATGAACCATTGTTTATTCAATGAATTAAAGTTATAAGTTCAAGTATGTAGCAAAAGATTGAGATGTAATGGTTTAATTACATATAAGTTGGAAATTCGATTTCCATATAAATCAAAGGTTAAGTGGTTTGTCAAGTGCGATGTTATTTTGTTCACAAGTTTGTATCCATGGTTTTTTGGATGATAAACATATAACAGGATCCATATCAAGTTTACACACGGTATAGTGTGATTATATCCGAAAAATAATATGATGGTTTGTTCATATTGTGATGAAGATATTCTTATTAAGGCCATGGTAAAGATATAATTATATATCTAGTGGACCTTGTTGTTAGAGATGGGTCAAGTAGCCTAAATATCTACTACTTCACAACAATGACTCAACTTTACAAATTGGAATACCACCAATTTCTAAAGTTCAAATGAGTACGGAGTTGTCTAAAGTAGTAGGAAGCATCGATTTTATACATCTCAGGTTAGGTTATGCTTAATATCTGTAATGACAAGAGGTTGAGTGGTGACACTCTTAATAGACTTTATGGAAAACCTAATTACAGGGGTTGTATAATTACAAAGTCTACCTATGTAAGTGTAATGTGTGGCCGCATAAAGGAATTATGGGCTAAAGTTCCGAAACACTTACTAAGGATAAGGACACAAGGTCGGATAATAGTGTCAAAGTTTTAGCACTTAAGATTTAAAACAAATGTATGTGTATTACGAGTATAGTTGATCAATATAAATCCAAAGTTCAAAGACATGTCTACTTTGTGATTTGGATTCAATTTTGGCTTGTATATACTAAGTGAAAAGTTCAAAGAGCAATCTACTTTTCATTATGCATATGTTTGTGGGTTTCTCGGGTGATTACAAGTTAAGGTATATCTCAAATGGCGGGGGTGTTAACTCCTTAAGTAAAGTTATTTCAAGGGTTTTTACATACTCTTGAAATAGCGGGGGATTATTGGAAATATTTCAAGAGTATAAGAGGATTATATAGCATAAGGAATCGTGTGGAACAAGTATAAGAATCATATATAAGATAAACATCAAGAATATGATCTACACGGATGAGTTTGAGACCAACACGGATCGTGTAGGTCTCCAGAGAGCAAGAAAAACCATCCTGGGCTCAACACGGGTCGTGTTGAGGCAACACGGACCGTGTTGCATTCAACACGGACAGTGTTGATCCAACACGGACCGTGTTGGAATCCAGAATGTGTTTTTAATGCTAACGGCTATATAATCTTGAGTATTAAGTTTATAATATCAATATTAAGCTCGGTATTAAGATCCAACAGCTATATTATCATGACTAAGTCAAAGGTCTTGATTCTCCATTAAGGACCTTAATTACACCTTTGACTAAGGGATGTAATTAGGGTTGGATTAGGTGTAGAAGTCTCCTATCAATAGGAGACATTCCCAAGCTATTTGAGATGAACACACAAGCATCTATTCTATTCTATAATCACATCCTCTCAAATATAGACTGCAGCTATACTTGAGAGAATCAAGTGAGAAACCTATGTCTTGAGTGCGACAAGAGCTAAGTTTTATCCCTTTGAATATTTACGGTACAGTAAATAGTTCTTAAGGAAAATGAGTACGAGGCCATGACTCTTAGCGTTATCCAAACAAGTCAAGTTAACCATTTCGTTATTAAGTTCAATCTCCGTCTTGTCACATGTACCGCTAGAAGATTAAGATACCAAGAGAAGATGATGAAGATTCAAGCCGTTGTCAAACATCTTTTTCCAACACTACCAAGGCACCTTAGCCACATGTAGCTATCAATCCACCTGATTTTAAGGGCTGAAAAAATGGGATAATACCAACAAAATCTCAACCACACTTAACCGTTGGAGATTTAGTCAAAATTACTCACTTAGAAGAGGAGAAAACCAAGGGATAATATTCCCATAATCTGGTGCCTCACACTTCATCAAAAATAGCTTAAAAGATGAAAATAAAAAGTTGGAAAATAATATAGATTTTAATAGGATTGAGTGAGCCCAATGGGTTGTACGTAACAAACGTTACTACCGATTATGGGGGGCACCAAACAATCAAATTATTAATTTTAAATCACACAAAATTCCAACAGGCTCTACCTTAGATTATCTCATTCATAATCTAAGGTATTTATTACAAGTTATAACTTTGTAAATTTGGTTTATTTTCGATTTTAATTTTCAAATTTTAGTATAATTCAGCCACTGTTTGAATTTCTGCGTAAAATTGGCTATGCTAAAAATTCCAAACATTTTATTGTAGGTTAACCATAATTTTTGGCACATTGTGTTAACATTTCATAATTTTTGGAGTTATATTTTTGGAGTTAAGAATTTTGCAAATAATTATGCCCAGTTAAATTTGATTTTTCTGTGATGTATTTATAAATTATTGACATGTATTTTTGAGTTATGAATTGTATATGTCCTACAATTGAGTTTCTTGATTTATTCTAATAGCACTCTATAACTGAATAATGATAATCTTCTGGATGAACTCGCGGGATTAACTATGGGAGCCTTGAATATTGGAGAGTCGTCTAATTAATTAAGGGATGATTCCCGTCCGACCCCATTTCTTGGCCCATTCTAAGAAACCCCAAGCTATGTATTCGAGGGAGTACCTATGGGAGCTGGGTTAAAGGCGTGTTGTTGACGGATATTAGCCGCTTATCGATCCCAATCATCTAAGGCTCATGCTGTGAAACCTGAGAATCACAAGTCTAAAACATGGACATATTTTTGCTTAATTTTGTTAATGAACTTGAAGTTCACTCCAACGTTGAGATATTACCTAAATTTTATTAGTGACTAGAAGTTAACTACTCCGATATTGAATTTATTTTTAGAATGAACTAGAAGTTCACTCCACCTTAGATGACAATTAAATTCATACAAATACTGTCGATGAACCAGAAGTTCATCACACTAACAATATTGACATTCAAATGAACAGTAATATCTCACTATCTGAATTTTCTTGAATTATGTGTATACTCTCTATATTGTATCGGAGTTGTGGTTAAAGTTTGAAGGTTTTAATGTTTACTTCAAGAGTTGTGAATTTTTGGATAAACTTGCTTATTTGGTGTTATTTGGCTAGTTGTGCACTAAGTTGAAGTATCAATTATGAAGATGAAATTAGTAAGATAATTAAGTTTAAATTTGGACTCATAATTGCTTTAATATGAAAGGCAAAAAAAACTCACCCTTGGATTGGTTAGTTTTGTTTTATATTGTCTTGGGTCATTTAGCTAGATATGTTTCTCTAATATATTGATTATTTGTTTATTATAGTACCATGTCGAATTTGGCCAAACTTGAATTCATCGCCCTTGATATAACTGGCAAGAATTATTTCTCATGGGTGCTTGATGCTAAGATTCATTTGTCTGCTAATGGTCTAAGAGACACAATTATATAAAACAATAAAGCATCTTACCAAGATAAGGCCAAAGCTATGATCTTCTTGCGCCACCACCTCCATGATAGCCTTAAAATAGAGTACCTCACAATTGAGCATCCATTTGAGCTATGGAAAAATTTGAAAGAAAGATATAACCACCAAAAGACCGTAATCCTTCCAAAGGCTCGAGATGATTGGATACATCTCAGATTTCAGGACTTCAAATCAGTAGATGAATATAATTCAGTAGTTTTCAGAATTACCTCACAGCTGAAATTGTGTGGTGAAACAATCACAGATGAAAATCTGATGGAGAAAACATTTTCCACCTTCCACTCAAGTAATATAATTTTACAACAGCAATATCGTGGAAAGGGCTTTAAAAAATATTCGAAATTGATTTCTTGCTTGTTGGTAGCAGAGCAGAATAATGAGCTTTTAATGAAAAACCACGAAATTCGCCCTACCGGCTCTGCCCCATTCCCTGAAGCGAATGTGGCAACATATGACCCCAATAATAAGGGGAATCGACGCCGCACTAGTAATCGTGGGCGTAGACAAGGGCATGGTCATGGTTATGTCCGTGGTCGTGGTCGTGGTCGTGATTATGGTCGTGGTCGATGTCGTGGTAATGGCAGTTCTTTTAAAAGGTCATCTCCCCACCAGAAGTGGGAAGACAGGAATGATCGAGGCCGAAATACTATGGAAAGTCCATGTTATCGATGTGGAGGTCATGGACATTGGTCATGTACCTGTCGTACGCCGAAGCATCTTGTCGATCTCTATCAAGCCTCATTAAAGAACAAAGGAAAACATATAGAGACCAACTTTATGCAAGATGATGCTAATGACCATCCCGTTGATGCGTCTCACTTGGATGTTTTATATTTCCTTCCCTATCCTAAAAGGTGGCTAATTGACAATGACAATAATTAGGTTTTTATAAGTCTTTATCTTATAGACGATGTTGTTTGTTTTGTGACATGACATATTTTACTATTTTTAGTTTATGTCTATTACCTAGTTAAGTCGAATATTGTTCAAAGTTTTTATTTGCTAAATGCATGACTTGTTGGTATTATATCATGTTTTTGCTTCTCTTCTTATTTTTAACCTATTTATGGTGAAGATCATGGAAACTTCTTTGATCGGAGAAATGAACAGAGGAGGGGATATATGTCTAGCAGATAGTGCAACAGCACACACTATTTTGAAAAGTAAGAAATATTTCTCTTACTTATTAATGAGAGATGCAAATGTAAGTACTATATCAGGCAGCTCAAATTTAATTGAAGGCTCCGGAAGAGCCCATATAATGCTACCAGGTGGAACAAGATTGCACATTGATGATGCATTATATTCAACCAAGTCTCAAAGAAACTTACTGAGTTTCAAGGATATTCGCAGAAATGGATACCACATTGAGACAACTAGTGAAAAATAATATTTAGTATTTGCATATCACGAAAATTGCCTTGGGCAAACGATGTGTGTTAAAAAGATTATCATCATTCTCCTCTGGGTTATATTACACAATAATTAACCAAATTAAAGCACATACTCTAGTAAACCAGAAGTTTATTAATGATAAAGAATTTATCATATGACATAATAGATTGGGGCATCTCGGATCAACTATGATGCACAAAATCTTAAAGAACTCGTATGGACATACTTTAAAGGACCAGAAGATCCTTCAAATTAATTTCTCATGCGTCGATTGCTCTCAAGGAAAATTAATCACAAGGCCATCACCGGCAAAGGTTGGGGCTGAATCCCCCACATTTCTGGAACGTATATAAGGTGACATTTGTGGTCCTGTAGACCCACCATGTGGACCATTTAGATACTTTATGGTATTAATTGATGCATCAACTAGATGGTCACGTGTGTGTTTATTGTCAACCCGCAACTTGGCATTTGCAAGACGCTTGCTCAATTGATTAAACTACGAGCACATTTTCCAAATCATTCTATCAAGAGAATTCGTCTTGATAATGCCGGTGAATTTAAGTCTAAAGCCTTTGATGATTTTTGTATGTCAATTGGCATAGAAGTTGAACATCATGTGCCGCATGTTCATACACCAAATGGCCTTGCAGAATCATTTATTAAGCGCTTGCAACTAATTGCAAGACCATTACTTATGAGAGCAAAGCTTCCAACTAATGCTTGGGGACATGCTATATTGTTTGATGCGGCATTGATCCGCATAAGGCCAGTTGGTTATCATGAATTTTCTCCCCAACAATTGGTTTTTGGCCATGAACCAAATATCTCCCATCTACAAACTTTTGGATGTGCGGTGTATGTACCTATTGCCCCACCAAAACGCACTAAGATGGGACCCCAAAGGAGATTGAGAATATATATTGGGTACGAATCTCCATCTATAATTAAATATCTAGAACCATCAACTGGAGATTTATTTACGGCACAGTTTGTCGACTATCATTTTGATGAGATAGTTTTCCCAACATTAGGGGAAGAATCTAAGCAGTTGGGCAAAGAGATAAGTTGGAACGAATTACTACTAAAGCATCTTCATCCTCGTACAAAGCAATGTGAACTCGAAGTTCAAAACATAATTCGTTTGCAATCTCTAGCAAATCAACTCTCAGACGCATTTATTGACCCAAGGAGAGTCACTAAATCTTACATTCCAGCTGCTAATGCTCGTATTAGAATTGATGTCTCAGCAGGACAAAATGCTATTGCTAATGAGTCTAGACCACATTTGAAGCGTGGCAGACCAGTAGGTTCCAAAGACAAAAATCCTCGAAAAAGAAAAGGAGCAAAGAATAATGATAACCAACACGAGGAAATATCGACTCCAGAAGAATCCCCAGACATGACAAATGTGGAAGTTGCACCACAAACTCAGATACCTGAAAATTGCAATAATGATGAGATCTCAATCAATTATGTCATTACTGGTACAAGATGGAACCGAAATGAAATCGACGTCGGTACAGTGTTTTCATATAATATAGCACTGAATATTATGAATGAGAATGAGGATCATGAGCCAAGGTCTGTTGAGGAATGCATGCAAAGAAAAGATTGGTTAAAATGGAAAGATGCTATTAATGCAGAATTAGATTCACTTACGAAAAGGGAAGTTTTCGGACCTATAGTCCGTACGTCAACAGACATAAAACCTGTGGGATTCAAATGGGTCTTTGTGCGAAAACAAAATGAGAAAAATGAGATCGTGAGATATAAAGCACGATTAGTCGCACAAGGTTTTTCACAGAAACCAGGTATCGACTATGAAGAAACATACTCCCCAATAGTTGATGCTACTACTTTTCGATACCTATTAAGTCTGGCAGTACATGAAAATCTCCATATGCATCTTATGGATGTCGTTACTGCTTATTTATATGGAAAACTTGACAGCGACATTTACATGAAACTCCCTGAAGGATTTCAATTTCCTGAAGCACATAATAAGAACCCACGAGATCTTTATTCAATCAAGTTGAATAGATCGCTATATGGGTTAAAGCAATCCAGATGCATGTGGTATAATCGCATCAATGAGTATTTGTTGAAAGAAGGATATATAAATATCCTGTTTGCCCATGCATTTTTATAAAGAGATCCGGATCCAAATTCGATATAATCGTTGTTTATGTTGACGATTTAAACATGATTGAAACTTCAGAAGAGCTCCGAAGAGTAGCAGATTGTTTAAAGAAAGAATTTGAAATGAAAGATCTGGGTAAAACCAAGTTTTGTCTTGGTTTACAAGTTGAACATTTTGAGAATGGAGTTTTTGTGCATCAGTCAGCTTATGTAGCAAAAATACTAAAACGATTCTACATGGACAATGCACATCCTTTAAGTACTCCAATGGTGGTAAGATCACTTGACATGAGAAAAGATACTTTTAGGCCCCTAGAAGATGGTGAAGAACTCCTCGGTCCTGAAGTACCGTATTTAAGTGTCATTGGGGTACTGATGTACCTTGATAGTCATACACGACCAGATATTTCATTTTCTGTGAATTTGCTGGCAAGATTTAGCTCATGTCTAACACGACGACATTGGAATGGAGTTAAACATATTTTTTGATACCTTCGAGGTACGATGGATATGGGTCTATTTTATCATCACAAAGCAAAGGAAGATTTGACTGGCTATGCTGATGCTGGATACTTATCCGATCCCCATAACGCCCGATCACAAACTGGGTATGTGTTTACCTGTGGTGGAACCGCCATTTCATGGCGTTCTATGAAACAGACCATAAAAGCTACCTCGTCTAATCATGCTGAAATTTTGGCAATTCATGAGGCTAGCAGAGAATGTGTTTGGTTAAGATCTGTAATCCAACACATACGGGGATCTTGTGGTTTATCTTCAGGTAAGGATATTCCCACAATTTTATATGAGGATAATACTTCTTGTGTAGCACAATTGAAAGCAGGATACATCAAAAGTGATAGAACAAAGCATATCTCACTGAAGTTCTTTTTCACTCATGATCTACAAAATAAAAGTGAGATGTTCAACAAATCCGTTCTAGTGAGAATTTGGTGGATTTATTTACCAAGCCTCTTCCGACTGCAACTTTTGAGAAGCTAGTCAGTAAAATCGGGTTGCGTCGTCTCAGAAATGTCTGTTGATGCTCATACCAGGGGAGTTTATACGCGCTGTACTCTTTTTCCCTTATCCGATGTTTTTTCCTATTAGGTTTTCCTTGGAAAGGTTTTTAATGAGGCAGCGTATATTAGCATATCAAGAATTATGTACTCTTTTTCCTTCACTAGGGTTTTTCCCAATGGGTTTTTCCTAGTAAGGTTTTAACAAGGCATATTATTTTGAAAAATGGATATTCAAGGGGGAGTGTTATGAAATATTATTGTGAATACCATTTTTCATGTACTAAAATTGCATTAACTTATGTTATGTATACCTTGGAGCCCAAGCCTTGTACCCCTATAAATAGTCATGTAGTATGAGCAATAAAATCATCCATCTCCTTTATTTTCTCTCATTTTTTTCTTCTTAATATTTTCTCTTCTCTCAATCTATTCTCTCAATTGTTGGAATTACAATTCAAATTATAACAGTGGAGTTCAATATAATAACTATGTTGGACTCTTGATACTTCAACATAGATATGGTCAAGTCCAACTAAACTAAATGTGCTGTCCAATTGACAATGTTACGCAGACAGCCAATTTGTGCTTAGTTTGGTTGGGACCCCTACACCCCTGCAACTACCTTTGTACCCTCTTTCAACTTGTGTGACATCCATGTGTTGATAAGCATCTTGGTTTAATGTACTTGACTAGAGGACCAAACTCTTTGGCAAAATATTTCAACAAATGACAAAGAGAAGTATCATTTGCGTGGAAAATAAGCAAATTAGTACAATCATAAAGGAGTTGCTTTTAAAAAGGACTTCGACACATTTTTTCCTTCTTTCATGGCCTACTGAAATTGGTCTCTTTATGAGCAAGGATAGTTGATGAAGCAAAGCTATATTTGAATGTTTGTAAATGTGCTTTTTTGTTCAAAAAATAATAGAGCACTTAATTTCTATAATGCCATTTTTATGCAATTTATTACATGCTCCTTGTTCCAAACTACTCATTGTTCACTCTCAATAGCATAATTGTTCACTTATATTTAACCGTTGTTAACTCTCAATAACATAATTATTCATTCATACATACTCGAATCATGTGCTCTAAGTGCATATAATAATTATCTCCCCCCCCCCCCCCAAAAAAAATAAAAAAAAAATCTTGCCATTTTTCGTACGGAAGATCCGACATTACTCTCGTTTTTGCATATTTGAATTTAATCATTACTATAAAGGAATTTTGGCGAAACAGTTGAGTTGTTCTAATGTGATCATGAGGTTACAGGTTTGAGTGTTGGAAGCAACTTCTTGTAGAAATGCAAGGTAAGATTTGCCTACATTATATTTTTGTAAATGACCCTTCCCCGAACCCACGCTTTGTGCACCGGACTACTCTTTAATTTAATGATTACTTTCCTTGCGTAGTGTCATACGTACAGATCCGGTATCCAACCATGACCTAAACAGTAATACCCTTATACCAATTACATAGGTATCTTATACTGTTACATACCATAATCACATAGGAAACCAAAGAAAGGGCTGTTAGTTTTACAGCAGAATTTAGCAGTTAGCAGTTAAGCTTGCAACTGCATCACAAGAAAAGTAGTCAATGATGGCATTGAACACCAAGAAGCAGTAGAAATAAGACAAAAGGCCAAACAGCACTTCATGTAAAGCTTCCATTTACAATCAGAATAAGAGCAGAGCAGTTTTGCAGTTCTTATACTTGCAGAAACATAATTAGAAACAGAAGTAGTAAACACAGAATATATTCACTGTTTGTTTCTTCTACTCCTGTTTATGTTCACACAAGTATAGGACTGGGAGTCACGAACCAAGGTAAGATTTCATGATTTGCATCTCATGAATAATTCTCCTGTGGTTTGAAGTCAGGTCATTTGGGGGCAACCGAGTTCTGATTTCTACCCAAGTATGGATACAGATTACAGACAGAAGACAGTAATTGCACCTATATGAACAAAATTCAACAAACAAACTATAGCATAAATAAAAAAAACCTCAGTTAACTTCACTTGATTGCCTTTTTTTATCTGGCCAACAAAGTTGAATAATAGATGAACTCAATGATGTACGTAAACACCTTCACAGGAATAATATAGTAGTAATCTAAAAGAAAATGTACACTGTCAAATATCAGATACTATGTAAAATGGATGCATCTGATCTGACATGTAACTCAAACAATAATGAGAAGATACATAGAATATATACTGCAGATTTGGAATAACATAACTTCAAAAAGGAACTGTTTACAATATAAATATATATATCACATTTACATAAACATGGACAAATAGGATTTACATGAGAGCCATATCCGTCACATATATATATAACTATATATAACCTTATTATAAAAGAATCTCTTGTGAAGGTTCAACTTGTGTTCAACCAATCAGTGAGCTTGCCAGCAGAACATTGGTTACCCCAAGTTCCTCTGTGAACCATGATTCACATCAGTTGCAGCAAAGAATGCAGTTAGATTTTTACAATTCTACCATTTCCAACTCTATATGCGTTCCTTTTGTTTTGTAATTCCAGAACCAGCTTCCACTATCCTTCTTCCCCTCTTCAATGGGCTCTAATTGCACTGATAATCCTGAAATTTTCATATGATTTATCTACATCAGAGTTTGTATGAACAAAAATAAGCTAAACTTGCCAGTAGCAGTCACTAGAAAGCCTTTCCACAGACCTGGATTACCCGGTGTAATCTTCAACTTGTAACCATCAGGGACCTCAAACACATGATTTCCCTGCATCACAGATGATCAATGCCTCAGGAACCAAATGATTAAAACCTAATCTGTTGAGCAAGGCAGAAATATTCAACTTTCACAGATGAGCAAAACCTGTTTGCGACAGAAATTATTCACCATGCGACATATGTTTTAGTGATTCTAAGATAAAAATAGTCTAGCAAGTAAAATGTTTTCTAGAGGGGTTTGCAAGGTTGAGTAAGTTTACATAAAAGTTGAAAAGTTCAGCGCTAGAAGATGTAGAAGAATGGGTAAATTTGAGTTGGGTTCAATGAAGTGGATAATAACCCGCTTATTAAACAGAGCCCATAGAAGTGGTCTTCATCTAAGACTAAGAGCAAACTACTACTCAGTACTCATTGACTCCAGCTAATCCTTTGTTTCATTAGTAGGTCTAAGGGGAGTCATAACAATTGAATTTTGCATCCCCTGAAGTATGCCTTCTTAAGAGTAATATTCGTGAATTTCTTCAAAAAAACCATCTGATGGATACTTAAATGAAGGAATACCTAGGTCAACAAATCAGAGGGCAAAGTGAGGTGGAATCATCGTGGAGTGGGGGGGGGGGGGGGGTTTAATGAACACTAGTTTGCTTGTAAAATTCAATAGTAAATGGGAGTGGATAAATATTTACTTACCAAAGTTTACATGTTTACCAATACTTAATTTTTCCTTAAAAAAGTACTACTTTATTCTAAAGTATCACTTTTCTCAATACTTACCAAAACTTACCTTTATTTAATAAAGGGTACAAAAACTTAACTTTTATCATACCATCCAAATACCTGAGAATTTTGCAGGCCAACAAATTAATTTGGTTCAGCACCAATGTGAAAATATGGTTATTTTGTGTGGATTCTATAGCCATAACACATTGACTCACAACAGCCACAAACCTTGGGACAGAATCTCTCCTTCGCAGTTGAGGAATTGCCAGCATAATGACATGACCATACCAAAATGAATTTTCATGGATTTACGAAATCTAACCTGAAGCGTCACATCAGTGACCTCAAATTCAGCATTTCCATGCAGTAGAACCTTCAAACATTCAAACCGTTGCACTTCATGTTTCCAGTATATATTGTCCCCATATTCCCAATCAATTCCCTTGTTCAGTACCCGGACATTCTGCAGCTTACACCTAGCACACCTAAATAAATTGCAACACACATAAGAAGAGGTTCCAAATGCACCTACTCCTATCCTTTCTAAGTTGATTGAAATGGGAACTAATTTACCTGTGACCATACTCTAATATTGGTTCGCCATTCTCATTACCTCTCATAGACCCCATGACATTGTCCGCTACAATGATCATGCTTCCATCGAGCTGAAAGACCACAATATAACTAAATACAAAAATAAAGATACCAAAATATTCGTTGAACCAACCATAGGTTTGTGCTATCACCTGAACATCCCACCAGAAGAACTCAGCAACGTCAATTTGTAACTCTGAGCCCATCGAAATGGAGCCACCATGAAACTGAGGGAAGACGAAAGAATGATTAATAATCAGTGACACCGGACAATTTAACTTAACTAACTGCAACTTTTTGCCTTTTTCTTTGTCTTTTTTTCTTGGGGGGGGGGGGGGGGGAACTTGACAATAAGACTATCTACTTGCAATCTTCATCTTGCCTTTATATGCGTTGGAAGCTTGACAATAAGACATGGGTATGGGCACCCTTTCACAACTACTTGGGATTAAAAACTTATGCAAAATTTTTAACGTGTACGGCCAAATCCTAGCAACTTAACACCGAAGTTCGAACAACGCCAGGTATTTGAAGAAAGCACTCCACACAATCAGAAAAGATGCGGTGTTGATCATGGTCCATAATGTTGACAAATATAAGCAACGTCAAATTGGAGCAAACCTTTTGCCTAGCCACCTCCCATAGAGGCCCTAAAGCAGGATGAAGAAGGATAAGGTATGGAGGGCCAGACTCAATATATTGTTCATTATCTCCCACCTGCAGAATATCAAACCCAGAAAATTATCAGTATTACAAAGAAAATTACTAAAACAATTGACATTGCATATCAACATTTATAGTACGCATGATAGTTTCCTAGGGCACCCCCAACCCGGGAAATTTTTCCTTACCTTGTCTAGTCAAAGCTTCTTATATATATAATATATATATATATATATATATATATATATATATAAGCACAAGAAAATAGCAGAGCCCAAGAAAAGAGCAGATTACAGCAGGAAAGGGAGACCTTAGATGGCCGATAATCTATAGGTAATGCCTATGGGAGACACAAGTCTGAGTAATTTCGCTAACATAAAATATTTCCACACTGGAAGCACATGCAGCCAGAGGCATCATAACCACTGAAACCTCAGAAAAGGTAGTAGTAAAAATCAGAGAAAATTTACATACCTCGGGCATTTTTATATTGCAATTTGAAAGTAGATCATAGGCGTTCCTCATTATATCCAGTAATGCTCCATCTGGCGTCTGCAAACAGCAATAAATAGATAAAATAAAATAAGAACTACTGAAAGCCAAAGCTTAATGATTCAGCTAATCAACAGCCATGAATCATTCCAGAAAGGTATTGAACCACTATTTCAGGGAGGAAGTGTGCAGAATCAAAACTATTTTCTGAAGAAAACAAAGCTTATTTCTGTGCCCATCACATAGTAACAACACTGACCTGCTGAAATTTAACAAAAGAAAAAAGTTGAGAAACTATGGTCCACCAAACAATAAAATGACTGAACTCCTACCCTGAGCAAGTTGTTCTAGACAGGTATTGAGCTACTGTTCCAAGAGGTGGAAGTGTACACAATCAACATGAAGTTTCTGAGGAAAGGCAGGCCTAATTCAGAATTCATCACTACAATCTGAACCATTGAAGCTGGAGAGGGGGGGCATTGCTAATGAAATCAACACAAATGGAGCAACCATGCCAACATGTAAACAAGTTCATCCCTACCATACAACTGCATAGAGGAATTTTCAAGGCATTGACTAACCACTACTTGATATGAGAAGAGCAGAGCTTAGCGGAACATATTGATTTCATCAACTATGTAATCTAGCACTGAAAACAAATCCAACATTGACTCTTCATTTGTATATTGTACATAGAGCACAAGGACACAGTTGATCAACAAAGTCTTCATGCTGACAACTTAAATCATTTTGTGCTCTGTAACCAAGAATTCCATATTGTAGGCCAAATTTCAAAGCTTACAGGAGGTGCGTGAAAACTGCTAGCATAAGCAACTTCAGACTAATACAAAAAGGAAAATTTCAGAAAGAAAAATAAACTAGACTACAAATGAGTCTAGCCTGATGACAAATGTTGAAATTTCTAGAAACATACATTTATGAACATGATGGGAACTAGCCCTTATATTAAGAGCATTTTATCTAGAGTTGGGAAAAGCTGACCCGACACGATTATCGACCTGAACCTAACACGATATTAAACGGGTTTAGGTAGAACTTTTCAACTCGTTTAATTAAATGGGTTGTCACGGTAAACCCGTTTAATTAAATAGGTTAGGTTCAGGTCAGGATTTTCGACACGAAAAAACACCTACTTAACCCGTTTAATTAGGCATGTTAAATGGGTCAAGCCATTTGCTCGATAATTGTTACCCAATTATACCGTTTATCAATAAACTTAGGTGAAAGTTACAGTTAATACTCTTTGAAATATACGTAACACTTGTAATTTTAACTTATATTTATATTTGACTATGAATTAAAAGACATCTCCTTATATATAACTCGAATATATTACCACACAAATTGTTGAATATAAATGAGTTAATGGTTAAATGGATAAATTGGTAACTTTATTCTAACGCGTTTACTTAAATGGGTAAACAGGTTAAAATAAGGTCAACCCGTTTAAAATTTAACGGTAAACGGTTTCAATTTCCAACTCGTTTAATAAATGGGTTAGGTTAAGGTCAGAGGATTTTGAACCCGTTTAAATTTGACACGAACACGAACCCGACTCGACCTATTAGCCAGCTCTAATTTTATCATCTATTTAGAGTTAAAGAGTCTAACGGACAGCATGAAATTTAAACAAGGGAGACAACAAAATGTCTAAAAGGGAAGGCGAGCAACAATGCCAATGAAAGACATTATACTCACTTCATGAAATTTGAAAAAAGGAGACAACAAAGTGTCTGAAAGGCAAGGCGAGCTACAATGCCAATGAAAGACATTATACTCACTTACCATCATAAACCAAAAACTACTTGAGTTAGAAAAAAGAAGCTTAAGAATACACAACATCAGAAAGACAGAGGTAACAACAGAACTAGAATTGGATACCTGGTGAAGAGACTTGCTACCATGTTTTCTCTTTTTCTTGGCAGATGAAGTGACCCTTCTTCTTTCATTATACACAACATAAGTGTCGAGGACATCTGATAGAATATTTATAAGGGAAACAACACATAAAAATTAAAAAAACTTCAGGTATGAAACTAGAATAAATATCAAGAACTAGAAACAACATACCCCCTTCTACTCCATAGTGTCGAGATCCATATGTATTGGAGAAGTTATCTGCAATATTTTGCATAGTACATTCTAGCCTTCCACCTGAGACACTGCAACATGCAAGCCATAGGGAATGTTACGCCACTATTTGTGGGATGGTGCTAGTGCCTGCCCTTTTCTCATCCTATTACCTCTGCCATCATCCTAGAAAAGGGAATAAAAAGAGGTGGGTGGGGTGGGTGGGTGGGTGCATTTTTCTTTTTTTCTTTTTTTTTTTTGTTGGGGGGGGGCCTAGGAGAGTACAAAATTTGAATGAACAATATATATTTGTACCTGTGTCTAATGCCAAAATCATCAATATATTCAATCTGCTTCTTAATATTCAGTACCAACCCAGGTAAACTGGTATCATCCCTGCGGGATGCAATTTGCTCAGCAGAATGTAGATCGACATATAAAATGTTTGTATTGGCTGGGAACTGAGCCAGCAAGCTGCAAAATAGTGATAGTAGACTATATTTTAGAGCACTTTACCAAACAATGGAGTCAATACACACATGATAGTGAAACCATCGGCAACACAAACGGAAATCTGACACACGACTAATAACAAGACAGAATATGAGTTTTTAAGGGTACCAAAAAGATCATGTATTACAGGAGCAAATAGTACTCTTTGCCAATTAAAAGGTTATAAACATTTCAGATAAAATATAATCACAATGATAATCCAAAATCAGAAAAAGGTTTATTGCAGAATTTAAATCAACAAATCCTGGATTGCTGCATAAAACTAGATGATGGACTATATTGAAAGCATATGGGGTTAATTAAGCCAAAATCAGCCAAATGGAAAGAAAGGAAAAGTTGAAGTCCTTACCTTTTTGACGGAGACCCAGTAGTAAGCCCAAATTTTTCAAATTCAGTGTACTCGATGCATGAAAATCCGTAAGCCCACTTCCCATTTATTTCTTTCTTTTCAATCAAAACATTAATTCCCTCAGTGGCCCCAGGACTCCTCTGGCAAGATGCAAACCCTAACTTCTGCAAAAGAACAAAAAAAAAAAAGGACAAATTAGTTAGAATATCCATATCTTTCCTGTTGGGTAAAACAAGAGCTTTCATTCAGCCAAAAGTAACAAATTAGTATTATCCGAACTAGAGCTATCATACAGCCCCACACTTTAATAGGTTTATTATGAATTAACTGAATATCAGACCATACAAACACATCATCATGCCCTGAACGTGTCTGCCCAAGACATAAGACTCAAGAGGACCCCTACCCTCCTTTAAATATGCTTCAGACACGAATGGCTTTCATTCACTTTATATTCATGGAAAACTTCACACCACCAATATTATGAGAAGACAAATCCTGTACTTCAAGAATCTGATGAAAATTGAACACCAAAATTTTTAAGCAGATAAAATGAAGAAATTCATTATAACCCAGTCCACAAAATGCATGCTAGTGAATTTTCACTATCTAAAGTCTAAACCCCAAATCTTAATCTTCTCACTTCACTTATTTTCAATAAAACCCTTTGACACCACAAGAATTCTAAAGTTACTAATCTTGCATAGCCAAAAACTCACTATATAAGCGATAGGAAATCATGAATATGGATAATGATGAATGTTGTTTGTCGCTTTTGTTAGTTCATGATCAAGGTAAGTCTCCCTGAAGTTGGTAATCCCCTTTCCATGTAAATCTTCATCACATGAGCCTTACACAGTGACCTTCAGAGAACCAAGTAATAAATAGTTCAACGTTTAACTGTACAACCCAGTCGGACGCAATTATTTACAGAGGAATATAATGTTTTGTTGCAACTTGCAAGCAAATCATCAATATAGAAACAGACTTCCCGTCTAGCAACCTACACTAGCAAGAATTATGTACCCTGCTGTGCAAAATAAAGGAATATCAAGCAAACCTTTCCATGGTGTAAACCAATTCCAGACAATGCCAATAGTGTTACATCCGTCGCAGCCACTACATTACTGCCAGGTCAACAATATAAAAATGACCCTAAGTCAGAATCTCTCATCTGAAATGAAAAGAAGACATGAGAACTGAAAGAACAAAGAAAAACAAAAAGAAGAAACTTAAATCAGGAGAGCATGACCCCTAGCAGACCTGACTTGACGAACAGTTGCACCTTTCCTTCCATGATCGTAAAACCATTGGAAGACACCCTTGTCATATGCTAGTTTCCATATAACCCCGTGTCCTCCAGGTTTGCAAACTGGCGTGAATGGTTCAGAAACCAACCACTCGCCATCTCTGGCACTGATTGCTGGAACAAGAGGCTGGTATTTCAAACAAAATAATTGCTTAAGAAGTTGATTTGCATTTCAACATAAACAATTTTTTACTAAGACACTGATGGATAGGTCAGAACAAGATATATGATGGATGGATTCAAATATCCAGAGTTCAAAGAAATATTTATACCCCTTATCCAAAGAATTTTGAGTAAAGAACATTTCAAATTAGACCTGTTCAAATAGTTTGAATTTTGATCGGCTTCTCCCAAACCACTGAAGTTTCTGAAGAAGGGAACTGATGCGTTCGTGGTTATTCTTGGCAGCACTTGTCATGATTGCAACTGGGGTAATGCACTGCTTTCCATATAGCTTGAAGTATAGAAATTCCCTAGCCTTGAAGCACATACAAGACGGTGTGTAAGTATCGATGGAAATGCAAAGGCAAACTGATTCATGTCAGAAAGAGTACAAAGCACGTAAATGTTGACGATGAGGATTAATTTAGTTTCATAGGAGGGAATGCTTCTAAAAGACAAGATAATATACCTGGAGATCCCTAATAAGACCTTCTAGCAAAGTTTTTCCACAATACGGCAGCATTGCTGCTGGAAGACATTCACCTGTATCTGGGTCAACCAAACCGAGCCTATCTGCAGAGCCACCTAGAGGGTATATTTCACCTAGGAATGGCAATCCCTGAAATTGGATCAAATACAAATCTTTAAAACAGAAGTGACCTTCCAAATAGAGAACCAGAAAACTCCCTCTAAATACAGACCTCAATTCCCCACATAGCTGCTTGAGATGCGTACTCTGTATTTTTAGAAAGATCAAGCCCCTTTGGAGGATGAATTTCTACAAATTGACATTTCATTGATTCCTTCATATGCTGGGACCTACTTACGTTATGCCCATCTGCTGACTCAGCTAGAAGCTCTAAAACTGTTATCTGATATCTGCAACCAAATTGCACTCCGGATCAATTATGTAAAGAGAGGCTGCATTCTACTGTCTGATGAAACCAACAGCACTTCCTTCCCCACCCCTCCCAAAAAACAGATCCCCATCAAAAGGATAAATAAAAGAAACACTGATTCTTTTTGCTGAGTACTTTACAGCATAGCTTTTGGTTAAACAATATACGACATTCCAAACTTTTCATCAGGATTTGTAATCCAATATATCAGTATCTGCATTCTTCTTGTTCCTTTTCATAATATACATCAAAAGACTACCGCAGTCACCAAGACAAATGACTCGTGAACATATGAGTTATGAACATTTTAGATGCATAGAAGAACCAACTGTCCATTCCCAAGCAGAAACAGTTTCTACAGAACAACCTTCACTTTGACTTAGTATGGTCAGAGACGTTTGCTTCCTATTCATCAGGAGTTCCAATTCACTGTTCTCTCCAACCCCCAACCCAACCCAACCCACCCACCCCACAAAAAAAAACAAAAAAAAGCCACTCTAGAAGGCATCCTGCTTCAATTGAAACAGCCTAATATGTTCTGCTTTGCCTTCTACAAGAGTTCAACTTCCTGGTGCAGATGAGAGTTTACAACATATGAGGAAGTAAAAGCTCCCACTTGGTCTTCTATACCATTTCATCAATATAAAAGATACAATGCAAACCTACCGAATTTTCATAAATTATTCAAGACTCGTGGTTTGCAAGAAGACGCCAAAGCTAAATTATGTGAAAAAGTAACAGACCGACAGTGGTGTCTTTCCACTACCTATTCACATACTAATGCTTGATGAGGGCAAATGGTGAGTATGCAACAAATACAATCACATGTCATTGCATATGTTTTCGTCAGTTGAACTGAAAAATATCTTGAGAAAAGAAAAAAGGTGATTAATGCTAGTCTAAATTCAACATCATAAGACCATAATGTAAGTTAACAGAAAAAACTAACACAACTGAAATAAACAATAATAACATTGAAACATACCCAATAATCCCACCAATGCAATTATAGAAATTGTCCATATCCTTAAGAATCTTCAATAACTTGGTTAGATTGGCAAGTTCCTCCATCATCAATTCCCTCTTTCCCAGCCTGCCATTAGCATCGACTACATCCCAGCTCTCAATCATCTCCACCAAGGAATACAAGGCAGTCTTCAACACACTCCTCGTCTCAAATTCAAACCCTAATTCTGTCTCCACCATCCTGTCCATCCCATACCCAATCACATGCTCCTGCCCAGCAGCAACCACGCACTTTACCAAATACATCTCGTACATATCCAACCCCGCCGATTCCAATACACGGTCAAACCCACTAAACCTCGAATTGAAAAACCCTCTGACCCGAAAATCACCATCCAACACCTTATGCTTCAGCTCTAGGGTTTGCGCATTGGATAGTTTGGACTTGAGTTTTCTAAGGCGGGAAATTTCTTCCCGGAAATTGAACTCCGGCGCCGGCGGGGCGTACTCCACCGGCGCCGTGGATACGCATGTGAGCTGCAGAGACTTCCCATGCGGGGAGGAGAGAGAGTAGGAAGAAGAGAGAGAATTTGAAGGGTGTCTCTGAAATTGAAACAGGAAGCTTCTAGAAGTGCTTCTGTTGTGGGTAGTAGTGAGAAACGGGAGGTGGGTGTGGGCGTGACGAAGTGAAGAAGTGCAGGGCGCCATTGTTGAGCAATGCAGGGGAGAGAGAGGTGAGTGAGGGGTGTGGAAATGGAGGATGGAGGAAGCAGTAAAAGGGGGAGAACAGAGGGGGATAAACCAGGAGATGCTGGAAGGATATACCGAAGATATAGAGAAAGAGGGGGAAAAGCGGAAGGAAGTGAGTCCAAAACCATATCTGCTTACCACCTTCTCATTGGTCTCTGTTTTTGGGGACTGTCTGACTTACCCTTTTCTTTCTTTTCTTGCTCCCAGCCTCCCACTCTGTTGCCTTTGCTTTATTTTATTTTACAAAACGAAAATTCAATGAACGTTATTTTCAGTTTTTTTTGCGGGGGAATTTTTTTCTATTTTCTTTTCTTTCTTTCTTTTTTTCCTTGTGTGTTTTTCAAATTTTGATGTGAGGGTGTGCTCCAAGCTTCAATCCATATGTACAAAAAGCCAAAATATAATGTGTGTATATTCTTTGTATATCCTTTTTAGCTATAAATAGGGTTCAATTTAGAGATTGAATCAATTTTAAGGAGCTTAAGAATATTTGTAGATTTTAACAAAATTTTAAGACAGTAAAAATCATGTCTTAAAAAGTAATTTGAAGATGACGGGAAATTAGCAACTTTAGCAACAATTAACTTGATGATCAAATTGGAGGAGATTGATCCAGAAAGAAAAATTATCACTTTGTAAAACAATTAACTTTAGCTTGCATTATTACTTAACTATTTTTCAAGGTTCTCTTACAAGTGTCTATGAATTAAGGTAATTAATAAATAACTCTCCATGTGACCATATCCTTTGTATATGTACTTTTTCCTTCTCATATATGTATTCTCACTTGGTTCAATAGTAGAGTGTCAAGATCGGACCCATTTGGTAACTAGCTTATCGAGGTAGTTTTTAACTTTTTGGACACTGTTAGGTTTTATACCAAAGTTAAAAAGTTATCTTATGTGTTTGGTAAATAGTTTTTCATATTAATTTTCTGAACCCAGTAATCTAGTTTTCAAAAAACTACTTAAATAAGCTTTTTGATGAGCTTTTCACAAACAACTATTTCACCAAACATTTGTTGGGAAAATGATATTTGACCGACATAAATCTTCATCATCTTCTCTTGGTTTCTTGATCTTCTTGCAATATATGTGACAAGACGGAGATTGAATTGAATAACCATACGATTATCTTGTTTGGATACTGCTAAGAGTCATGGTTCGTACTCATTTTCCTTAAGAACTATTTATTATGCTGTAAATGTTCAAAGGGATAAAACTTAACTCTTGTCGCACTCAAGATAAAGGTTTCTCACTTGAATCATTCTAGTATTGCTACAGTATATACTAGAATTAGAGGATGTGATTATAGAATAAAGTAGATGCTGGTGATGCTCTCAAATGGCTTGGGAATGTCTCCTATTTATAGGAGAATTCCACCTCTAATCCAACCTTAGTCACACCACTTAGTCAAAAGTATAATTAAGGTCCTTAATGAGGGATTATGACCTTGACTTAGTCAAGAATGTAGCTGTTGGAATCATATAATACCGGACTTAATATTGATATTATAATTTTAATACATAAGATTATATAGCCGTTAGCATTAAAAACACATTCTAGCATTCAACACGGTTCGTGTTGAAACAACACGGTCCGTGTTGAAACAACACGGTCCGTGTTGAAGCAACACGGTCCGTGTTACCTCAACACGGTCCGTGTTACCTCAACACGGCCCATGTTGAGCCTAGACTTGTTTTTTTATGCCTTTTGGAGACCAGCAGGATCCGTGTTGGTCTCAAGAACACCCGTGTTGATCATATTTCTTATTGTGTATCTTATATATGATCCTTAAACTTCTACCACATGATTCCTCATGCTATATAATCTTCTCATACTCCTGAAATAATTCCAACAATCCCCCGGCATTTAAGAGTATGTAAATGATGTATATTTGATAGCTATATACATCAAGGTTAGCTAAGAGGACCTTAATCCAGCTAGAAGTTACAAATGTCGCCTTGGGAATCAACAACTACAAGGGTTTTTTAGCTCAAGGAAGAAAACGTGAAGGACCTTGATGGTATTCTAGCTTACATGGAGTTATTCTTATATATATAAGGACATCAACGACCTTAAATCACTCTTGGAGATAAAAGTCCTTTATAGAGTAATCATCACTCACGGCAATAGAGGACCTTATCAAGTGCAGTTTGGTAATTTACTCTATAACTCTAGATACCTGCGTCTAATGAGGAAGTCATCCAAAGATAGATTGAAGAGCATTGAAAGAGCTTTCCAATGGTCTTTGAATCTTGAAGTTTGGACAAGTATTAAAGGAGTTATAGTCTTTTCTTTCTAGAGTTGTATTTTAGAGTTTTTATGATGTAATAAATGTGTAGGATGATGTAAGCCTCAAGGGGCCTAATTTCTTGAATAGTACACGTCCTAGGGGGCTTAGGATTACTATAAATACCCCCTTAAGCCTCTTATAATCTCATTCATTCATATATCAAATACAAAGTAAACACATGGTGTTGTTTTCTCTCTAACTTTTGTGCTAGTTTTTGATTCTCTTGAGGGAGATTCGACCTATCCCTACTTCTAGCCTTGGGTTGGCATCCCTTGGTGGTGAAAGGTAGAATTGAAGAGTTTTTTGAGGTGGTGTGTCTATATCCTTGAAGAGTCTTCAAACGCCATTATCAAATACAATCAAGTTCATCATTCGTTCATCATTCCATTTGTGAGTTTCATTCTTGTTTCATTGATCTTGTTTCATTTCAATTTCAAGATTCATTTGAATATCATTCAATCATTCAAGAAACTTACATTCCATCCATTCTTACATACATTTCATTCATCCATTTCGTCCATTCCATTCGTTTATCCATCCATTCATTCATTCATTCAATCTTAAAGAACCACTTAAAGATCCTAATCTTTTGTATAATTTGATCATCCTTGATCCTATTATACATCATTTCATTCAAATTGGTTGATCTTTAAGAACTTTGAGAAGCAAGATTCTTATCTTGGTTTTTAAAGATCCTGTTTCCAAGTATAATGAGATTCCATTGATCCCATTATACATCAAAATTGGTATCAGAGCTTAGGAGATTGATTCTCTTAGTTCTTGCACCATCTTTTTGCCATCTTTCCATCACAAATCCATCCCCCACCATCCCTCCATTACACGTCCACCATAAGCTCCACAAAGAAACCCCATCAAGAAACCCATCCTCTAACCCAAACATATTCCCCCATTTCGTTCCTTACATTTCCCCATTAAACCGTGAGTCTTGTTTGAGTCTTTCTTCATCAAGATTCATATTCTATGGCTTGCAAAAGATCTAGCATGAATTCACAAAGTGATTTGCAACGTTTGGAGCAACAACGAACCATCTCGAAAGCACTTCCTAACACCGCATTCTCGGGGCGCGCCGCCCGTCCCCCCTTCGTCGGGCGGTGCTTGTGTGTGGGGTGTGCCCCCTGAAATCGTTCATGATCTCACCGAACAAATGGAAGAATTTGGGATCCTTCAAAGGGGATCAAGAAGCGCAAGCTCACGTATGGTACATTCTTATGAGGGTGAATATGAAGCACCTTATGAAAGGAGTAAACGTTCCAGCAAGAAGAATGGAAATAAATTTCAAGAAGAGTTCTTGCCATTCAATTACAAAGGAGACTACATCGACAAACTTGAAAGAATGGAGCAAGGGAGCAAGGATGTGGTTGAATATACAAAAGAATTCAAGTGGCAATTATGGAAGTATGCCCTTAAAGAGGATGATCCACGAGGTTTGGTATGTTACTTTCTTGGTCTTAATGATTACATTCGGCATGTTGTTGTAAATCAACCTTACACAAACTTGGAGGAGTTAAGTTCTTTAGCCCTTGTTGTTGAAATACAAGAAAAGGGTAAAGAACTTTGGGATAAAACCCATATACAACCAAGACCATCCATATCTCCCACACATTACCACGCCAAAAGCACCACAAAACAGCCTCAAACCCTCCCCAAACCTACTATCCAAGAACCCAAAACCCTTTCCCAAAGGAGATGTTGTCATTGCCAAAGTTTAGGTCACATTGAATTGGAGTGTCCTAACAAGAAAGAAGTGTCTTTGGTTGGGTACCAAACGTATGATAACGAATTATTTGAGGAGGAAAGTGTAGTAGAAGAGGAGTATGTAGAAGAATTGCTTGTGGCAAGGAGAGCCTTGAAAGAAGAATGTGTGTCGAATGAACATCAACTAAGAGAGGGCAAGATCTCTCATTGTACCAACAAAGGAGAAGTATGTTCATTGATCCAAGAAGGAGGAAGTAGTGCCATCTATAAGGACATTCATTTTGATCCAAGAAGTTTAGTAAGTCTTTGTTTTTACAAGATTTACAAAAATTCATTATATTGTAATATTACTTCTATGGATTCTTGTTATACTTTGTTGGAAGAATCAAGGTTGTATAATAGGAGTATCATGCTCCAAGAGGCGTCCTTATTACCACCTTGTGTCTCACGGCTCAAGGAGGATCAAAGCACTCTTATGGCACTTATGGAGAATAAGTATCATGAATTTGAAGAACCAAGGAGTCTCATTCTTACACCAATGAAGGTTGAAAACCGAGAGCCTATAAAGGATCAATGTCCTTTACTGTCACTTGTTCTCATTTGTGAATATTTGGGAGAAAGACAAGCACCATCAACAAGAGACCACTCTCTCTTATCTCTTTGGAAACGCTTCTCTCCTATGAGTATCATCATACGAAGTATTAAGGAGTATGTAAATCCTTTGGAGTTAGCCTTGTCAAAGAATGAGGAGTACTTGGAGAAATGTCCTTACCTCTCGTCCAAGAATATGCTATCTCAACAAATCTCATCAAATGGAGTAATTCAAGTGGACAAAAGGAAGAAAGGAATTATTCAAGAAGGGACCATACTTGCATCAAAACTTGAGGTACTATGTCTCTTAAAGGATGCTAAAGATCATCATATTCTTTTATTCCCTATTCTTGCATCATATTTGTTCATTACAAATGGAGTTGAGAAAGGTGAAGTCCTATCTCAAGGAAGTTGTCCCATGGATTATTTTGGTGACATACTAAGTGGAGAAAAGAAGAAGCTTCACGCTTATGGCTTAGCATTCATACTTGTTGTTATCATGAGGGTATTTGAGCAAAAAGAATATTATCTTGGAGGATTCATGCTTAAGCTTCGAGAATCTTACAAAGTATTGGAGTATGTTTCATATGAAGAGGAGATCACGCCATCATCATGTTTTGAGATGAAGTACTTGATTCATTCATCAAAATCAAGTCACTTGAAGGAAGCAAGTCCTTTGACTAAAGGAAGTTTTCTAACAAGGAGATACATGTTTGATTAAAGAGTACTTAGGCTAGAATATATCAAGGAGTTGTACGAAGATGATGATGATTTTAAAGAAGTATACAAGGTATGTGAGAAGCATCCTCAACAATCCTTTTATATTGATCATGGTTTTCTTTTTAAAGGGAATCAAGTGTGTATTCCAAGGAGTGGAATTCGTGAAATCTTGATCATGGAAGTACATGGAAGTTCTTTTGATCATTTGGGTCTACTCAATACGTATTTCAAGATGAAGGAGTATTATTTCTGGCCTAGCATGATCGTTGATATTGAGTATAAGCTGCAATATTGTGACATTTGCAATCCTTCTATACCATATGGAGATGAAAGCATGAATTTTAAGGTTGAAGTGCCATGGATTCAAAGAAGTCAAGAGGCTATAATTGATGACCATTCAAAGATGGAACACCATACTACTATTGACTTCATCATGGGTAACAAGCTTGTGAATCTATACTTTGAAGTTGAGAAGTTATATGAGATTTCTACATTCTCCATGAATAAACGAGATTTGAAGCACCATGATGTCATTGGATTATTCATAAGAAAACTTGGAAGAAACTGGAAGTTCCTCAAAGGGATCTATGATGATTTCAAAGCATTTAAAAAGAGAGTTTGTAATCTCTTCAAGGAACGCAAGAGGAAGAAGCAATTTGATGTGAACAATACTTTTGGAAAGATCTCTTATAAGAAGAAGGATGAGTTTAGAAGAAGAAGTGCTATATAACGGTTTAGAAGAAGTTTTGTTCAAAGTTTGAGGACAAACTTTTTCAACCGGGGGAGTATGATGTATATTTGATAGCTATATACATCAAGGTTAGCTAAGAGGACCTTAATCCAGCTAGAAGCTACAAATGTCGCCTTGGGAATCAACAACTACAAGGGTTTTTTAGCTCAAGGAAGAAAACGTGAAGGACCTTGATGGTATTCTAGCTTACATGGAGTTATTCTTATATATATAAGGACATCAACGACCTTAAATCACTCTTGGAGATAAAATTCCTTTATAGAGTAATCATCACTCACGGCAATAGAGGACCTTATCAAGTGCAGTTTGGTGATTTACTCTATAACTCTAGATACATGCGTCTAATGAGGAAGTCATCCAAAGACAGATTGAAGAGCATTGAAAGAGCTTTCCAATGGTCTTTGAATCTTGAAGTTTGGACAAGTATTGTAGGAATTATAGTCTTTTCTTTCTAGAGTTGTATTTTAGAGTTTTTATGATATAATAAATGTGTAGGATGATGTAAGCCTCAAGGGGCCTAATTTCTTGAATAGTACACGTCCTAGGGGGCCTAGGATTACTATAAATACCCCCTTAGGCCTCTTGTAATCTCATTCATTCATATATCAAATACAAAGTAAACACATGGTGTTGTTTTCTCTCTAGCTTTTGTGCTAGTTTTTGATTCTCTTGAGGGAGATTCGACCTATCCCTACTTCTAGCCTTGGGTTGGCATCCCTTGGTGGTGAAAGGTAGAATTGAAGAGTTCTTTGAGGTAGTGTGTCTATATCTTTGAAGAGTCTTCAAACGCCATTATCAAATACAATCAAGTTCATCATTCGTTCATCATTCCATTTGTGAGTTTCATTATTGTTTCATTGATCTTGTTTCATTTCAATTTCAAGATTCATTTGAATATCATTCAATCATCCAAGAAACTTACATTCCATCAATTCTTACATTCATTTCATTCATCCAATTCGTCCATTCCATTCGTTTATCCATCCATTCATTCATTCATTCATTCAATCTTAAAGAACCACTTAAAGATCCTAATCTTTTGTATAATTTGACCATCCTTGATCCTATTATACATCATTTCATTCAAATTGGTTGATCTTTAAGAACTTTGAGAAGCAAGATTCTTATCTTGGTTTTTAAAGATCCTGTTTCCAAGTATAATGAGATTCCATTGATCCCATTATACATCAGTAAAACCCTTGAAATGAACTTACTTAAGGAGTTAACACCACCACCATTTGAAATATGCTTTAACTTGTAATCACCCGAGAAACCAAAAACATATGCATAATGAAAAGTAGATTGCTCCTTGAACTTTTCACTTAGCATATAATCCAAATCACAAAGTAGACATGTCTTTGAACTTTGGATTTATATTGACCAACTATACTCGTAATACACTTACGTTTGTTTTTAAATCTTAGTGCTAGTACTTTGACACTGTTATCCGGCCTTGTGTCCTGATCCTTAGTAAGTGTTTCGGAACTTTAGCCCTAAGTTCCTTTCAGCGGCCACACATCACACTTACATAGGTAGTCTTTGGAATTTACCGCCTCTATAATTAGGCTCCCACAAAGTCTATTAAGAGTGCCACCACTCAACCTCTTGTCATTACATATATTAAGCATCACTTAACCTGAGATGTATAAAATCAATGCTTCCTACTACTTCAGACAACTCCGTACTCATTTAAACTTTAGAGATTGGTCATTGTTGTGAGTAGTAGAGATTCGGGCTACTTAACCCATCTCTAATACCAAGGTCCACTAGATATATAAACATATCTTTTACCATGGCCTTAATAAGAATATCTTCATCATAATATGAATAAACCATCATATGATTTTTGGATATAATCACACTATACCATGTGTAAACTTAATATGGATCCTCTTATATGCTTATCATCCAAAGAACCATGGATACAAACTTGTGAACAAAATAACCTCGCACTCAATAAACCACTTAACCTTTAATTTATATATATGGAAATTGAATTTCCAACTTATATGTAATTAAACCATTACATCTCAATCCTTTTGCTACATACTTGAACTTATAACTTCAACTCATTGAATAAACAATGGTTCATAATCTTGAATGATTATTTTGTGGAGTATACCACCAAGAATATGATTAAACCATCACATTACCATGGTTGTATGCTCTCTTTTTATGTTTAAGTTCACCCTTCAAAGCATATAGCTATGAAGTCCTAAACATCATACTTTAACTTTATCATTACTAAATCTATAAATATATAATCATGAATTTAGAATAATCAAATGTACAAAAATTATACAATTCTTATGTAGCAATTAGCAACTAAACTTGATATATGCATACTTAACTTATGTAAACAACATAGACCATTCTCAATTATGATTATCCGGAAACCTCATAAATTAAACTTTATGAACTTGTAGCACCTCAAAAAATCACCATTTCCATAATCATGAATTATAGTCTATCACAAGTATGCATAATTCCTTATGTATAAGAAAAACTTCCTTATATCCTACTACATGCTCTTATAAACTTGAAAAATTTAACAAGGACAAACATGTATTCAACTTATATTTATGAATACATTAAAACACATGAGTAATCATGATCAATCTTATACTTATCTAAACATGTTTGATGCTTTATATGCCATTACTAATTGTATATATATAATTATTAAGTGAATAAAAACTCCACTCATATTTCCTTGTCAAGAATAAAGCATGTTATTGTCTACTTATATTTCCATGAATAAAAGGAAATAAATTTATGATTCTACACACTCATATAATCACATAAATCAATTTTACACTTAGAAAATCAAGTAAAATTGCCTTAAAAACTTATAGGATCAAGTGATTATTCTTAAGCTTGTCATGTAATAAGCAACATAGAGTCTATACTTATTTTAATCAAACAAACCAAAATTTATGTCCTCTTGGAATGCTTGAATAAATCATAAAAACTCTAAACATTTATAAACATGAATCACATGACAAGACACTTATAAATATGCATGCAAGTCAATACTTAAATAAATTTCATACTTGCTTAAACTTAGTACAAAAAAACTTAACAAACATCATATGAAATTTCCTTTGCATAATTAGCTAAGAAAATTAGTCAAATAATCTTGTAGGTTCAATTTGTTTAGAAATAATCATGAGTCCTTACTTATACAACATCTTATACTTTTGCAACATCTTATAAGCATAGAAAACTTTCTTGTCAAACTTATACATATTATGAATTCTCATACTTGTATTCATATTATGTATACTTAATCATATTTTGAAATAGCCTAGACAACTTGTGTGTATGTACCTTAAATCTATACATGCCATTAATCATATAAAGTATAAACATAATTAATCATTTGTCTTTCTTATTAACTTGTGTACTCTTAAATTTCCGATAGGAAATTATATTAGCCATTTACAAACTTGTAAAAAAATAAATCACATATGATTTCTCATATATAATTACTTATATGGCTTATTGTACACAAACTTGCAATTTCATCTTAATAATCACATAATGTTGCCAAGTAACATATCAACATATATAATCACATATATATGTACTTGTAAAATAATAATAATAAAAATTTGAACCTTGATGCACACATAACTTATAGTGCACTTCTCAAAAACTTGAATCAATAAACAAGCCACTTGTATGCATTCAAATAATTCTCATAAAGATTAAACTTATATGCAAAGCCTATCTTAATAATAAATTCATATTTGACTTTCAATTGCATAAACTTATTTCAATCATCAAGAATAGAATCATAAACTTGAGATAACCAAATAGAATTTCATAGCAACTTATAACTTATAAATTAGAAACATAATACTTTTTCCAATACTTATATTCTATTTTTCATGCTTCAAACTTAAACGTGAAATTAACTTGTTAATCATGTTATTAAACTATACTTGAACAACAATAGGCAAAACTTTAATCATGAAATCACTCATACCAATCATTTATAAACATGAAACAAAATTTCCAATCATGATATTAATAAAAGGTCTAATCAACTTGTATGTACCCATCCTTCATATTAATATCAATAAAGGCGGAATAGACTTAATGATACTTGAACATGTGGATAAACATGGAAAAATTCAAATTATAAGAAGCAAATTATAATCTTGCCACAATGAATTTCCACATTGAACACCTTAAAGACTTGTAACTTATAACATCCAACCAAGGAATCTTTTTAATGGCAATAATCTCATCCTTATTACTAGTATGAAACTTCCATGTAACTTAATGTCATAGCCAACTTAAAACATATGGCTAAATAAACTTGTAACTTATGTAGATGTTCAATGGTGCATTTAATAATATATAAACTAGTACTTAGACCCGTGCGTTGCACGGGACGCAAGTAAGCCATATGTATTATTGAAAATATTATTGATGTTATATTTAAAAAATAAAGAAAAAAATATTGAAAAATAAAAAGAATAGTTTTCTTATTTAAAAGAATAAAGAAAAACAAGAAGAGTGCATATGTAAAAAAAAAGGAAAAGAAAGAAGAGTCATCAATGCAAATATACACACATTAATACACATATTAATATTACATGATTTTTTTTATAAAAAAATTAAATAGAATCACTTATAGGTTTCCCAAAATGCCCTCATTAGAATTCACATATTTCGACTGTACTTTCACTTTGTATTCTGGTGGTCCAAAAAAAAATAAAATTGGATTTGAGTGGGACGCCGGCGAGCTGAGTGGTGGTGACTCGGTGGTTTGCTGACATGACACGTTAGTCATGTGTTGATTTTGATTTTAAATGCCAGGTCAGATCCAAAACATATATCTTTCTTATTTTTCCTTTAATTTTTTTCCAGCTGTATTATGAAACACATGTATATTCTTACTGTTATTCATTTTCTCTCTCTTCCCTCCTCTCCTCTCTCTCACTCCCCGATTCTGCCCCACTCTCTCTCATCTCCATTATCAAACTCTCTCTCTCTTCCCTCTCTCCGTCTCTCTCTCTCTCTTTCTTCCTGCCCGACCCCAACCCTTCCCTCTCTATCTTTCTTCCAGTTGGAGAACAGAGTGAGATGGAGAGAATGATGTCAATGGCGGTTCAGCATGCTGGTGGTATCAGCGCCATGGTCAGACCTTCTGCTTACCTATCTCCTACTTTCTCATTTAAACCCTCCAAGCTTGCCACTTTTTCATTCTCTTCATTCCCCAATTTGAGCAAGCCAGCCAACTTCTGTAGCCATGTTGCTGATGTCTCTCTTGAGGATATGGAGGACCTTGTTGCTCATGTCTCTCATCACAAACAGTTAAGCCAGTGGTAGTTAAGCCTATTGCCTTTCTTGCTGCTTTACCTAGCTGAAGCAAAGAAATTAGCACCGTTTAGTGAAAATAGGCAGAATCTATGTTATGATCTGACCTCAACTACTTACTTGTCTCAAACATTTGACACCCAGCACTCGCCAATGGCATATGGGAAGCATAGTACAAAGTCACTGTAAATAGGAAAGATCTTACTTGAATAATTAAAATAGATCGATCCAACACCATGGCGTGCGTCGAGAACTACTATCCTGGAATTGAAAGCTGTGCGTTGATGACATTGCCAGAAGAAGAAAGAAGACAACAGAGAAGAAGAGCTAAGTAGCAATAGTTTGTAGAAGACATCTTGCTCTCAAAGTTGTAGAAGCCTCCTAATAATACATCTTTTTCTGATATAAAAACTACTAGTTTCTTAAAGTTAGGATCTTGCTAGCAGAGGAGAGTGCTTATTGTGGGTGCTGTCTCTATTTTTATATATGCCCACCTTTTACCAAATAGCGTCTGAAGAGAAAATAACTTTTCCTTGGGACTCGTTGATTTTTCCTTGGTGTAATTCTCGTCCTTTTGGCATGGACTCCAGAGAATGATAGAGAAACATGCTCTGTTTTATGTATATTTAAATAGAATAACCATGCTCTGTTTTTTTTGTAGTGAAAGAGAAACAGAGAGAGAGAGAGAGAGAGAGAGAGAGAGAGAGAGAGAGAGAGTTTGATAATGGAGATGAGAGAGAGAGGGGCAGAATCGGGGAGTAAGAGAGAGGGAGGAGGGAAGAGAGAGAAAATGAATAATACTAGTAAGAATACACATGTGTTTCATAATCCAGCTGGAAAAAAATTTAAAGGAAAATTAAAATAAGAAAGATATATGTTTTGGATCTGACTTGACATTCAAAACCAAAATCAACACATGACCAACGTGCCATGTCAGCAAACCACCGAGTCACCACCACTCACTCAACTCGCCGGCGTTCCACTCAAATTCAATTTTTTTTTTTGGACCACCAGAATACAAAGTGAAAGTATGGTCCACCATTGTCCAATTGGTGAAAGTAAGGATTATTAGAATCCAATTATCCTATATATATATATATATATATGTATATATGATAAATAAATAAATACTTATTTTAACTTTTTCTTGCACCATCCTCCAACAACTACCTTATCATGAAATTTCAATAAACTTATCTGTAAAACCCCGAAAAATTAAAGTGCGTTGACCATTACGACGTTAGTAAATTAGGTTTGACTTTGTTAATTGAGAACTGACACTTGAGTTCGTAGGACCGTTAGTGGTAAGGATATATTGGTAATTTTATGTGTTATTATTATTTGGATGAATTATGTGATTATTATTATTATTATTATTATTTGATTATTACCATCATGTTATTATTAGTAGTAGGTGATTATTAGTATCATGTGAATATTATTATTATTAGTTATTAGTAGTAGAAATCAAATCGGTATTAGAATTAGTTAGGAGTTAGACCTCATTCTTGTTAGTGGAGTTTAGAGTTAGATTGGAGAGGGATTAGAGTTAATATCAGATTAGGATGAGATTAGAGAGTAATTATTAAACTAGTTAAAACCTAAAACCCCCAAGGAAACCCTACGTGACCCCCTCCCTCCCTCTCTCTCTACTTCCTTCCTCTCCCTACTGGCTACCCTCAGCCACCGCCGCCGTCTGGAAGTCGCTGGAAACCACCTCGACAACCACCAGCAATCTCCTTCCCTCCCTCCCTCAATCTCTTCCTTCCACACTTTGTTTCACCCCCGTTCTGCTCGGTTTGCTGCCGTGCGCACCACTACATAGAACAATGCCGCTGCCCCCTTGCAACCGCCTCGCCATCACGTTCACCGTCGCCAACCGCCGTCGACGCCTGTGCAACGTCCAGACCCAGGAACGCGAGGACGTGCTGCTGCCCTGCGACACCACTACTGCTCCGTTCACCGCTACTGTTGTCGCTGTTGTTTCCGGTGGATCCCAGGCACCACCCTGACGCCTCCGGCCGACCACCGCACACTCCCTGCCGCCCAGACTCAGCCCTAGCGCCACCCCTTTGAGTAAACCCTAATTAGTTTTGGAGCATCTTTAATTCTTGAGGTTTCTTTGTTCTCTAATTGTGTTATCATGATTATTGCTATGTTTAATCATGTATTAGGGTTGCTAAAGTGTGATAAATTGTGTTTAATTAAAGGTTGTAAGTGGGATTAGTCATCAAGTTTGGTTCTTGTGTGGTAGTGCAGTAACCAAAAAATTACTTTGAGGTACCCTAACTTTTGGTGAAATGTTTTTCTGGTACCCCAACTTTTCAAAACTAATTTTGAGGTAACCTTACTTTTTGGGTTAGTAATTATTTGGTGCTTTTCCGGCCATTAATTTTATTAAGTGACCAAAATGCCATTGTTCTTCCCTTCTTGAAGAAATACCCTTAAAGAAGAAGAATTAGAGTATTTCGGTCACTTAATAAAATTAATGGTCGAAAAAGCACCAAATAATTACTAACCCAAAAAGTAAGGGTACCTCAAAATTAGTTTTGAAAAGTTGGGGTACCGAAAAATAGTTTCCCCAAATATTGGGTTACCTCCGAGTAATTTTTTGTGGAGTAACTATATGTCTTCTTTTGATCATTCTTGCTACTAATATTTGATGTACTTAGTGAATATTATCAAATCATGTTTAGGGTTCATTCATGGATTTTATATGATGAATTAAATTATGAATATCATGATTAGGATTTTTCATGAGAGTAAATCCATGCAATTAAAGTGAATTACTTGCAAATATTATGCATAGGAATTCTAGATTACCAAGTTATTATTGTGTAGCGTGGTATTAATCTTTCACATGTTATTCATATGGTATTGCATGCAAATTTATGTTAGGGTTGTTAGTAATATTCTATGCATGAATTATGATTAGCATCGATGTTTTTATATGTTATATATGTTATTGTTTAATTAGTATTTGAAAGAAAGAATTAACTGTGGTGTTTTTGGATCTTTCTTGTACCTCGTTTAAAAAATTCATGTTCTTTGATCATCCATGATGTTATTGTAGGGTCTTGAAAGAGTATGTTATAGAACTCATGTTTAGGATGATGTTAATGTTATTTTCATGCATGCTTTTAGGGTTAGAGAAAGTATTAAAGTTGTTTTCATGTTATTAATACCCCACATTAAATAATAATTAACATACTTACTTTTTTTTGTATAAATACACTTAATTTTAACTTTAGGGTCAAACGGACTGGTCCATGGGCCGATCCTTATTTTTACTAAAAAGCCCTGACCCGACCCATTACTATGAAGGGTCAACCTTAACCCGACCCGACCCTACATGACTAATGGGCTGACCCTGACCCGGCCCAACCCGGCCCTTTGCCCATCACACAGGCGCTTATTGTTCATTTTTCCATTCAAGGGAATTATCGATTGGGCTACCCACTCATAGTTCCCTCTCACTCATTTTAAAAATAAAATGATTTCATAAATAAGTTCTTACATAATTAAATTTATTGTATTGAGATTTCATTCTCATATTAATAGGTGTTAGTTTCATTATTAATGGAATTGGCCTAGCAAACACTACATGGAATAGCAACCTAATTGGACTTATTGGCATTTTATGTTGATGATAAAAGAAAGGATAGCCCAGTGTACAAAGCGTTCGTACAAATAAATAAATAATTCCATAAAAAGAAAAGGAAAATTAGATTATAATAATCGCTACTTTCAACTTTTGTATGCCAGTAGTCTCTTTTTTTTTGGTATTATGGTATCCTAAAAAATAAAATAAAAAATGTATTACGGTGGGACGTCATCGGGTCAAGGGGCTAAATATCGTGGATTTTAACTTATGTTTGTTCCAAAAGTTAGCACAACACTTCTCCACGATTTTTAGTGAATTTATGACATTTGTCCCAAATTTTTTGAATTTTTATGATTTTCCTCTTTTGTTCGTTAATCAAAACCATAATAATTTCTAGGATTCTCAAAAAAATTAGGAGGTAGTTATTTTTTTTTATGAAAAATAGAGAGGTAGATTTGCTGCCACTAGAACAAAATTTTGATTTTTAGGGTCATCTGAATACAAAAAGGGGGGGGGGGGGGGACAACTAACATATAGAAACTGAAAGTATGGACCATGAAAATTCAATAATCCAAAAGAAAATCGGGTTGTTATAAAGAATTCCCAAAATCAAAAGAGGAATTCAACAATGGGCCTATTTGACAACCAATTAGTAGCTAATTGTTGTTATTTGATGTCTATCTAAATTAACTGTTTAACTTTGTTGTTTGGTTATCTTATTGTAGGGAAAATGTTGTTGGAATTATTTCAAGAATATAAGAAGATTTATAGCATGAGGAATCATGTAGTAGAAGTTTAAGGATCATATATAAGATAAACAATAAGAAATATGATCAACATGGGTGTTCTTGAGACCAAAACGGATCGTGTTGGTCTTCAGAAGGCATAAAAAACAAGTCTGGGCTCAACATGGGTCGTGTTGAGGTAACACGAACTGTGTTGCTTCAACACGGACCGTGTTGAATGTCAGAATGTGTTTTTACTGCTAACGGCTATATAATCTTATGTATTAAGATTATAATATCAATATTCCGATATTATATGATTCCAACAACTATATTCTTGACTAAGTCAAGGTCATAATCGCTCATTAAGGACCTTAATTATACCTTTTACTAAATGGTGTGACTAGGGTTGGATTAGAGGTGGAATTTTCCTATAAATAGGAGACATTCCCAAGCCATTTGAGAGCATCACAAGCATCTACTTTATTCTATAGTCACATCCTCTCATTCTATTATAGACTGCAGCTATACTAGAATGATAATGATTCAAGTGAGAAGCCTTTATCTTGAGTGCGACAATAGCTAAGTTTTATCCCTTTGAATATTTACGGTATAGTAAATAGTTCTTAAGGAAAATGAGTACGAAGTCATGACTTTTAGCAATACCCAAACAAGATAATCGTATGGTTATTAAGTTCAATCTCCGTCTTGTCACATATACCGCAAGAAGATCAAGAAGCCAAGAGAAGATGATGAAGATTCATGTCGATCAAATATCATTTTCCCAATAATCTTAAAAACTATTTACGAGACAAGATTGGAAGAGGCTAAGAGTTGGACATCCAATATTCAAGAGGAGGGATTACAAAGATAAGTGTATATTTTACAAGTTTATTAGTATCAACTTTTCATACAAGTTAATTAAGTTTTATTGAGCAAGTTTAATGATTAAAAATTTATTAATCATTTATTTATCTATATGTGTTTGGTATAGATGAGAAATTGATACATAAGAGTGACAATACAAGTACAAGAACTTGATATTCATGATGGGAATTATTGCTTGGTTATGCAATGAGATTTACATGGATTAAGGGCAAGGTAACAACAAGTCATTTACAAAGAGGTTAAAGGTAATTAAGTTGTTATTATTTGGGGGTTTTATGCATGTATATTGACCATGTTTAAGTTGCCTCTTAATATTTTTTAAGTGAATACCAATGACATGATTATGTTTTATTACCTTTGACATTTTTAATTGGTTTATAAGAATTGCCATTAAGGATAATATAACGCCCCGCAAATTCAATTATAGAAAAGTCAAAGTCAACTAACGTTAATAAAAAAAATTTAGCGGAAGACTCAAACTCTTATTGGGCGTCACTGTCGTATCCTCGAAGGAATACAAGGCGAGAAGGAAAACTACAACTGTCTGACAACGATAAACCAACTAACAAACTCATACTTAGAAATAGAACTCAACACTAACTTCAAGTTTTTCAGAAAAGAAACGCAACATAATTAACAACTTCTAAACATGTCGTCCTTACTTCTAATACCCGTCCCCAGCATGTAGATCTTCACCTGAAAACAAAACATTACAAAAATGAGAGGGAAAACTCAATAATGTCTACCCCTACCGTTAAAAACAATTTAAATTCATTTCAATTCATTTAAGGGAGAGGAAACAAGTCAAACCATTTCACAAACCTTTAACCCTTAACCGTTTTCCTCAACCCAACCAATACATATTTTATTATGTGGGCGGGATACCAAATCCCTTATAGTAACATTCGCCTACCAAAGGCATCAATACATATCATCTATCCTTTATCAAGGATGAAACCCTGATCTCCTGACACATAACCCTACAGGATACCAAATCCTGGTCTCCGCCTCCGGGTTATCACCCGCGAAAACATTAGCCTACCAAAGGCATCAAAACAATCGTCTACCAAAGGCATCAACCATCGCCTACCAAGGGCATCAAAAATCATCTATCCTATATCAGGGATGAAACCCTGATCTCCTGACACATAACACTACAGGATACCAAATTCTAGTCTCCGGGTTATCGCCCGCAAAAACATTAGCTTACCAAAGGCATCAAAACAATAAACCCGCTTAATGTTTCACTTTGAATTATTAGTGTCTTATACAAAACTCAGGCACTCAGCTCACAGCTCTCAAGTCAACCCAACCCAGGTTATTAAAACCAATAACAAAACTACTCATAAAAGACCATCACAATTTCTCAACTCATAATTCGACAATCACAAATAAATATCAAAAAACAAATGGCCACATTTTCCACATAAAGTCCCCTTCGGGATGCAAATTCCAAAAACAGATTAGAAATCAACAAAAACACATTGTGCATCCCAGTGGGGATTAGGGCATAGACATTACCTGATTAGCTTCACTTCACAGCAAATAACGAACACACTTGAGCTCATTAACGACGCGAACTAGCTCGGACCTAAAATAGAAATAATTTCTATAATTAAAACGCACCCTTCGAAGTTAGTAATAACTACCTTCTATCTAACCCTCCCCTAGGAACACTATAGATTTCCATCATTCATGAATTTACACTTTAAATTACCCAACACATTCCAAGTAATCACATAATAAAACCAAATGAACCTTTTCACTCAACAACAGATTCATTAATAATTAACATCAACAAGGCAGATTACAACATCCATATTAAGAAAGGTCATAACTTGACTTCCTGACATCGTATGGGCCTAGTTTTAGACGTTTCGGAAACCTCAGGATGTCTACTAAAACTCTTATGTTGAACTCGAGATCTAAAACATGCCCTAAGGTCCTCAAACATGGTCATATATCCAAACTATCCAGATCTAACCTAGTTCTGGTAATCGGGGTATAACTCGACTTATATAACTCCAAAGTCCGATCCGCAAAATTCCTATGAAAGCTAACATATGAGGGAACCTCCAATTCAAAGGGTTTGATCAAAAGACAACTATACGCCTCGTGGTGACCCGTTCTTTACACCCTATCGAAACTGTCCCGATCCCAGTCCTCATATAATTGGTAATTTCGGTTCTAACTTTCACCATTCGATCCTGGGGTCCTAATTTGGACTTAAAACAGTGACTCAAGGTAAGGGTATTTAATCTAATCCAACCAAGTTCCAAACATCAAACTTTCTACCATAAAAACCAAATTGTAAATCTCGCAGATCTGGGTTTGTCACAGGCGTGACAATGTCCATCATGGTCGTGACGGGTGAAAATTGCCCAATGATTCCGGGTCTCTCACGGGCGTGACACCAGTGTGTCATCGCTGTGAGGTAGGTTCTGTCTGAATCCTAAAGAGTGTCTTCTTGGCTCTCTCATGGGCGTGACAGTAGACCCTCAAGGCCTTGAGGTGTGTTCTGCTTCGAAGACTAAGAAACTAGGCTTTGGGGGTCACGACCATGACTGATGGCCTCAAGACCATGACGAGTGATGAGCTGAAATCCAAAATTTTTGACTCGGGGCCTCACGGGCGTGACTCCTGATGTCATAACTGTGAGGCCTATTCTGTCTCCTTCCCCCCCCCCCCCTCTTGAGCTGCAACCTCTCTAAAATTCTAACTTTTTTCTAACTTCTCCCTCAAGCTACCTCATACTCTTCTAAAATCTTCATACATCATCTCAAAGCACCTAATCGCCCTCAAGGCTACCAACTCTCACCCTCGCTCATGTTTTTTTTTCTTTTCATTTTTTCTTATTTTTTTCTTTTTCTCGTTTTCTCTTCTTTTTTTTTCTTTTCTTTACCCTTTTTTTTTTCAATACCTAGAACTAATACATCATATACAAACATGGGTTGCCTTCCATGAAGCGCTTGTTTTAGGTCCCGAGCCTGACCATATTCATCTCTATCAATCAATCTCGAGGTTGATGAGGCAAACATCTTCGAGGACCTTGTCTTCCTCGTTAGCCTCATAATGCTTAACTCTCGATGAATTCACCTTGAAGGTTCCACCATCCTCATGATGAAGCTCCAGGACGCCAAAGTTGTGCACCTTGACAATCATAAAGGGTCCGGACCACCTAGTCCTAAGCTTACCAAGAAACAAACGAAAATGTGAATTGAACAGTAGAACCAACTAACCTTCTCGGAACTCCTGATGGTTGATGCACTTATCGTGAAATGCCTTGGTGCGCTCCTTGTAGAGCTTGGTTTTGCCATATGCCATTCTTCGAAGCTCCTCAAGCTCCTCCAGTTGAAGTAGGCGCTTCTCTCCCACCGCCTTGGCATCCAAGTTGACCCGGTGAACGACCCAAAAAGTCTTGTATTCAACTCCACCGGTAGATGACATGCTTTCTCGAAGACAAGTCTATAAGGCATCGTCCCGATCGGTGTCATGGATGTCGTTCTATACGCCCAAAGAGCGTCATCAAGCTTGTCCGCCCAATCTTTCCTCGCGGCATTCATAATTTTCTCTAGAATTTTCTTCCACACCCTATTTTCACTTGCCCACTGGTTTAAGGGTGATATAGAGTCCCTCGCCTGCATGATATCCCACATTTGGTGAGAAGAGCTTAGAAGCGTTGCTCCATAAAATGGGAGCCATTATCACTGATTACAATCGGGGAACCCCTAATCTTGGGACGATTACCTTCTTGAAAACTTGGATGCCATTCTCACATCACATGTAGGAGAGGTAATGGCCCCGACCCATTTTGATACATAATTTACTACAACTATAATGTACCAGTTCCTCGGGAAGAACGGAATAGTCCCATCTAATCCACATCCTAAACATTGAAGAGTTCGCACTCGAGCATGATGTTCAGCGGGGCCTCGTTGCGGCGAGAAATAGTGAAGGATTGTTGGCAACGATCATAGGCATGCACATAAGCATATGTGTCCTTGAACAGGGTAGGCTAGAAGTAACTAGCTTGCAGGATCTTTGCTGCGGTCTTGGATGGGACCCCATGCCCTCCACAAGGCAAGTCATGGCAGTGTTTGATGATGGTGGGGACTTCATCTTGGTGAGAACATCTCCTGTAGACTCTGTCATTAGGGCTGTTCATCGGTTCAAAATCGAACCGAATAAATCGAAAGCGATTAAGGGGTGAAGTCCAAACCGAAAACGAACCGAATAAAACCGGTTCAGTTCTCGGTTTATTCGATTCAAAACCGAGTAACGCACATATCTATATGGGTTCTCACTGGAACCGAATAAGGCCTAAAGTCCAAACCGAAAAACGAACCGAATAAACTCGGTTCGGTTTGGACCCCGTTCTATTTGGTTTTCGGTTTATTCGATTCAAAACCGAATGATGCACACCCCTACCCGTCATTGTGCAACTTGAACAAATACGACTCATCCCAATAGAACGAGCGTGCCTCGTGAATGTACTGCTTTCATTGGTGAGCCGAAAGGCTAGGAGTTAGGACATTGGCCATAAGATAGTTGACAATGTCCGCATACCAAGGAACCTCCTATGCGTAGATGGCGAGGAGGTGTTCGTATGGAGGTGTATCATCGATGAGACCTTCCTCCAACTACACAATGAGGCGAGATAAATGATCAGCTACCACATTCTTTGATCTCGCCTTGTCCCTCAGCTCGATGTCGTACTGCTGAAGTAGCAGCAACCATCGCAGAAGCCGGGGCTTGACATCCTTGTTGCCCATAAGGTATCGCAACGTCGCATGATATTGGTAGGTGAAGACAATAATCTTAGAGCACAAGATGTATTGTCGGAACTTCTCGATGGCGAACACAATGGCAAGGAGTTCCTTCTCAGTCGTGGTGTAGTTCCTCTGTGCCTGATCGAGGGTAAGGCTCGCACAGTAGATAACCCGAGGCCGCCTATCCTTGGTTTGCCCCAACACCGCCCCCACAGCATAGTCTCTAACATCGCACATTATCTCGAATGGCAATGACCAGTCTAGGGGTTGGAGAACTAGGGCGGTGACAAGAGCATGTTTCAACCTGTCAAAGGCTTCACGACACTCATCAGTAAATATGAATGGGGCATCCTTGGAAAGGAGCTTAGTTAAGGGTCGAGCGATTTTTGAAAAGTCCTTGACAACCCGGCCATAAAAGGTGACATGCCCTTTGACCGAAGTCGTGGTAGGCGCTCAATCACCTCAATGTTTGCTCTGTCCATTTCGATGCCCCGGCCAGAAACTATATGACCAAAGACAACACTAAACTCGACCATGAAATGACATTTTTCCCAATTAAGCACACGACCGACTTCTTCACACCGGGAAAGCACTTTTTCTAGGTCGGCTAGACAGGACTCAAAACTAGTGCCATAGACTAAAAATCCATCCATAAAAACCTCCAAAGCTTTTTTGATAAAATCAGAAAAGATGCCCATCATGCAACACTGGAAAGTGGCTGGTGCGTTATATAGTGCGAATGGCATTCATCGGTAATCAAATATACCATAGGGACACGTGAATGTGGTCTTCTCCTAGTCATCCGTGTGTATCGGGATTTGGAAAAATCCCAAGTACCCATCAAGATAACAGAAGTGATAATGCCCCGTTAACCTTTCTAGCATGTGAACAATAAAGGGCAGAGGAAAATGGTCTTTATGGGTCGCTCTGTTCAGGATCCTATAGTCTATCCACATCCTCCAACCAGTCACGGTACAGGTGCTAATCATTCCTAACCACAGTCATCTTCCTTTCTTTGGAACCACCTGGATTGGACCTACCCACTTGCACCGTGTTGAGTTAGGACCTAGGCTTCCTTAGCCGGGATGGTGGAAATTGACAAGAAGGAGAAAGTCCCGACACGGCATGTCCACACTAAGCCCGCTCGTCCGAGCATGTTCAAGAATCGGTATACCTTTACAATGGGTGGGTTCATGAGCATCAGGTTGAAATAGGTGAGGCAAGTCATCCGACGTTGGGGCTTGGAGAGGCTCGGGACTTGCTTCCGACCTAGAGGCCATGGGACCGGGCTGGGCCGTCCTGGGAATGAGGAGTGTCGAGGCTTGGAAATACCCCGGGGCATGAAAAGTCAAGACAGGAACAGCACCGACGAACAGTGGGCAGTCACGCCTGACCTTGTCGTCACACCCGCGTCGGCCTACTGGTCGAAGGCGATATTCTGGGCAGTTGGGGGTGTCGCGCCCGTTACATGCATCGTCGTAGCCGCGACGTACCGAGACAAATGAACGTCGCGCCCGCGACGTCCTTGGTCGCGCCCGCGACCCTAGTCAGCCAACGTCAGATGGTGGCGGACAGAAGTAGGTCGCGCCTGCGACAGTCCGATTTTCGCGTGTTTTGCGGTGATTAAAACGCTGAGTTTGGTTTATGTTTTATTTAATATAAATACCATGTTTAGCACTCTTTTCTAGGAAGCTTATGTTTATGAATGTTATGTTAAGGCATTGTTAGGGTTTTCTCTCTTTTCTCTCAAAAATCTTGTTCTTACTTTATCCATTGTTAATGGTGGTGTTAGCAAGTCATCTCTTTATTGATCATTTGGTGGATGATTTCTTTATGATGGTCATGGTGGGGTGTTAGGTTTTGGTGGTGGATTCTCCTTTATCCAAAATCATATCCAATCCCTTGGTGTGCAAGCTTTGTGTTGGTTGATTTTGATTGTTATTCAAGTTCATGGTTATTATTGTGGTGATTCAAGCATGGGTGTTTGAGAGTTGCTTCATTCTCTCTCTATTTTATTGATTATGGATGCTCAAGTGTTCTTCTCTCATCTTCTCTTCAAGAACTACTCAAGCTAAGTTTATTATTCAATCCACCGCGCATCGGGAACCGCTCCATCTGGTATCAGAGCTCAAGATTTGCATTAGCTTGAGTTTTTGTTCATTCCTCTATTGTTCATTACTAGTAGAGTTGTCCATTGTTGGATTTGATTGAATATTGGTGTTCACCATCCCTTGTGCCTCCAAGTGTGTTGGAGAAGTTGTTATTGCTATTGTGTTTGTTGATTTTGATGCATATTGGAGCTTTGAGGTGAAGTTGGAAATTTGTGCCCGCAAGGTGTTCGATAAAATGCCCAAGTGAGAAAAACACAAAGAACCCTTAGCCAAACACAAGCCAACTACAAGAAAGCCCCCAAACTCCACAAAATATCCCCAAACACATACCATCCCTCACCTTTTCCCTCGTTATGGACGGAGAAGTTAATTCCGAACGAGAGGAATCAAGCCCCCGGAGTAGCTCTCACATTCGGGCTCTCGAGAACCGTCTCACCACTGCCTTCAACAATCGGTTCTCCACCCTCGAGCGCAACATGGAAGCACTTATGGCGCGGTTTGACAACCTCGCTCTAGAGCGTCAAGCTCCACCCCGAGTTGAACGACCGAGGCGTGCACCAAGCCCTATCCGTCCTCCTCCCAACTTTGAGTCGAGTGACGATGCAAGAGGCTCCTCTCGACGCCGTCCGCGTCGGGAAGTGCATGATCGACCCCCTCGTGACGATTTCCAGGACGTCAAGATCGACATCCCTGAGTTCAATGGTTCCAATGATCCAGATGACTACATCGAATGGGTTCAACTAATGGATAGGATCTTTGAGACCAAGGAATATGACGATCAAAAAGCTTATAAGGTCGCAAGCTTAAAACTCACCAAGGCCGCCTCGCTTTGGTTTGAGAATATGAAGATACAACGGGTTCGTGAAGGAAAGGCAAGGATTTCTACTTGGACATGGCTCAAACAAGTGATGAATCGCCGTTTTTTGCCCCAAACTTACAAGCAAGACACCCTACGAAGGCTATATGCTCTACCCAAGGCAAACAATCCGTCGGTGATTACATCTCAGAATTCGAGCAACTTCTCATTAAAAGTGGCCTTCAAGAGCCGGAAGAACAAATGATGATGCGATTTTTGAATGGGTTAGATCCTTCGGTTGCTAAGAAGGTTGAGGTTCAACCCTACTATTCGATGGACGATTTGTGTAGTTTGGCTCTCCGAGTTGAGCGAAGAAGAAAAGAAAGGACCGACACCAAACCCTTGTCTAGACCCGTTTACTCACCATCTAGCCGACCTCCTCCGGATTAAAACACTCCGAAGTCTGGCGAGACACCCAAGTCCACATCGGTACCAAGACTTGACAAAGGAAAGGGACTTGCTACGGTGACTCCAACAGAACATTCTCGACAGTTGGAAGGCCGGAAGTGCTTTAAGTGTCATGGATATGGCCATTTTCAAGCCGATTGTCCAAATCGTCAGACTTTGACACTCCAAGAGGTCCATGACATCGATGATGAGCTTCGAAAGGCTCAAGAGGAACCTGAAGTGTTAGGTTGAAGATGCGGAAACTAGTGGTGAGGAGGACGCCGCCCCCATACTCCCTGTGCATGGAGGCGCACTTGTTGTGAGGAGAGCTCTGCATACCTATGAGACTCCTCTCGACAAGGTCCAAAGGGAAACGTTGTTCCAAACGCGATGCTTCGTAGGTGGAAAAGTGTGCACTCTTGTCATCGATGGAGGGAGTTGCACGAACGTCGCATCAACCATTATGGTCGAGAAGCTTGGCTTGCCTCTACTACCGCACCCTCGACCCTATTCACTACATTGGCTCAACGATCACAACGACATTAAGGTAACTAAGCAAGTGTTAGTGAATTTTTCTTTCGGATCTAACTACGATGATTCCCTTGTTTGTGATGTTGCCCCTATGAGCACTTGTCACATTTTATTGGGTCGACCATGGAAATACGACAAGAAAACGGTGCACAATGGGTTGAACAACTTATACATTCACCCATAAAGGCAAGAAGGTCAAACTACTTCCCATTTCTCCCTGAGAAACTGAAACTTCAAAAACTGGGTTGGGTAGAGAGTTGAGGAACCATCTCCTTTCGAGCGAAACACGGGATGAGTGTGCTCTTGGTGAGGACGAGCTACCACTTGCTTTGTCTTTGCTTTGTAGCAAGCCTAGCGAGGTTGAGAGTTCCCAAGCACCACATATATTTCCCCTGCCGCCCCTTGACCCCTCACCTCCAAACAACAAGCCTACTTCTACTTTCTTGAATATGGACGATGGGTACATCGTGGGATATGAAGATTGTTGGATATTTGGCATGATTGCTCATGGCATTGGGGATGATCAAAGTTTATCGGAATCAATTGAGGGAGAGTGCCTCCATTTTAACCCCCAAGAGTTGAGGACAACTCTTCTTCAACAGGGAGAGTATGCATCGTGTCGAGTTAGGACTCGGGCTTCCTTAGCCGGGATGGTGGAAATTGACAAGAAGGAAAAAGTCCCGACACGGCATGTCCACACTAAGCCCACTCGTCCGAGCATGTTCAAGAATCGGTATACCTTTGCAATGGGTGGGTTGATGAGCATCGGGTTTAAATGGGTGAGGCAAGTCATATGACGTTGGGGCTTGGAGAGGCTCGGGACTTGCTTCCGACTCGGAGGCAGTGGGATCGGGCTGGGCCGTCCCGGGAATGAGGAGTATCGAGGCTTGGAAATACCCCGGGGCATGAAAATTCAAGACAGGAGCAGCACCGATGAACAGTCGGCAGTCACGCCTGTGACCTTATCGCCACACCCGCGTCGGCCTACTGGCCGAAGGCGAAATTCTGGGCAGTTGGGGGTGTCGCGCCCGTTACATACATCGTCGCACCCGCGACGTACCGAGACAGATGAACGTCGCGCCTACGACGTCCTTGGTCGAGCTCGCGACCCTAGTCGGCCAGCATCAGACGGTGGCGGACAGCAGCAGGTCGCGCCCGCGACAGTCCGATTTTCGCGTGTTTTGCGGTGATTGAAATGCTGAGTTTGGTTTATGTTTTATTTAGTATAAATACCATGTTTAGCATTGTTTTCTAGGCAGCTTATGTTTATGAATGTTATGCTAAGGCATTGTTAGGGTTTTCTCCCTTTTCTCCCAAAAATCTTGTTCTTACTTTAGCCATTGTTAATTGTGGTGTTAGCAAGTCATCTCTTTATTGATCATTTGGTTGATGATTCCTTTATGATGGTCATGGTGGGATGTTAGGTTTTTGTGGTGGATTCTCCTTTATCCAAAATCATATCCAATCCCTTTGGTGTGTAAGCTTTATGTTGGTTGATTTTGATTGTTATTCAAGTTCATGGTTATTATTGTGGTGATTCAAGCATGGGTGTTTGAGAGTTGCTTCATTCTTTCTCTATTCTATTGATTATGGATGCTCAAGTGTTCTTCTCTCATCTTCTCTTCAAGAACTACTCAAGCTTAGTTTATTATTCAATATACCGCGCATCGGGAACCGCTCCATCACTCGCTATTAGCGATAGGATAAATGATCCCGACTTTCAGAAGTTTAAGAACCTCGATCTTCACCACTTCTTGATGGTTAGGGTTGAACCTCCGTTGCGGTTGCTTAGAGGGTTTAAAACCCTCATCTAGGCCAACCCGATGCATGTAGAGGAAGGGGGAAAGTCCTTTTAAATCGTCGATGTTGTACCCATGGGCCTTTTTGTGCCATTTCAAAACGTTTAGCAGTTGCTCAAGGTTAGTGACAGGGCCGCAAGCGCACGATGTACGTAGTAGCATGTCAAGGTCGATCCCACAGGGACTCAAATTAGCAACACGGAAAACTAATCTCTAATACGATTGCTAAGCTAATTAAGTTTTTGGGTTTAAAAAGGTCTAACAATTAATTAAAACTAATAAAGCAGGAAAAATTCAATCACAGATTCTATCAAGAGAGAAAGACTTCTAGGGAAATGCTAACCTAACAACGAGTTCGATTACTAAAACCTAGCCTGCACAATCATACATTCAAGAACGAATCAAGAATCAACAACCTCTGAATCCTATCGCCCTTTCGATGCTAAATGGAACTATTCTAAACAACCTAATCAACAACTTTCGTGTGCCTTTTAGGTCAATCAGAATTGAAGGTCTTAAAAGTCAGGTTATCCAATTGATTCCCTAGTTTACTACTCCTTTCTCAAATTTCGCAAGCCTAGGTAGGCAGGTTGGTAGTCAGATTACCCTAAGTCACCTTTCAGTACTTCTCAGGTTAATCTCAAACTTACAAATATTCAAGGCCTTAAGAATATTCATAAACATGGAAAACATAACCTTCTATTGATTCTAATGAAGAATTCATGCACAAACTAATAATATTAAATCAAACTACATTGCTTCGGGTTGCAAAATCCTAGAATTCAAAGAAAATTACTCACTCATGTTCAAGAAAAGCACGAAACAAGTTCCAAACATCATGATTAATTCTTAAAACAAAGAAAGAAATCAAAGGAATGGTAACTACGAAGAATTACAACCGTCGAGTCTTTCGATCCCAGGGTGGAGTCTTCCTCGCGAGCCTTGATGTTTTCCTCCCGAATCTTGATCTTCGCTTTTCCTCGAATCGATCAAAATCTTGAATCTTGATAAAAGAATTATGGAGTAGATGGAGTTATTAGGGTTTTCTCTCTCTTCCCCAAAGACGGATGAATAAAACGAATCAGTGAATGAATGATGGAATAGATGCAATCCTTGATAGCCCTCAACCGTCACTTGCCCCTTTCTTGCGCATCTCGGCCGAGACTTAGCCCAGCTGCCACGGATCGTAGGAACTTCCACGGGTTGGCCGTGGTTTCTACTACCTTCTTTCCCCCTTTTTGCTCTTCGTTGTGCTGGGCGAGTGAATGAAGAGGTAGGCTAATGCAATGGATTCCCTCCTCTTTTCTCCTTTTGTATTGGGCCGCGTCAATGGATGGGCTAAATGAGTGGGATGAAATAATCACATTGCTTCTCCTCTTTTGTGATTGATTGGACCACATCTACGATGGCCCAAATGAAATAAATTTCCTCCAATTCTCTCTTCATTTTCAGAGGGCCGAATGAAGGCAATTGCCTTCCACTTTCTCTCTTTTTCCATTGGACCGTGAAGGATGGTTGAATGGATTGAATTGAATTGCCCTCCTTCTTGATTGGGCCGAAAATGAAAAGGCCCACTTTTCACTCTTTGCTCATTGGACCGAATGAAGCATAGTGATGGCTGTCGAATGGAGGCTGGAGAAATTAAATCCAAAGGCCTCCACTTCTCTCTTGTTTTTCATTGGGCCGATTGAGGGATAATCAAAGTGAATGAATTTATGGCCCGCTTCTCTTTGTGATTGGGCCGAGTGAAAGTTGAACAAATGAAATGAATGAGTGCAATTAATTGCCTTCACTTTCTCTCTTGTTTTTCATTGGGTCGCATGAATGATAATCAAAGCCCAGAAAGTAAAACGCTGTTGTTGGCTTGATTTTTCCTCACGCACAAAACAACCAGGACTGTGGCATCCACCACGGTCAGACCGTGGTATGCACTGCCCGGACATTCCATGCACCTTTCCGTCCCAAATTTGCACCACAGTCTAAGTTTGACATGTAGAGGCCCGTGGTATCTTCACTCTTGCCAGAAGTTGAGAGAAAATTGGTGTGTTGGCCTCAAAACCTACAAATTCACATAAAAAAAAAAATAACACCAACTGTAGTAGGGAAATTGGAATAAAAATCAAGGTTCACACTCAAAACTATCCCTAATTCACTATTGAAAACCCCTAAAACATAGTCATAAAACGCAGTTATTAGTTAGGGCCCTCAAGTTGAGCATTAACAATAACGGGAAACGAAGAGTTAGAACCGATGAATTCGTACCTCAAAGATGATAGAAGTGGCTTGAGATCCACTTGAGGCATTGGTTGCTCCTTAGCCTCCATGGTGTAGATGCCAATGTTGGAGATTTCAGCACACTTCACAAAAGACTCCATAATCGGTGGCTCATTCAGAATAGCTGCATCATCCAAGAGCGAGGTGAAAAAGGCGATGTCGATTGTCGATGTCTCAAAATGGAATGCCCCAAGCAAGTGTTAGGATCAAAGAGCACTCAAGCAACCACAAACAATGAGAAATAATAGCGGAAAAGAAATCAGAAATTGACACCAAAGGTTTAACATGGAAAAAACCCAAAGCGGGAAAAAAAAAACCATGGAATCGATGCATTAGTAATATAAGGACTATAGATACAACTGTTGTGTTTCTCTCTATCTCACTTGATACAAGGGATTCAATAATAAGGAGAAGCTGGAACCTATTATATATCCAACGGCTCAAAGGAGAACTAGGTCAAAACAATAACCTAAGGAGAATATCCGCCGCATAAGAGCTTAGGCCTCAAAACGGACGTGATTGAGCCCAACAAAACGCGAGCAGGGGTGCTTGACGCTGGTAGTGCTAGGGAGGCGAGGGTCGCGACAACCAAATCCTTGCTTCTGTCCGAGGAGCGACCCGCCGTTGCACAGGCGCTGGCAGCGCCTTACTTGAGAGATGCGGGGGAGAAGAAACGGAGGGAGGCACTGGTGGTGTCGGCACTCGGCGCAGGTGGGGCCTAAAGGCACAAGTAGTGCCCCGGAGACGCAGTCTGCCTCTCACTTCTTCATCTCACCTTCCTCCTCGTCTTCCGTTTTGCTTCCTCCTTCTCCTCATTTGGTCTCCACACACAACAACAAGCTCACCTCCAAAGGGTCTTAAGTTGCCCTTTCATACATGAGCACCTCATCTTCATATTCTCCAACCAAGTCCTCCATAATATTGATCATATAACAGGAATTCCCCATGCAAGGCTTGGCCATTGACTTCTCCAAGCTGAAGTTAAGTTTCTCCTCTACAATGTGAAGAGTGAGCATATCGTTCCTCATATCGATAAGTGCACTAACAGTGGCGAGGAATGGTCTTCCCAAGATAATATGGATGTGTGCATCTTTGGCCATCTCCAAGACCACAAAATCACAAGGTATGAAGAACTTACCAACCTGAACCGGGACATCCTCCAATATCCCAAGAGGATATCGAATAGATCGGTTGGCCAACTACAGACAAATGGAGGTTGGCACAAGATCGTCGAGGTTCAACTGCTGGAAAACGAAGTATGTCATAACACTCACGCTAGCCCTAAGATCACATATGGCTCGACTAATCTCCAGGTCACTGATGGAACATGGAATGGAGTAAGCTCCCGGGTCAGCAAGTTTCTATGGGGGCTTGTTCTCGATGATCACGCTACATTCCTCGGTGAGAGAGATCATTGCATGCTCGGTTACCCTGTGTTTGTTGGTTAGGAGATCTTTCAAGAACTTCTCGTAGGTCGGCACATCTCCAATAGCATCTAAGAAGGGGATGTTGATGTGGAGTTTTTGAAGTACATCGAGGAGCTTCTCAAACTTGGTGTCCTCCTTCACTTTAGCTTGCCTCGATGGGAATGGGAGAAGCCATGTTAGGGCTTCATCTGTTGAACCAGTGGTTCCTTGTCAAGAGCCACTTCCTTCCCTTTCCTTAATGAACCAACCTGCTCCTTCCCTCCTCCCCCAATCAACAAGAACACGGTCCTTTATGTTTGCATTTGTATCCTCCGCCATGACGTCCTCCACAATGATCTCATCTCGCACAACAAGCTTCAGTTGTCCCTCTTTTGGTCCCGCCAACTCGGTGCCACTCCGCAGTGTGATGGCATTCAATTGCCCCCTTAGGTTCTGCTGGGGTTGGCTAGGCAATCCCTTCAAAGAAGAGGCTTGAAGCTAGGCGAATTGTTGAGCAAGCTGTGCAGCCTGTGTCTCCAATAACTTCTGGTTGGTATGAAGCTACTCATTCTGTCTCAAGAGTTGTTCATTGCACTGAACCAACTGCTCGTTGTGCTTGAGCTGGGAGCCGTTGAAGGCCTCTTGGTTCTTCAGGTATGCCTGGATAAAGTTTGGATCATAAGTGATCTACTGAGGCGGTGGTTGAGGAATAGGCTGCATAAATGGAGGCTGGTGTGCTATGTGTCACGGGGTGACTTTAATTTGTACAACGCCCGTGCGGCGCTAGCAAACTTTAACCCGATTTTATATTGGAAGTTTGCTAGTAAGCCTTCCACAAGCTTAACTTAGACTATGAGAGACTAAGAAGCTTTGAAGATAAGGAGAAGAGAGAAGAGTGTGTTTAGGAGAATGCTTTTGAGTATTGTTTCCAATTGTTGGTTGGTTACAAATGAGACCCCAAGGGGGTATTTATACACTTCCACCTCCTCAATGGACGGTGGAGATTGATTTGATCTAACGGTCCATATTGTGCCTCTAGAACCATCTATACAAGTATCCAATAATCTATACATGTGTAGAATACTCTAGAATATTCTAGGACATTCGTGAGTAGTCTAGAGAACTCTAGGGAATTCTAGGGAATTCTAGAATAGTCTAGAGAACTCTAGAATAGTCTAGAGAACTCTAGAATAGTCTAGAGAACTCTAGAGACTTCAAGAAAGTTACGGAATATTCCGGATATTTCTAGAATATTCCGGGACATTCCGGATGATTCCGGAAAATTCCGTGACATTCTCCCCCACCTAATCCGTGACGCCTCGTTGCCTTCAAGTCCTCATATGCTTGGATCCGCTTGAATTGCCATAAGTTTTGATAGGCTCCACTTGATTCGCTATTAGGAAGACCCTTCCACTTGACAAGTAACTCCCCGCCGGAGGTAGACCTGGTTGGCGCACCACTCGGTTGGCAAGAATCGTCTCTGCTTGCTTATCATGTTGGACCTTGATACCCATTGGTGCCCGTTGAGATATGCCTCTACTTGGGTCATCTTGGTCTCCGTGGTAAGATTTAAGTAAGCTTACATGGAAGACAGGATGGTACTTGATCCTGGGAGGCAACTCCACCTTATAAGCTCGGTTCGACCTTTTGATAATGGGAAACGGTCCTTCATATCTTCGAAGTAGGCCCCAATGTCGCCCTTCTAACCTCGCGTGGTTGTAGAGCTTAACGAGCACGAGATCACCAACTTGAAATTCCCTCGGGCGCCTCTTCTTATCAGCCCATTTCTTCATTTTCTCGGAAGCCTTTTCCAAGTAAGCTCGTGCCACCCCAAGTTGGTCATTCCAATGCTTGGCAAACTGAAATGCGGGTGGGCTTGGACCTTTATAGCCCGTAGCAATAGTGCTTGGTGTCAACGGTTGTTGTCCTGTGACAATCTCGAATGGACTTTGGCCCGTAGACTCGCTCTTCTGCAAGTTGTAGGAGAATTGGGCTACGTCAAGCAACTTTGCCCAATCCCTTTGGTTGGCACTCACGAAATGCCGAAGGTACAACTCCAAAAGTGTGTACACCCTCTCGGTTTGTCCATCACTTTGAGGATGGAAGCTGGTGGAGAAGTTAAGCTCGGAACCCATGAGCTTGAACAACTCCGTCCAAAAACGCCCCGTAAAGCGAGTGTCTCGATCACTCACGATCGAGCGAGGCAAGCCCCAATACTTCACAACATGCTTGAAAAATAGTTGGCGGCTTGCTCAGCGGTGCATTCCTTGGGGGCAGGAATAAAGGTGGCATATTTCGAATATCGGTCCACCACCACAAGGATCCAATTATATCCTTCACTCGTGGGTAACCCCACGATGAAGTCCATGGAAATGCTTTCCCACGGTCTCTCAGGAATGGGAAGTGGATGGAGGAGTCCTGCGGGTACTCCTTACTCAAGCTTGTCTTGTTGGCATATAAGACAAGTTCTGACATATGCCTCAACATCATTCTTCAACTGAGGCCAATAGTAGGAATCGCCTACCAATGCTAGTGTACGGTGCGTACCTGGATGCCCGGCCCACTTGCTGTCGTGGCATTCCTTTAAGACTTCCCTTCTAAGGCCACCATATGAAGGAACATAGACTCGTCTACCCTTAGTGAGAATTAACCCATCTTCAACCCAAAATCTCCTTGTCTTACCATCCTTGATCAGGTTGGAGATGGTCTTCCGAAAAGAATCATGCTCCAATCCTTCCTTGATTTTATCATGTAGGTTGCTTTGAGGTTGGCTAATGTCGGCAAGCTCTCCTTTGCGACTTAGAGCATCCGCTACCAAGTTAGCACGACCCGGCTTATACTCCATTGTATAATCAAACTCCGCTAAAAAGTCTTGCCATCGAGCTTGCTTGGGAGTTAGTTTCTTTTGGGTTTGGAAGTAGCTTGTTGCAACATTGTCTGTCTTGATAACGAACTTACTCCCGAGCAAGTAATGTCTCCAAGTTCGAAGGCAATGCACCACTGCGGTCATCTCCTTCTCCTGTACCGTATACCACCTTTCGGTGTCATTGAGCTTCCGACTCTCGTAGGCGATGGGATGACCCTCTTGCATTAATACCAAATGTCACGGAGTGACTTTAATTTGTACAACGCTCGTGCGGCGCTAGCAAACTTTAACCCGATTTTATATTGGAAGTTTGCTAGTAAACCTTCCACAAGCTTAACTTAGACTATGAGAGACTAAGAAGCTTTGAAGATAAGGAGAAGAGAGAAGAGTGTGTTTGGGAGAATGCTTTTGAGTATTGTTTCCTAATTGTTGGTTGGTTACAAATGAGACCCCAAGGGGGTATTTATACACTTCCACCTCCTCAATGGACAGTGGAGATTGATTTGATCTAACGGTCCATATTGTGCCTCTAGAACCATCTATACAAGTATCCAATAATCTATACATGTGTAGAATACTCTAGAATATTCTAGGACATTCATGAGTAGTCTAGAGAACTCTAGGGAATTCTAGGGAATTCTAGAATAGTCTAGAGAACTCTAGAATAGTCTAGAGAACTCTAGAGACTTCAAGAAAGTTACGGAATATTCCGGATATTTCTAGAATATTCCGGGACATTCCGGATGATTCCGGAAAATTCTGTGACATATGGCAGCTTGGTGAGGTAGGGCTTGCTGGTTATGGGTACGGTTGTGGTTTGGGTTTGGCGGCCTCCTCTGGTTTTGATATTGGAAACCAAAAAGGTTATAGGAAGGTTGCCTTGGGGGTGGATTAGGTTCTGGGTGGTGTATCACAATTTGTTGTGGTATAATGCGTTGGCTTATTCATTGTTGACCATCTCCTATTGACACATGAATGACGCGTGAGCACCATCGCAGATCTCACACGCCAAGGTAGCACTAGCAGATGGTGTGGATGAGGCTTTCACCTCCACGACCGACTTCAATTGCTGAGCGGTTTTGAACTCTACCATGTCCTGGGATAGTGTAGAGCAGTTTTTGTAGGACCTCAGTATTGTCGTTATCTCTCAGGGAGCTAGGGGCCTTGGCTAAAACTAATCGACTCTAGGTAAGGTTTAAGATCATGGGATAACAAGGAGATTGTGATGATGAACAGAACAAACACAACTATAGTTCAGTCAAATGGGAACTATGGGCGTCGGGAGATTTCAGGACGCAAACGGTGATTAGGAAGAGGGTTTCGCAACTAGAAGCAACAGAATAGTGGAATAAAATGACAATCCCGTTAAAATAAACCCACCGGATTTCCTTTTCCAAGGATAATCCGGATTAACTTCCTACAAGCCCACCACGGACCCGGAGGGTTAAAAGAACGGGACTCTCTAGTTAGCTCCTATTCACTTTCGTGAATAGAATACTAACTATCCCAATTCCGACCTTCCAACCCAAGTGTTGGATGTATTTGGGATCTTTCGTACCCCAAATACATCCCACTTGAGGGAAGAATAGGAGTGGGAAGTTGATTCCACTACGAATTACCTCCTAAGTTGCTAACCCAATCTAAATACACCATTCACATCCTTAGTTTCTCCCTAACCCATAAGGGTTCTAGCCTCTAATCATCTTATCTAGCATGCTAAACATAATAATAACTTCATTCATGCTTCAAATAGAAAGTATCTAGAAATTCCAAGCAACAATAGCAATACAACAAACACCAAGTAATCTAATAACAAAAACAGAGATTAAAGAGTAATTAGATGAACTAAAGGGAGTAAGCGTTAAGAAATGCTCATTAATTTGATGTCGAAAGAAGATACTCCAAAATAATAAGAATCCAATGCTCCAAAAATAATATAAGTCTTCAAATCATCAATAGAAATCCAGTAAAATCCAGTGCAAGAACAATAATCCAAGTATGAATTCTCACTAATCACTAAGGAATCACTCTAATTGAAAGCTAAAATGTGATAAAAGTTCTCTCTAAACTCTCTAGTCTATCTAATCTCCCTCTAATTGATCTCTCTCTAAAAATCCTTCAAAAACCTCCCAGGGCTAAAAGACCTAAAAACAATATATACAAGCTAAGTTAGTTACTCAAAACTCGTCACTTCATTAAGCAGCAAAATGAGAATCTGCAGGGGACCGTAGGTACGGTCTATGAGACCGTGGCTACGGTCCTGCGTAACTCCTGCCGATTTCTCTCTTCTTCGCAACACCGTAGCTAGGCGCGGTGTGACATGACGATGGGTGCGGTCTGGCGATTTAGGTCAGGTGAGATTTCTCTCCTTCGCACCGTCGTGGGTGCGGTCCCCTGAGACCGTGGGTACGGTCTCACTTGGGCACTTCACTTGCTGCTCATGTCTTGCACCCACCGTGGCTGCGGTCTCCTGAGGCCGTGGGTACGGTCAAGCTCGGTCACTTCACCTCCTTGTCATGCCTTGCACCCACCGTCTGGTCATCGGGGCCATGGATGCAGCTCGGCCAACTTGATTCAGCAAAGTCTCACTTTTTATCCTCTCGATGTGTCCGGCCTTCCCGCGTCCTTTGCCTTTGCCTTGACCATGACCCGGGAAATCTCGGGATTCCAAAAGTAGCTACAAAATGGCCCTTTTTACAATGTTTTGAGTAAAAACTCTGGAATCTACAAAATAACCAAAAACGTATTAAAAGTTATTAAATTAAATCACGAAACGAGTCAAAAGCCTAAGGATTTAGGTGGTATTTAGACACAAAATTGGGTCTAAGCACCCCCCCACACTTAAACTTTTGCTCGTCCAGAGCAAAACGAGACAAAAAACTACCTAAACTAACATAAACTCCTCTGTCGTGGGAGAGAAACGAGTGCATTTAGCGTATGCACCAAGCCCTTTGAACCCCTCGGTAGCTCGGGTGGACGAGATGGACTCGTGAAGGTTTGTAGCGGCTATATCCACAAAAGCCAAAGAAAAAGGAGAGAGGGAAAGTGAAAACAAAACTGAAGAAAACAAAAGGAAAGAGAAACAAAAAAAAACTTCGATTCAAAGGATCTTGCAACCTTAACTAAGAAAACGTTATTAAGCTTCCAAAAGGAACCGTTATGAGCATCTCACAATCCCCTATCCCAAGCAAAAGTCAGTCTTTGAGATTTTCGATTTCCTACACCTAATGCCTAGCAAAACCCCATGTGTGTTAGTGCTAGTGGGTTCTAACCGAATCCAAAAGACTCCAAGGACTCATGTCCGAACTAAAAACAACGAACAAACAAGGCATGAGTTGCCCTTCCCCGCATTTGGTCGCCCTTGGCTTGGTGAGGGCCGTAGGTGATGCAAGGATAGGCCCCACACTTTAAGAAGCACAAACTTTCTTTTCTTTTTGGTTGGTTTTACCAACGAAATTGCTTTTTTTTCTTTTCTCTTTTGTTTTTCTTTTTAAAAGTCGGTATTAGCCTTACTTTTGGGAATTGGACGGCCCAAATATGGGGTTTACCCTCCCAACACTGTGTTTTCCATACACACCTCCGCCGAGAATTCGATATGGGAGGAGCTTAAGGGGTATTAGCGCCGTACCGCTAATACCGGGCCCGTGTAGGTTGGCTAAGCGTATGGTGGTTAATGTCATTCAACGACACGCCCCACTTAATCTGGTTATTGTAGCTTTTGCTTTTTTTTCTTTTTGTTTTTAACTTTGCTTTTGCTTTTGCTAAACGAGAAAAAAGGAAACAAGCTCGGACACGAACCCCTAGAATCTCCCGACTTCAACCAGAACGTGAAAGGAATCGGGGGTTTCACTAGGCACTTGATGAAGGACATCTAAAGAGATAAGTCATGACTCGTACCCAAGACAAGGTCGAAAACGCTCAGACCGGTTTCTTTTAAAGAAGATTAAGAACGACTTCTCAATTTCGACAACAAGATTCGAGAAACAAAGCAAAAACAAAAATGAAAGAAAACTTTTAAGGTTTTCACTCCCCTTTTTCTCCTTTTTCACACAAAAATTTTTTAAATTTTAAAGCAATTATCTCCCCCCCCCCCCCCACCCACACTTAAAACGCCACAATGTCCTCATTGTGGGAAGGTGTCACAAGTAAGGGGAAGAGAACCTAAAAAAAACAAACAAGAACACAACTAGCAAATAAAGCGGTGGCGACCCGACCCCACACGGCTCCAACAACAAAAAAATCCCAACACAAACACTCAAGGGGGTTCGCCACCCAAAAGAAAAACACGCATGCGACGGATCATGAAGGTAATTCACATAAAAAGCGTAAGGTGGAAAGATATTACCTTGAGCTCTTCAAAACTGTTCAAGCGATGATCCGAAGTCGTCATTCAAGTGAATCACAACGATATTAGAGCAAAAGACGACTTTACATATGACAAAATCCGCATGCGAGATCGAAAACAAATTTAAAGAAAACTAACTAACTAAACTCCTAACAAAAAGGAACTAAAAAGAAGAAAAGGAAAACTATAAACAAAATATACATTGCCAATGACATACCTTATCCCCGAATCTCACTCATTGAGGCGGGAAATAAGGGTGAAACTCAACTCAAACTAACCAGAAAAACTTGATTCATTTCATTTCATTAAAACAACCATTCGTTACATTGCCATAATCGATCATTCACAACCAAAATACAACCAAATATCAGGCAAAATAAGCCATCACCGGCCAAAAGAACGACCAACAACCCACCAGGACATCCCAACTACAACCAAAAGACAACCAGAATACCATCAAAAGACAATCAAAAGACCACCACAAGCCAAATCTAGTCAACTTTGAGAGCAACACCAAAACAAGCCAAAAGGACCTGAGACACCTACACGCTAAAACCACAAAGCCTTCGCATCCAAACCCCGATGAAGCATCCCCCCACACTTTAATTTCACACAATAAAGTATGTAAAAATTGATGACAAAGATCGGGTGGGGGCAGGAATGCTTACAAACGGTCCTCAAGCGGATCCTCCCGGAGGAGGACGGGGTTGGAGTTGCGATTGAATGCCAACAAGAATCTCTTGTTGGTCCTTGAGCATACCTTGCAAATCCTTGATAAGGCTTTGTTGGTTTTGGATGAGTTCTCGCTGCACTTGAAATTCATCGTAAAGCTCTTGGAGTTGATCACTAATGCGCTCTAAGGTGTCATCATTTGCTTTGCTAGGCCCCGCTTCTTCTCCTTGCTCTCCTTCATCGTCCCCTTCCTCATCTTCTTCTGCTTCCTCGTCACCTTCCTCTTCGGGCTCCCAAGGACCACCCACCATATAGCGCCCCCCGAACTCTTGGCCACAAGACCAATTTCGTCGATCGGAGACATCTAAGCGCTTTTCGGCATGCTCGTCAGCCAAATGAACCACGACGCTATGGGAATCGTACCCGTGGCGGTAAAGTGTTCGTGTTTTGTTTTTATCCAAGAATTCCAACTTCCGCAAACGAACACCATCGATGGGATCGGGAAAGTACCGCGGAGTCCACTTGGCGAGATAGGACTCAAGCCTTGCTTCTTGAGGAAATGGCAAATAATGTGTCCCATGCCAAGGGTCATGCTTCGGGTTTCAAGGCTTATCTCCCGAAGGAAATGAAGAATACAAGAGCTGGTGTTTACACGACGACCATGGATTGTGTTGAAGAGGATGAAAAGATCGTCCTTGCAAATGTTTGACTGTCCATTGTCGCGGCCAAAGACGGAGCTTGAAATGATGCGGTGAAAGAGGCGAACACTCAAGTTGCAAAAGTCCCGGGCTTTTGATTTGCTTGGACAATGGACTTGTAGTTTACGAGTCCGAAGCTTGGGATATCGTCTCCTCCAACAGGTGATAGCTCTCATAGCTTCTTGCTCGTCGAATTTGACACATTCACCATAGAAGATACCATCCAAAGGAAGACCGAAAACGTTGCAAAGGTCCTGAACCGTGCACTCCACCTCCTTCTTGGCAACTATGTAAGAGAAGGTGGCCGTAGAAGTACCATCCTCCCGAACCACTAGAGAGCTCAAGAATTCGAGCACTGGTTGGTCGACAATAGGCTCGTTGATGGTAGCGAAGATTTCCCAACCCATGACTTTTATGAAATAGTCCATGCTTGGTTTGCAATACACATCCTTTGCTGTTTCCTCATGATACAAATCCGGAGCACATATTTTCCGTTGCTTCAACCGTGCGTACCTCGCCTTGTGCATTTCGTCCCTAAAGGTGACCTTCACCTTCGGATCACACTGAATCAAAGAGGCTGGTTGACCTTTGTAACGAGTCTTATTAGGTTCTTCCGAAGTGGAAGGAGGAGGGGTCGGTTCTGGCTCGGTTCGGGAATGCTTGGCTCGACCCATTGGAACAAACAAAGGGCAACAACAACAACAGTAGAATCGCAAATAGCAACCACAATGCCCAAAATCACCAAATAACAACAACCAAAAAGTTCACTAACCACACTCCAATCACAATTTCACTACCAATCTTCAACCAATTAGCACACCCAAGCCTCAAACTCAGAACATTCAACAAAATCCCAAATAGTTATGCACAAAAACAACCAAAATCAGCAAGAAAATTGAACTTTGATGCACCAAAGTACAAAAGATACCTGAGTGGAGAACATAGAGGTGTTGCCTTACAAATTTAGAAACCCACACCATGAACCAAACCCAGATTCGCCGCTTGAAGAGCTCGAAAATGGCGAGGGAAGCAAATGCAGCGCGGTTAGGGCTTAAAATCGCAGAGAAAAGTGAGAGAAGAGGATGAATTTGTGAAGGAATTGAAGAATCAGGGCAAGGGAATGAGGGTTTAGTGTGAGAGGAAGGGTTTTCGAGTGAGGGAAAAGGAAAAGAAATAAGTGAAAATGAGGGAGAGAAGCGTTTAAACCCCTGACATTTCGCTGCAGTTCGAGAGACCGTAGGTACGGTCCCTTGGACCGTAGGTGCTGTCTCACTCGGCCAAATTTTTAGGGCAAAGTTGTTGTTCTGCGACCGTGGCTACGGTGAAATTTACCGTAGGGACGGTGTAGCTGCTGGGCCAAAAATCAGGAAAATCTTGCCATAACTTGACCGTGGTTACGGTGAAGCCCACCGTAGGTATGGTCTCCGTCGGTCAAAAATCTGGGCAAAAGTGCTGTTTTGGGACCGTGGCTACGGTGAATCCTACCGTGGGTACAATCCCCTTCGGCCTCTCCCCAGCACCTACAAGACTCAAAAACTTGGGAAAAATGTTAAGTCCTAAAATTCTACTCTCTCATTATCAACCCTCTTTTCTTGCTCACTCAACAACTTCCAAGGACACCTTTCAACAGTCAAAACTAACATGAATCATCTCCTTCACAAATCTTCTTTTCACCCCCAATTTTTTTCAACGTTTTCCAGTTTTTTTATTCTTTTTCTCAACCTTAACAAATCAAACATGAAAACCAAAAGAAATAAAAATGTAGAAAATAAAAGGAAAACACTAAAGGTAGGGGAAGTAACTTGTACCTCTCCCAGGTGCTTGTTTTAGGTCCTAGCTTGACCTAATCCACTCTTTCACCTTTCAAGGTTGGCAGGAACACCACAACCGTCCCCGCATATTCCTCTCCCATGGTGTATGGCTTGATCTTTGATGAGTTGACCTTGAAACATTCCCCCTTTTCATTCTTAAGTTCGATAACACCAGCGGAAAGGATCCTTACTATTTTAAAGGGTCCGGACCACCTTGATCTCAACTTCCCGGAAAATAGCTTGAGCCTCGAATTGAAGATAAGGACTCTATCACCCACTTTGAACTCGCGACAATTCAATCTCTTATCGTGCCATGCTTTCGTTCGCTCTTTGTAGATCCTATTATTTTCATAAGCATGACGTCGCAGCTCCTCAAGCTCCTCCAATTGAAATAGACGACTCGCCCCGGCCGCCTGGAGATCGTAATTCAATTTCTTGATCGCCCACATTGTCTTATGCTCGAGTTCTACGGGAAAGTGGCATGCTTTCCCGTAAACTAGACGGTACGGGGTAGTCCCAATTGGCGTTTTGAAGGCAGTGCGGTATGCCACAAGACGTCATCTAATTTCTCTGCCCAATCTTTTCGTGAAGAGCTAACCGTTTTCTCCAAAATCTCCTTAATGGCACGGTTTGAAATCTCTACTTGCCCTTGCATTTGAGGGTGATAGCCTAGTCCCCGCTTATGATGGATACCATCCTTAGTTTCTCCCTAGCCCATAAGGGTTCTAGCCTCTAATCATCTTATCTAGCATGTTAAACATAATAATAACTTCATTCATGCTTCAAATAGAAAGTATCTAGAAATTCCAAGCAACAATAGCAACAATCAACAAACACCAAGTAATCTAATAACAAAAACAGAGATTAAAGAGTAATTAGATGAACTAAAAAGAGTAAGAGTTAAGAAATGCTCATTAATTTGATGTCGAAAGAAGATACTCCAGAATAATAAGAATCCAATGCTCCAAAAGTAATATAAGTCTTCAAATCATCAATAGAAATCCAGTAAAATCCAGTGCAAGAACAATAATCCAAGTATGAATTCTCACTAATCACTAAGGAATCACTCTAATTGAAAGCTAAAATGTGATAAAAGTTCTCTCTAAACTCTCTAGTCTATCTAATCTCCCTCTAATTGATCTCTCTCTAAAAATCCTCCAAAAAACCTCCCTGGGCTAAAAGACCTAAAAACAATATATACAAGCTAAGTTAGTTACTCAAAACTCGTCACTTCATTAAGCAGCAAAATGAGAATCTGCAGGGGACCGTAGGTATGGTCTATGAGACCGTGGCTACGGTCCTGCGTAACTCCTGCAGATTTCTCTCTTCTTCGCAGCACCGTAGGCGCGGTGTGACATGACCGTGGGTGCGGTCTGACGATTTAGGTCAGGTGAGATTTCTCTCCTTCGCACCGTCGTGGGTGCGGTCCCCTGAGACTGTGGGTACGGTCTCACTCGGGCACTTCACCTGGTGCTCATGTCTTGCACCCACCATAGCTGCGGTCTCCTGAGACCGTGGGTACGGTCAAGCTCCGTCACTTCACGTCCTTGTCATGCCTTGCACCCACCGTGGGTGCGGTCATCAGGACCGTGGGTACGGTCAGGCTCGGCCAACTTGATTCAGCAAAGTCTAACTTTTTATCCTCTCGACGTGTCTGACCTTCTCGCGTCCTTTGCCTTTGCCTTGACCATGACCCGGGAAATCTCGGGATTCCCAAAATAGCTACAAAATGGCCCTTTTTACCATGTTTTGAGTAAAAACTCTGGAATCTACAAAATAACCAAAAATGTATTAAAAGTTATTAAATTAAACCACGAAACGAGTCAAAAGCCTAAGGATTTAGGCGGTATTTAGACACAAAATTGGGTCTAAACAGATAGCCTGTCGATCGCCTTGAGAATGTAGTTCACATTCTCTCCTCCAAGTTGCTCCTGCAAATCCCGTTCATCACTGCCCGAGTAGCACCCATCCTCCATCATCTAAGCCAGAAGAGCATCCGCCTATGTAGGAGTGTTGTTCAGAAATTGGCCACTGGATGCGTTGTCTATCATTTGTCTGGTGGCTCTGTTCACCCCATTGTAGAAGGTGTGTGTCAACAGATGTGGTGGGAGTTCGTGGTGCCGGCATGCTCGCTGGAGGCTCTTGTATCGCTCCCACGCATCATAAAGTGACTCCTCGGGCTCCTGAGTGAAGTTCATGAGGAGAGTCCTCAGCCGGGTAGTCTCCTGTGGCAGGAAGAACCTCTTCAGAAAGACCGAATTGAGGGACTCCCAAGTAGTGAAGGAGTCTCTCGAGAAGTTGTCGAGCCATGCTTTGCCTTCCCGGCTAGAGAGAATGGGAAGAATTGCAGGTGCAGATATTCATCAAAGTTCCCATTCATCTTGATCATACTGCATCTCTCCATCAAGTTCGAGATGTGCTCTAGTGGGTTCTCGGCCTTCAACCCTTGGAATTGGGCTTGCTCGATATGATTTAGAGAGGCTAGCTTGAAGTCAAAAGTGACGTTGTCGGCCAGTGCCGGCAGAGCCACCCGTGGCGGCTGTTGATGAAGTATATACAATAGAAAAGTGTGTGGCGGTGGTTGTTCCACCATGAGTTGTCGTTGGCGTCTCCTACGGGCATTTGTGAAGTTCTTTCGAGCTGTGCGTTAGATATCAGGATCAATAAGCAAAAGAGGCTGACCTCTCCTGCGCATACACTCAAACAAAAACCAAAATTAAACAGTCCTAGAGTCTACACTACACCTAGCAACTAGGACGAAGCGGTCTCGAAACAAAAAAAAAACGAACAAAAATAGCGTCAAAATTTGTTTAGCGTTTTCCTAACAGGTTAGGACAACGGTCGTTATGACTCGAGGAGTTGGGGACCTAATGTTCGAATTCAGTCTCTGGTCTCAAGAAAGGTTCTAACACTACTAGAAAAATGCTCATTAACGATGGGATAACCCGTCTTAAAAGGAGCATGACCCTTCGTAAATGATCATTTACGACGGGATGTTAACCCTTCGTCAGCCGTCGTAGAAGGTCTCGCTGCAATGGATCACCTACTACTACCCTATCGTAGATGTGCTTTCCTTTTCTTAGGAGCAGTTTATGCTTTTCATTATGCTTTAGCTGTTTAGATAGCTGAGTTAGTCAAGTAAAAACAGTCTTTATGCGAGTGTCGAACCTAGTCTTTAGGTGTGCCTTTGATTTTTGATACCCCTTTTCACCTTTGCAAAGCGACAACCTTACATCTTTTCACCTCGACTCTGTTTTTTGAAATTTGCTCGGCTTAGTCAGTCTTGGTTTGGGTTTTCATGCTTTTCATGCGCTAATAAACTGGCGAAACCAACAACGGTTGGTGTGAGTGGACGACACTCACACCCCTTAAGTACTTCATTTACGAATGGAGCAACCCAAGTTGGGAGGGTAAATTTTTCGGAGGGCCGTATAATTCCGGAAAAACCCGGTAGAGAGATAAAAAAATATAAAAGAAAAAAATTGAGAAAAAGTTTATGCTTGTCTGTTGGTTCACCAACATGGTTTAGCGTAGGTGGTTACAACCCCTTGCCCCTTAAGTACTTGGTTATGTATGGTGAAAAACCACGCTGGGAGAGTAAACCCCTCACGAGCCGCGTTTTATCTCGAAATTACGCCACGTGTCATGGGTGACACATAAATATTTATCCTTCATTTTAGGGGAATTGAGCCCAAAGGCTAGTCCAGGTTCTCTATAAATAGAGACCATTCTCCTTCATTTTAGCAGAATTGAAAAATATTCAGAGAAAAGAATCACATACTCTCTCTCAAAGAGAAGAAGCATAACAAAGCTTAAGCTCGTGCCCTTCATTCGTGGGAGATCAAACCGCTTTCTCTTGATCGGGATCAAGTCTCTACGACCCTCGTTCAAGACCACATTCATCCAAGAATATATTCAATCAAGACTATATTCATCCAAGATTATATTCATCCAAAACCATACTTATTCAAGACTCGTTCAAGTTCATCCAAGGAGATCGAATCGGAGGAGTTACATTTTCATTTTGTAACAAATATACAGAGATTGTACTCAAAATCCTTTGAAATTAATATAATTATATTTGTTCACTAATTTCTTATCTTTATTTATTTTAGACCCGAAACTTTTTTGTTTATAAATTTTGGCATGTTCGATGGGACATCTTTACCTCTCATCTCTTTCTCCAAGAATGAACCACTCATTATTCAAAGAAGATGACTTCTAAGAACAATATCTTTCGTACTTCAAAGGAAGTTGTTCAATCTAAGTCACAAGGATCAACAACTAGTTATGACATCCAGTGGAGTAATCGCTAGAAGGATGGACAATATCGCCGCTATTGAGGCCAAGAAACAAGTTGGTGTGAGTGCCTCGTTGCAAATCTTGCACTCCAACTTGCCGGGGACAAACCAAACTACTTCCACTCAAGCCGTTGACCCGAAAAAGATAGTCGCTCAATGGTTGTATCAAATCCGCCATTAACCATTGAGTGAAGAGGATGAAGACTATGAAGATGGTAAGGAAATGCCAAAATCACCAAGGGATCCGCTCTCCTCCGATTATGATACCGACTCTATCGACACCGTTATTATGCCCGTCATGGTCACAGATGCTATTAACTATGAACAAGAATTCAAGACTATGAAGGCCATGCTAGCAATACTTGAGAAAGAAAGCAAGGAAAAGACTGAGCATATTAAGTGACAAGATTAGCGGATCAAGAAATTGACAAAGAAGTTAGAAAAGTGACCCGCTAGCAAATTTGACGAACGTTCGGGAGATGAAGATTCCAACAGAGGATCCGATCACGAAGATTCCGACGAAGAAGAAAAATGTGAAGAAGGTTCTGGGTCAGGCTCATTGTCTGTGGAGCAGATCCAAAAACTAGTAGCCAATGCGATAAAAGCTCAGATCGGAGGAGGCTCTCGCAAAACTGGGTTGTACATGAAGCCTTACACAAAGAGGATTATCAAACGCCAAAATTCACTCACTTCGATGGTAAAGGGAATCCTATGCAGCATATAGCCCATTTTATCGAGACTTGCAACAATGCTGGGACTTAGGGAGATCGACTAGTGAAGTAGTTTGTTAAAACACTTAAAGGAATCGCCTTTTATTAGTATATAGACTTGGAGCCGGAGTCCATCGACGGTTGGGGAGAAATGGAGCAAAAGTTCCTTTATTGATCTACAGCACTCAACGCACCGTTAGTATAACGGAATTGACAAACACGAAGCAGTGGTACCGGGAGCCAGTCTTGGACTATATCAATCGTTGGAGGTCACTCAGCCTTGAGTGCAAAGATCGATAGTCCGAAGCCTCCGCTATCGAGATGTGCATACAAGGTATGGAATGAGATTTGCTTTATGTTTTGCATGAGTAAGCCAACAACCTTTCAAGACTTGGCAACGCGAGCACATGACATGGAGTTCACAATTTTCAAACATGATGCAAGAAGACCAAGTGTCGAGGAGAAGCAGACTTCACTCAGGGGCACGTCAAAAGGAATTCCTTCATCCATGATTTTTGAAGAGAAAGAATATCCTTTTTCCGACGATGATACAACTGAAATACTTGATAAACTTCTTAAAAAAGAATTATTAAACTTCCAAAGTCGAAGCGTCCAAATGAAGTTGGAAGAATCAATGACCCTAAATACTGCAAGTACCATAGGATCATTAGCCATCCGTTGGAGAAGTGTGTGTCTTTTAAGGAGCTTGTGATGAGGCTTAAAAATGAAGGCAAGATCGTGTTCGAAGAAGACGAGAGCGATGAATCTGATTGAACTTATTGCAAGTTTTCAAGTCAAGTTAAAAAAAAAAAAATAAAGGACTCACAACTCAAAAATTCAATACTTCCAAGTCATCCAAATCAAGACTCACAAGTCAAAAATTCAAGACTTTCAAGTCATCCAAATCAAGACTCACAAGTCAAAATTCAAGACTTCCAAGTCATCCACAAAAAAAAGACTTACAAGTCAAAATTCAAGACTTCCAAATTATCCACAAAAAAAAAAAAACCTCCCAAGTCAAAATCCAAGACTTCCAAGTCATCAACACCAAAGACTTACAAGTTTGAATTCAAAACTTTCAAAAAAAGACTCTCAAATCACCAAAATTAAAGACTCCCAAGTCAAAATTCAAGATTTACAAGTCATGGAAGTCCATGTTCGCAAGGCTAGATTCAAGACATTCAAGTCAAATACTCCCTAGTCAATAAAGAAAAATACTCTCAAGTCATCAGACCAAAGATTTTCAAGTTCGATACACCAAGTCAACAGAAAAGAAAAGGTCAGCAAAATTCAAAACTTCCAAATCTTCAAGTTGTAGACATCCTTGTTCACATTAAAGAAATTCTCTTGAGATAGATCCATGAGGTCAAGTGATAATCCAAGATGGGATGAATTGATGTCCACAACTGAGGAGGATAGTCAAATGTCACCGCTAGTCTTCTGATCGCTAGATATGCTCAAGACGGGCCAAATTGATGTCCTCAACTGAGGAGGACAATCAAAGGTCACCGCTTGTCTTTTGATCACCATGATATGCTCAAGACTTTCAAGTATAATCGTTTATGGAGTAAAGTCGCAAACCGTCATTAATGGCTTACATGTATGTTGGTGGCGTTGAATGCTGATGATCTGATGATGTTGTACGTGTTTTTCTTCTAAAAGTTGGTTAATTCTCCTTTGTGATCAATCAAGTTCTAGATCACCCAAGGCCTTGATCCTTGACTTGTGTGAAAGTAATGCCAATTGATTCCTGACTTCCTAGTGATGATAAGGACGAAGCATGCATGGAAATGTATAAAGCGGTGCGAAAACCGTGATGGAATGCTTTGTGTTTGGCCAATGTTGTAGTTTCAATTTCAAATTTCGGAAGGTTTCAGTATGAGAAATAAAGAGGTTGCAACAGTCAAGTATAAATTGGTAGCCTCTACGATATGATTAAAGCAAGTTTCCACGAATTGGCGTCATTTCCATGTAGAAAATATTATTTCCAAATCAATTCATCAACTATATATTTCGGGTAAAAAGATATCATGGAAGATTTTTTTTTTATAATGGAATCACTCTATATATTATTTTGTTCCATCCGAGCTTCTGGAATCAAGTTAAATTTCAGGAAAAATATTTGCGACCCTTATTAGTCAAAATTGACTTGAGTGGCTTACAAAGGCAAACCTTGCAAGTGTCACACTCAAGTTTCGAGACCCGACCGCAACCATTACCAAGTCATAAGCACGACCAACTCTCGAGGGGGCATTTGTAGAAGGCAAAAAATTTTCAGCCAATTAACATTCGCCACGTGGAAATTAATGGTATTTTTAATCCGGCCAATTGTAACATGTCTGCATGTGTCAAAATTAATTATGGTGGATCATTTGATTATAAATTAAATGATATTATTTTTGGCCAATTAAGTTATGTCACGTATCATGGGTGACACATAAATATTCATAATTTTTTTAAAAAGGAGTTAAATGGACCCAAAGGCTAGCCCAGTTTCTCTATAAATAGAGACCATCCTCCTTCATTTGAGTGAATTGAAAAACATTCAGAGAAAAGACTCACATACGCTCTCCCTCTCTCTCTCAAAGACAAGAAGCACAACAAAGCTTAAGCTCGTGTCGTTCATTCGTGGAAGATCAAACCGCTTTCTCTTGATCGGGATCAAGTCTCTACGACCCTTGTTCAAGACCACATTCATCCAATAATATATTCACTTAAGACTATATTCATCTAAGGGTGTGTTTGGTTTCACATTTTCCGGTGTTCGGTTACCGGAAAATGGAGAAAATCGTTTCCAAGAAAATCATTTTACCCTAGCCCTTTAAAATTATTTTTTTGACTCGAACCTAATGAAAATCATTTTCCCCATCTCTCCCCTTCTCTCTCTCTCTTCTTTCATTTTCTATCCCCACCATTCTCTCTCACACCGATTTGAATATTTCTCTCTCTCTCTCTCTCTCTCTCTCTGTTGTATTTCTCTCTCTGCACCACTCTCTCTCATGCATCCTTTTTAATCTTTGTCTCCTTATTGTCAAACAGGTGAAAATCGTTTTCCAGGAAAATCATTTTCTTTTGTGCCAAACACTTGAAAATATCAAAGGAAAATTCATTTTCTAGGAAAATTAATTTCTAAGGAAAACCATTTTCCTGGAAAATCATTTTCTTTTGTACCAAACACACCCTAAGATTATATTCATCCAAAACCATACTTATTCAAGATTCGTTCAAATTCATCCAAGGAGATCTAATCGGAGGAGTTACATTTTCATTTTGTAACGAACATACAGAAACTATAGCCAAAACCGTTTGAAATAAATATAATTATATTTGTTCACTAATTTCTTGTCTTTATTTATTTTAAACCCAGAAATTTGTGTTTACACCTTGTTTTAAGGGCATTTCATTTATCTAGCTCACATAATTTTTAGAACATGTAAGTAGTCAAATACAACACCATGACCATCACAACTTTATTCCAAAACTTAAACATGAAACTGTAATTGCAGAAGTGTTTAATGGATCCACTGTATGCACTATAACTATTGTTTAATCCATTGTTTATTTAAGTTTTGTGTGCGTGTGCGTGCGTGTGTTGTAGTATCTTTGTTCGTTGCACTCTTTTTCTGTAGGTTTAGCTATCAATGACCTCAATGAGGGTTGCCTCATAGTCTGTAGGGGCTTCAAATCCATGGAGATTCATGACAGTTGCAGCGACATTAGCAAGGCCAGCAGTGGGTAAATCTTTGCGGAATCTGACACTAGGGTGTAGACCTGGACCTCCAATTGCAATGGGTACCTACACAATTGTTTGCACCTATGTCAAAATGCACTCTACAAACAACTAAATGACTGGTTCAACCCACATTTTACGGTTTTTACTTGTTAAACATCACATCAACCATCTCATCTAAGTGTGTTATTCAACAACAACAAATTGTAATCTTCTCCAATCTTGTTGCCCTTATCAAAGCATCACTTTAATGCTTCGTATTTCATAATGCTAGTAATTCTTCTCTTAGTAGCATTTTGGGGTATTGGATGAAATGAAACAATAAAGAAAGCTTACTGGGTTTAAAGTGTGCGAAGTCAAATCTGAACATTGCCATTATTGTCAACAAGAGGGTTCCCTTTCTTGTCTCTCTTTACCATGTCCTCGGCATTACCATGGTCAGCAGTGACAACATATATACCTCCCACTTGCTCCACTGCATTAAGGATAATCTGCAATGGCATCAGAATCAGATATAGTAGTAAAGGAAAAAAAAAAAGCTGATTCCATCATATTAATTACATTAAGGGAAGGGGAAGAATCTTTAGAAGAGTAACATGACATGATATTATTCCTTGTTAATATTTTCCTAGTAAACATAATAAAAACCCTTTTATGTAACTCCACACAAAGGTACCATACTAGTAACTATCCATCAATGTACTTGAAAGCCTACTCTACGACCAATATTTCATGAAGAAAACGTTAAAATTTGTTGTGGACTGTAGACTCTTATTTCCTAAACATTCAGATATTCAAGCACACATAGCACACTTTCCTTGACCCAAAGTTGACAAAGTATCTAAAGAAAAGTTGCACCAATTTATACTTAAAAAAAGAGAGCATTTCTACATTTTTGTTTCCCTTCAATATCCTTAGTGTTTGATTGTCTAACAAAATAATTATCCAGTCTTCCTTGGTAGAATGCAGATGTCAGATGCCAAAATATGAACTGACAATTATAAGACAAAAGCAGATACTTGAAATGAAAGAAGCACCTTAACGGCTTCATCAGCAACTTCGCAGCCCACAATTGTGGCTTGAATATCACCAGTATGGCCGACCATATCTCCATTAGGAATGTTGACACGAACCTTGGAAAACATACACCAGAAGGAATCAGTAGTAATGATTGTCAATTATATTAGTTCTTGCAAAGATCAACATAACCAAAAAAATTACTCGGAGGTACTCCAAAATTTGGGCATACTATTTTTCGGTACCCCAACTTTTCAAAACTCATTTTGAGGTACCCTTACTTTTTGGGTTAGTAATTATTTGGTGCTTTTCCGGCCATCAATTTTATTAAGTGACCAAAATACCCTTATTCTTCTTCTTCTTCAAGGATATTTCTTCACGAATGGAAGAATAAGGGTATTTCTGTCACTTAATAAAATTGATGACCGAAAAGCACCTAACAATTTTTAACCCAAAAAGTAAGGGTACCCCAAAATGTGTTTTGAAAAGTTGGGGTACCTGAAAAACATTTCACCAAAAGTTAGGGTACCTCTGAGTAATTTTTTGCAATAATCCTAGTACCTGATCAAACTTGCCGCTTAATATCGCATCCCTTGCTTTTTTTGCTATCTCAAGGGCCTTCATCTTAGGCTGGACATTGAAGTTGATCCCGACATCACTAGGAATCTCAACATACTCTTCCAGTTCAGGGTTGAAGTACCCAGACCGATTCCCATTCCAGAAAAAAGTGACATGCCCAAATTTAACCGTCTCACTGTGACCCAATAAAGGATAGGTATATTATTCTTATGCGGATTTTACTTGTTTATTTTATCACACATTAAACGTTAAGATACTGAAACTCTAGGATCACCTGCAAGCAAATGTACGAACACCATTGTGGACTAAATATTCACCAGATGTCCTTTCTATCTCTGGAGGAGCAACAAGATAGTGGCTGGGAAGTTTCAATTCACCATCATATTGAAGCATTCCGGCATAATGAATTTTAGGAAATCGAACTCTGTCAAATTTGTCAAAATCCCCATATTCCAGTGCCTTAGCTAGCATAACCATACGATCTGCTCGAAAATTGAAAGTTACAACAGCATCCCCATCCATGATGGGACCAACAGGCTTTCCATTCTCATCAATGATTACAAATGGTGGTAAGTACTGATCATTAGCATTAGGCTCTTCCCTCAGTTTTTTAACAGCCTCAAGGGCATTCCTAAATTTATATGGGGCTTCACCAAGGACATGGGCATACCATCCTCGCTTCACTACTTCCCAATCATTCTGAAATTTATTAGTTAAGAAAAGGAGCTTATTAGATACAATCATCAAGATTCTAAAAAAATATGGTACTTGACTGTAACAAGATGATAACATCAATGGGTGATCACAATCAATCTGCAACAACTAAATTGATAAATAGTATAAAAGTTGTTAATGTTTTACGAATCAAGATAAACAAGCATATAAAGTTCCATAACTGTTTCAAAACATTAGTTAAAAGGTTGCCATCAGTTGGTTGTTCTGATTTCCTCAACAGAAATGACTAAAATGCCACGCTTTCTTTGGAATGAAATTATTTGCTACTAGACAAATAGAAATATCCTTCATCACTCATGCAACCTCACACTCAAGTTTCATAGAGGTTGGTTGCATTGGAGCCTAGTTTAAAAAGTTTGGACCACGCAATACTCCACAAAATGAAATCGATGGTAGGAAGTCATTTTTACTTAAACCCAATTGACATAATAGTTGAAAAGTGAAAATTGAACAATTTAGCTGCCTAAGAAGTCCACATTGTCTAATTTCTTATGTTTATGGGCTCCCCATTGTTTTTCTTTTCTAATTAGAATTATGGGTCTCTAAATGCCAAACTACATGAGAGAAGTAATTGCAGTTTTCAATGGAGATCCCTTTTGTGCATCAATACATCATTTACCAAAAAAATCTATCGCTTCTTTTTCCTTTCAGTTGAAAACAGTGGGCTGACAACTTTTAGTTAAGGTGTAGCGTGTAGCTACCTCAAAATTATTTAATCAACAAATTTCTACCCAATGACTTGGTTACCGAACTTTTTCTCCTTTGAGCATGAAATAAAATTAAAAAACCTACCTCATAACGGTCCATGGTCACATACATGCGACCACCACCAGAAGCTATTTGTGCATCAACTCCTTGCTCCCGTAACTTTGCTAGGTCACTTTCTAGAATCTCCACAAACTTGACACTAGTGCCGTCTACAACGTCACGCCCATCTGTGAGAATGTGAACACGAATTCTCTTGGCTCCATGCTCTGCACATCCTTTCAGCAACATCTGAGGATAAAAGCGTCAAAGTGTCATCAATAAACATTATATGTAACCAAAGAAACAAAAAATAGGGTGCGGGGTTGGACTGTTGTAAAAATGAGGATTACATACCAGCAGTTGATCTAGCCGGGAGTGCACGCCTCCATCACTCAGTAAGCCAATCAAGTGTAATGTGCCATTATGAAAGCATTGTTGGATGTATTTAAACCCTTCCCCCTCATAAATCTTTCCAGTTTCGAGTGCAAGGTCCACAAGCTTTGCACTGTATGAATTATGGTTAATATAAAGATAAAAATAACATAAAAAGAAAAACAGAATAATTTATCATGAAATGTTGGATTTCCTTCACAACTCCACAGTTAAAACCTTGAATTGTTTCAAAACCTTTTAGCTCTATTTGAAATAAAGAGTGAGCATCCACTCTTTGGACTTTGGATACCAAATATGCACGTGAAAGAGTTGAACTTGTTTTCCACTACACCTAATATTAGAGAAAAGAAACTTTAAATAACGAGTGGTAGATAGGAGGCAAGCCTAACTCTCCAACGTTCTTCTCCTTTCTTATTGAAAGGAAACTCCCAACATCATAGTTAGTGTTGTCCTAAATAACTATCTGTAACCTTTATTCCATTGCCCATTTCCCTTTTGTGGTGTGCAACCCAATGGAGTAAGGGATTAGTTTATCAATCTTAAAGTTCTTGGGAATATTAGAGAAGTATGGAAACTTAAAGGAAATGAAGATTTGTGTTGATGGAGGTTAACACAGATGATGTTGTTGTTGACAAGGGATGTGTGTCGTGTCGCTTGAAGCAGCCAACATGGGTGTGTCCCTGACCGTGTTGCCATGCAGGTTGACATAGGTGCTCGTGTTGGATATTTGACGATTTGCTTTTCATTTTTCTCGGTTGTTTCAACTTTCATGTATGGGTCTTTAATGAATGACTTCTTAGCCCTTTGGCTTATCCATCATGCTATAGCTTGCCTATATATTGCATGGGTTGATAAGGCTTATTAGGTACCACAAGAAATACACATAACACAAAGTTGTAATCCTCAAGTTATAGTGTATTGTTCGTTTTTCTCAATTTTGGGATTTTTTTTCGACATTAAGCTTTATGTCTCAATCTTGTTTCTTGTCTCGTTCCTCCTCATTGCTTTTTATGATTGTGAGCCCCTACTCTATCACCCCATTTCAGAAGGACTAGAGAATCATTTAGCTAGTGGAAGATAGATAAGTGGATTATTATTATAGTAACATCAATCTTATAATAAAATGAAATGTGATCATTTGAATGGAATTATCTCTTGGTAATTAGGCATACTTTTAAAATACATCAATTGTTTATTGTTGGATATGAAGGTAAGAGGTAATGGCAACAAGACTTCTTTTCTCTCTTTGTTCTCTTTTTATCCCACATAGGAAGAAAAATGAAGTTTCAAGTGGTTTTTATATCACACTCTTCTTTTTGTTGTATTGGCTTGAAGGTGGGTTTTATGGAAGAGGGTTTGGCTTGGGCCTCCAGGCGTGGCGCGTACTGCGGGTTGTTGGTTTTTTTTACCTTTTCGGGCGGGTTTCATCTGAGATATCTTGTGGATTGTTTAACGTAACTAGTTGTTGCTTGACTGGGTCAAATGTTGTTATTCAACCTTAATTGTGGTATTCAAACAGTAAAAAACGTTTTCTAGATTCTCGCCTTCTTTATTTTGCTACTTGATTCTTTCCCTCCTAGTTTCTTCAATTTTCATTATTTTGTTGCTTGATTACAGCTTGTAATCACTATCACGACAATGGTCAGTCCATGGTTCAGTGTCTTGTCCTTCCCGTAGCCTTAAGTCAACCACTTTATTTCCAACACTCCACGGTTGAAGTAAGCATATATTTAGCAAAGCAATTTTCTTTAATCAGTTATAAAGTTTCTCTCTTCAACCTTGCATGTATCGTTAGCTTCATAATCATGAGTTGAATACCATCCGTTGATATGCATTCAGAAAGGCTAAAGTATTACATTTGAATGTAGAAAGGAAAATAGGAATAACGTGAAGCTAAAAACCATTGCAGAGTCAGATCCTGCCCTTTCCTTATCGCCAAGCTCATTTGTATAATCATCAAGAATCATCTAATAAGTATCATAACCGAAATAACAATAGAATAGATTAAGAAATAAAATACCCTTGAGCATAGATCCGTCCAGCGCCAAGAGCATTATGTCCAACTTCACTGTTACCCATGTCATCATCACTAGGAAGTCCTACTGCAGTACCATGAGCCTTGATTAGTCTCCATTTGTCTGGTGCTGCCTTAAGGTAGAACAAGAAATTAAACAAGAATATAATTCATAATAAAATAGGATGCAGAAATCAAAAGTTAGTTCAAAATTCAAAAGATCAATAAATTATAATGAACATAAATTAGCTAAGGAGAAAACACAAGCTCAAACAATGTAAAACATTAGCAAAGACAACTAATAAATGATGGTGGTGGTGTAAGAGAGATTGTCATGGCTGAAAAAGTTACCCAGAGAGAAAGAGGTGTCTTTTAACCGTCATCCCATGTCAACTTGCCTCCCCAACAAAGGTAAAAATAAAAAAGACTAATAGTAACATGCAAAGGGTTCTACTTCCTTTACTGTGGAAACAAGAAAAGAACAAATCACAATGATACAACTTTTAGGACCAAATTCTGAAGTGGGTATTCAATTGTTCATATATGAGCAAGCCTCCAACAATCTCCAATTTCCCACACCATAGTAATCATCACATAAAATGTGAAATTCTCCTACACAATGATGGCCAGTACCAAAATCAGAGGGTGAAGCTGACAAAGAAGAACCCCTGTAGTTTATTGGCCAACAACCAGACATCTCACTTATATTCTTCAGGAGGATTATGATCTTGGTGAGAAGGAAATATTACACTCATTCATGGATTGTACCGTAAGGAAACAGGTTGATAATGAAAGGTAGCAATGTACTAAGAAATTGCAACTCTATTATCTCTTTATATGAAATGAAAAAAAGTCGGAATAAGGGCCAGATGATTGCGCACATGTCCATATTATGTAACACACTACTATTGAGAGCCCTTGAGTCCATATATTTATATTGACATACATTAGTGTAGGAGGTACAACGAATACTTCATAAAAATCTATTCAAGTGTATTGCCTAGAATATTCTACCATAATGCAAAATTATTCTAGATTATTCTACCACGCCCCCTCAATCTATAGGGGTGGATGCGCCGACAGATTGGATTTTAACAACAAGAATCGCATAATGTGAACTGATTTAGTAAAGATATTCGCTAGATGAAGCTGAGTTGGAATGTACCGAACGATTAAATCACCATGGGAAATCCATTCACAAACAAATTAGTAGTCAACCTTTATGTGCTTATTGCGGTTATGGAGAAATGGGTTAGCAACAATGTAAGTAGCAGAGATATTTTCTCAAAAAAACATAGCAGTTTTAGAGAGAAGAAAGCCCAACTCTACCAAGATGTAACGTATCCAGAAGGTTTCTGTGACAGTATTTGTAACCGCACGGTATTCAGCTTCTGTGGAAGATTTGGATACTATAGGTTGTTTCTTAGAACAACAAGAGACAAGATTAGGACCCAGGAAGATAGCATAACCAATTGTTGATCGAGATGTATCGGGGCAACCAGCCCAGTCAGCACTAGAATATGCAAGAACAACATCAAGTGAGATAGCCCACTTAAAAAGCAATCCATGTTTGACAATATCCTGTAAATAACGAAAAATGCATAGTACAGGTATAAGGTGAGTACTACGAGGACCATGCATAAAGTGAGAGACAACATTAACATCATAAATTATATTTGGTCTGGTAAGTGTCAACTATTGCAAAGCGCAAACCATGCTCACATAAAGGGAAGGATCTGCGAGTAAGTCTCCATCCATTAGTGATAACGAGGAACGAGTGGGTAAGGGAATGGTGGAAGGTTTGGAGGACTTGAGGTTAAAGAGTTGAAAAAGTTCATGAATGGGTCTGGTTTGGGCTAAAAAGAGGGTATCTAGAGTACGATGGACTTGGACCCCAAGGAAGTAACGAAGGTCACCAAGGTCCTTCATAGGGAATTAAGTGGCAAGAAGGCGAATAATGTGAAAAAGGAGGGTAGAGGAGCTGCCAGTGAAAATGATATCATCGACATAAAAGAGTAAGATTAAAGTAATACTTGGATGTCGATAGATAAACATGGAATTATCAGTCCGGCTGCAAGTGAAACCCGGAGAAAGAAGAAAACAACTAAACTTATGGAACTAGGCCCTAGGCGCCTGTTTCAATCTATACAGAGATTTGTTAAGCTTACAAATATAGGAAGGACGATTAGGATTAACAAAGCCGGTGGGTTAGGTCATTTACACCTTCTCTGTAAGATCACCATGTAGAAAGGCATTCTTCACGTGAAGTTGACAAATGACCCAACCTTTGGTAAGAGCAATGGTAAGGACAATACAAATAATGGTGGGTTTCACCACGAGGTTAAAGATGTCGTGATAGTCCAAACCTTCTTGTTGTTCGAAACCTCGAACAACAAGTCGTGCCTTGCGTCTTTCAAGAGTGTTATCAGAATTATGCTTATTTCACTTACAAGAGAGCAAATTCATATTAGAGCAGTAAGGTACCAAGGTCCATAGATTCTTCTGGAATAGTGCATTGAACTCTTCTGTCATTACCTGATTCCATTCTGGATGTTTACATGAAATTGAATATGACGACTTACATATGCATACCCTGTAGATGGATCAAGACATTGATAACCTTTATAATTTGAAACATAACCAATAAACACACACCGTATTGACCTAGGAGCGAGCTTATTTGAAAGGCTCAGTATAGTGGGGAAATATTCAAACCCAAAAGTGCGAAGAAAAGAGTAATCAGGAGGTTTGAGAAAAAGTCTTTCAAAAGGAGATTTGTTATCCAAAATTGGTGTAGATAATGATATAAGTTAATGTATAAGCAACATCAACCTAAAATTGAGCTAGCAAGTTTTCTTAAAAAAGCAAGGCCTAGTCATTTCAATTCAACAATATGGTTATGCTTACACTCAGCAACATTGTTTTGCTCAGGAGTATTAAGGCATGATTTGCGAAATAAAACCCCTACAATGTTCAAAATAGGTTTTCAAGGACTTATTGTCAAATTCACCCCTCTATCGTTTTGAAAGATTTTTATGGTTTTATTAAAAAGATATTGCACAAGAGATTGAAAAGTAACAAAAATAGGGTAAACCTTTTACTTCTGCTTCAATGGATAAATCCAGGTATACCTGGTGCAATCGTCCACAAAACAAACATAGTAACGATAGCCAAGGTTGGAAGTAACAGGTGATTGCCAAACATTAGAGTAAATTAAATATAACTGTGTGATAAAACAGTGCTCCACAATAGTAAAGGGCAATTGATGGGCTTTACCCTCCTTTACAAGAGTGACACTTATTTAAAAACCTAAATGTAATGGCAATAAATTTTCTTTTTCTAAGTTCTTCAATAATGCGATACCCACAATGACTTAACCTAGAAATAAGGATACCTTCAGAAGGCATCATGTGACTAGTGGCACCATAATCTGGATACCAAGCAACAACATTACCTTCGCCAGATTGCAGAGTAGTGAAAGCTGTTAGAGGAGAAGATGATGTCGTGCATTGAGTGAGATTAAAGTAATAAGGGCATAGAGGGGCAATGTGACCTGGATGGAAACAGAGTTGACAAACAATTTTGGGGATGGAAAATTTGTTAGCACTAATAGATGGGAAACCGAACTAAGGAGTAGTATCAGCAACATTAACAATATGAAAGCAATAACCAATAAATATACCCTATGCAGGTTGTTGTCTTGACACCTATGGGTGCTGAGATAAAGAATGCGAGAGCGCGGAGTTGCCACGACCACCACCTGGTGTACGTCCTCTACCACGCCCCCTGCCTCGCAAGGATATATTATTACTACGCCAATGTTAGAGGGGGGCTGCTGAGGGCATCCGGTACTGGCTGGAACACATTGATTCAACCGTTTAGGCGGAGTAGACTATTGCATTGTTAAGGCTTGATGACCAACCACAAGCATTTTCTCACGCAAGTGTTTAACTCGTTATGTAAGATTAGGTTGGCACATAAATCATCAAAGGGGATATTGCCTCCAAAATACCCTACGGTAATGTTAAAGTATTCATAGGGATGGTCATAGTTAAGTCCCAAAAGAGTGTATTGCATTAATTCTTGATAACTGACTGTGGCATTAATAGCAGCAAGTGAGTTAGCGATTACCTTGATATCCCGAAGATAAGCCTCCATAGACTGTGATGCGGGCTTCGTGATGTTATGAAGACAACACCGAAACTATATCGCCTTACCAACACTTGCAGTAAGAAAGCAATTATGTAGTCGAGCCCAAATTTGACTAGAGTGGTATAAGTCTCGAATTTCAATGTTAAATGTCGTTCGAGACGGATGCTAACAGTCATAACCGAACTTGTTAATCAACATGCAGCCAAGGTAAGAAGTCTAGGTTTAAACGAGATTGGCCAATTGAATCAATAATGTATAACGACAGTGGAGGAAAAGTTTTGTCAACAAAACCAAGTAGGTTGTGAGCAATGAATTATGCTATGAATTGCTAACGGCAAGTCAAGTAATCTTCGGATCCTTAAGGTGGCTCACGCACTATAGTAACAATATTCGGGATGGAAGAAATTTGAGTGGAAGGGATCCTAGATCCTCTAGAGCCATTAGAGTTGAGCGTAAAAGTAGCCATAATTGTTTCAACGGATTGCGTTGGACTGGAGTTTGATTTCGAACTCGGTGAGCCAAACTTGAATATATTGTTGGAAAAGAGGGTGGAGCTTGACACTGGCAATGGAAGTCGATAGTGTAGGCTAAGATGACGGTCGGAATGGTGGCGGCTGTAGGGTAGGTTGGGCGTCACTAGTGGTTGTGGTGGGGTTCATGGTGGCGGTCATAGTTGGATGTGATGTGGCAGAAATTGTTTCATCGACGTGGGAGAAATAATCAACCTAAAGCCAAAGGAGCTCCTTGGTAGGATTGTCATTCCCAAGGGGGACGATTTCGCGTGAGATGCGAGAGATGTCGACGAAGTTGGACAGCAGCGAGCGATGGCAAAGAACGATGGTCGGCGAACAACAGCGCACTGAACATGCTGCTTATGTTGTTAAGGCTTTAGGGTTTCAGTCCTCAGACTAGTCCTCAAACTAGTGGCGGCGAGTGTCGGAGCGGCAGTTTTGATGGCAGACGTCCACGATGGGTCAAGTATTATGTGTTGCAAGTTTCGCTGGAGAGGAGCGGTAATTGGTGTATGCACAGTCAGATGGACGGGAAAAGGGAAGGCAACGACCAGAGCGACGGTCGACGTGAGTCAAACGACCACTGTGTTGTGAACCCTTTGAGTGTAGCAGAACAGTTACTTAGAACAATTGATAAAGAAAAAAAAGATAACACGAAAGTTAATGAGAGAAAATGGCTAAAAAATTAATTTGGGAATTTTTTAAAATTTTAAAATTTTAAGGATTCGTACCATCTCTGATGCTATGTGGAAGTATTGGAAAATAATTGTAGGACACTCTGCTACTGAGAGCCACTGAGCCTATATATTTATATTGATATACATTCATGTAGGAGATAAAAAGGAATGCTTTGAAAGAATCTATACAAGTGTATTGCCTAAAATATTCTACCATAATGCTAAATTATTCTAAATTATTCTATCACATATCAATTGGAGTCAAGAGTGTGCCTTAACTACGTTTTCTTCTCTATTTTGGAGTTAAATGCTCCCCACAGGTTACGGCAAACAGCGTGTCTAATTTAATGGTGAATCTAGCATATTTGAACCCAATCTACACAAGTCTAGATTATGGATGAGGACTTATATTAGATGACTACATGTTAAACATGTGTAGTCTTTTATGTGCCGTGATGCTTAGCAAAGTTCCAACCCCCCCCCCCCCTGAGTGGGTTGTTTAGCTGAAGAAATATTGAACCTGTTCTTTGTACATGCAGGATGATTCGGCTACAATGCTGGTACAACAGGTAGTAGGAGCTAAAGATGACGATCTGATTTGCATTTGCAACAAAGAAAACAAATCTCACACTTCCATCTTTGACACCACTCTATACAATCTTCATTACTGAGGTAGCATTTCTATGTACTACGACCTCCATCCCAAAATTATGTCCATTTTGGCAAATTTTTACCATTAATTTTTTTTAATTTATTTTCATAAAAGTTTTTCATTTAGTTACTAATAATACTATTTAGGAACATTACTTTCAAATGTTAGTGGTTTCACTTTGTAAATTATTATAATTTTTAATTAAATTATGGTCAAAATTATCAAAATGGACAATCATTTTGGGACAAAAAGAGTATTATTATTTCCTCCTAGAGGCATCTAATCCTCTGTTCCGATATCATATACTATCTTCATCCTTTATTAAGTGTCAAAAAAAACTATTTTAAAAATCCAAGGTATCTAGAAAATTCGCTAAAAAAAGTTGGAATTGAACAAATATACCCTTTTACTTAGTAGGAATAAAGGAGAATATTTTAAAAAGTAAAATAAATCTCATTCATTAATTAAGGGTAACATGGGTACTTTAATTATTGAAATTTTAAGTTTGAAAAATAAAAAGAAATAAAACAGTTAGAAAATTTGACACTTATTAAATAGTAGATTTAAAAAGAATTTACAATCTAAGGCTATTAGCAATGGTGTTCAATAATACTAATAATGGAGGAGAAAAAATGTATAAAAAAAGGAAAAATAAAAAAAGAAGCAGAGAGAATGAGGGATAGAGAGACTAGGATGCAACATACTTGAAGCATTCTTGGAACGTATGAAAGAGAAGGATGGATGTGGGAGGAGATAGA